>JBBPCZ010000012.1:16425067-16439467 GCA_037974445.1 Brycinus macrolepidotus
CAACATACTATATATATATATATATATATATATATATATATATATATATATATGAATGATATATGTGATCTTTGCTCGGATTGGCTGCTGTGTTACATCTCTTTCAACATATTGCCTAGGTTGAAACACCTTTATAACTTCAGTGTGAATGGGCAGGGCTAAAATACTGCAGGTTGAATTTGTGTATATGGACACAGTGAACTCAGATACAATTTGAAATAATCTGAACATCCTACTGACACAAATCTACTTCAAAAAAGCAAGAGTTTCGCATTTCCAAGATATGGGCCTTTTAAGCATATGACCAAGCAGTCCTTGCATTATAGCATCGAGCTGTCTGCAGCTGAACCTCCTACAGGAGAGGCTGAAAACGCACCTGTGGGGTTGAGAAGGGAGTATAAACGAATGTAAAAGCAGTCACCACAGAACTGGCTCGGTAAAGTGGGGCTTGTAAACAGAGCAGCTGTCAGCTGGAAATATTCTAGGGGGTTCCAGGCTGCACTTACTTACTTTAGCCCTGAACAAAGTGGCTGACTCTGGACTGCTTGCTCTGCATTGCTTGTGTGGAGACAAATAATACGACATTGTTTGGGACTATTCTGTGGGACTATTCTGTAAACAGCAGCCTGGCTGGCAGACAGGCAGACAGGTCTGATGGGTGTATCACTTCATAAAATAAGCCCCTGGGCCAGGGCGGGAGGAATAACAGGCAGCAGAGGCAGCAGCAGGGTGTGTGGACTTCAGAGGGCAGCCGTGTGAAGAGCTGTGGCTAGTGAGCCACGTCCACATCCACCAGTCCTGCAGGTTTGTGTCACTCCCAGCAGACACAAAGTACGTAGTCTGTATGAACTCTCTCATACTGTCTGTAACTCACACAGCAGCCAGGGCTAACTTTTACTAGCTCTGTACCCCAACAACACGCTAAAGACTCGTTCCTTAGCTGTTTGGCTGCTTCTTCCAAACGTTTTGCAGTGACTGTATGTGGGTGGGGGAAACGCATTTGTATTTAAATCCTGTAGCTTCCATGTGGAGCGTGAATAGTTGAAACTGAACAGTCTTACCAGCTCTCTCAACTTTCACAGCCCATCGAGTCTCCAACACATGCTCGTACGGAGCGCGAGGAGGACCATACGCGCACGGTCAAAAGGCGATTCGAAATACTGAACTTCAAAAGTGTGTTTTTTAATAAGCTGAACGTTTAAAGATTAAGTTTGAGACTGATTATATGGAATGTGTCAAAACACAACAGTTATACGTATTGTATTCGCATACTATATCACTAATCACTGTTTTACGCTTTACATGGCCTTTTCCACTAGTTTATTTTTGAGCCAAGAGAATAATTCTGTAAAAATAATAAACGAATATATAGAATAAATAATTAATACACAAATACAAAGAAATTATTTTAAATGGCATGCGTATCTGTCTGTCAGTCAGTCTGTTTGTCTATCTATCGGTCTATCTATCTATCTATCTGTCTGTCTGTTTGTCTATCTATCAGTATGTCTATATCTATCTGTCTGTCTATAAATACATACGTGTGTGTGTGTGAGGGTCCCTATTTATATATATTATATAGGGACCCTCTAAGTGCCCTTACACAGCTATTGGCAATATAGTGAGAAACTGAGAAACAGCCCTCACATTATCAACAATGTAGTTTCTCCTATAGTGCACGTCAATGCTCTGCCCAAAGTAAGCCAATTTTATCCCATAAGGAAAAGATTTGTCTATATTTTATCAAAGGCTGTAGCGTGATGTAGAGGGTGTCCGGTGCACAGGAGGCAAATGCTTGGCCCTAATTCTAAAGCAAAGAAAAATAATTCTCTATCTGCTTCTCCTTTTAGCTTTCATTTGGTTAAATGGCATGACCGTGAGCATAAACAAACTGCTGAATGTTTTTTTATGTGACAGCCTTTTCACGGTGGTTATCAACAGTTGTGAAGAATTGGAAAATGCTGCTTCTCATGCTGGGCGCTCTTCCATGTGGATTTTCTCATGTGGAACTGATGTGGATGTGATCACTTGTTTTTACAAGAACGAAGTCAGAGGTTTGAGTTAACTTCTGTCCACTTTCTTTGTGGTGGCACCTCAAGCCCTGGTGATGATCCTTGTTTCAAGCAACGTCAAGCAAATGTTGCAATGAGTGCATTGCATTCTTGGATTCTTCTGTTGAAAATGTCATTTACTGAATACAAAATCAGGTGGATTATGATTGCACGGATTAACATATGTATTTTAATTAGCATATTAGTGTACAAATACATTGGACTGACTAGCTTTGTATGTTTTTGCACAAATAGGAAAGTGTTACCACAGTAACAACTAGTACTTAAGAGGCTTTTTTGTGTTGGAGACAGGGAATGGGTGGGGTAAAACTGGAGTCTGTGTACTGATCAGATGTTGTCGCCAACTGGCGGGATGACAGAACAGCTGGATGAATTTTGCAGTGTTAGAAAGATGAAAAAACATGTGAGTTCACTATGAAACCCAAGTCTACCAATGACAATAAGAGACAGGGAGTGCTAAAGCCAATTTAAATTAATAGTAAAGATGTAACTATTTCAGTATCATTGGTTTGTCATGCTCTATCATGTCTGATCTCTGAGTTTCAGCAACAGCTGCTTGAACAGAAGCCTATTCTTGAAATTTGGCACAAATCATGCCCAGCTAGGTGCTCAGGCGCAAACTGCATTCAGCAAAAAATAAGAAACACAGAACATGCTTTTATCTGTCTTTAACAGTGCTCTGAACTTCAACTTTCATCTGATTAGTGTGGACTACAATTAGTCTGTCACAAATTCTTGCTGGTGTAACTTACATGGTACTGCAAGTTGCATATCACCAGTTATGCTGCCATCACTGGATTCACATGCTGAGCCACATGGCTTATCACAGAATCTGCATAAGAAGCAACTTCAGTGTCAGCAGCCATCACTCAACAGAGAAACGCATTTTCAGAGCCCACAGACTGATGTGAACCTGAACCATTCATTACCTCTTTACTTCCATTCATTAAAGGGGAACAATATGTGGCCTTCTGATTTTTCTCAGAGTCAGACAACATTCTTTAATTCCCCTAATGAGTTTTGTACACTCAGTATTGCATTTGTTTTATTTTTCATTCATCCATCACTTTCGACCTTGCTATTTTGTCTTTGTTTGTTTAACAATGAAATTCTCAAGATTTTTATCACGTTGCTAAATGTGAATTCCCCCATTTCAAAAAAAAAATCTGTATAATTGGTAAAGATGTGAATAAAGTCATTCAGAGCGATTTGGTATGAAATCCAGAGAAATTCCAGAGAAACTTACAGAGCCACAATTGTTCCCAGTAGTGGTGACACTGAAGTGTTTAATGACTCTTAAAGCTACAGCAGAAAGTTATTACATGAAATGGTTGTGAATTCGTTGCCTGATGCCTGAGACGTAGTTTAATGACAGTTTTGAAAAAAGGTTTTTAAAATTTATGGCAGAGGGGTATGTCCAGGGTGCTGTAAGGCAAAATCCTCAGAGGAACTGTATTTTTGCTGATTTCTCACTAGTTCATTGTCATTAACATTACATATAAAAACTCAAAAGACTAACTGAAGGTTAACTGGTCATTTTGCATGGCAAATGACTTTGTTTATGTTGTAGTGACCTCTAATTCCTTTCCCACCCTCTGTTGGTAAGATTCTCTACAATTAACCATGTCACATCAAACCAATCAGAATTAGTTTTTATCTCAAAGACTCAATTATGCAGAAAATTTGAGAAATCATGGGAATTCCCCTTTAATGTCTTTTATAATGTATTTATTGTACAGCATCCTTGGGTGACCTGAATGGCATTTACAAACAAATTCTATTAGTGTTATAAGTGCACAAAGTATGGGCACGTATGGTCTACATGGCAGGCACTGCCTAAAGAACTGTGATGAAAATGAAAGGCAGAGCAAGCAGCCAGAGGTATCGGTATTCAAATGTACAACCGTACTGCTGCAATTGAAAGATTGCCAGTGATAATACAATGAATGTGCATGGATAAAACACCACAGTTCATACTGAAATGTTTGAGTGTGTAGGTGAGTTTACTTGGTCGATCCAAATAAGCTGTGTGGATAAGAGTGAGCTCATGTTCATTGCAGTTAATTTTGTGTTGTCAGATGTTCCCAGGCATTATGCTAGTTCACATGGCTGTGTTTCTGAAAGACGGAGGTGAACGGAGTAGCCTGAAACTGTCTTCATGTAAAACGATTGCCTGTTCAATGAAATATTTGCTGAAGGAAAAAATTAATACCAACAACAAGGAGAGGAACTGTTTAGTACACCCAGCATCTGTCTGCATAACTGAGTTTTTGGTGCTTTTCTTCTGTATTTGGAATGGTTGGCTTGGAATAAACAGCTGTAGCTCTAAAGTGAGAGGTGTGAGCAAACAGTTCAAGAGTGTCAAAGGCCTAAAAGTGACCAGATTAAATCACCAGCTAAACGAGCACTGGAGCAGCATAAACCAGTTTAGACCTGCATGGAACTCATGCTAATGTAAACTGGAGTTTTTAGCAATATTTTGAACAAAAAGCAAAAAAGTGCAACTGTAACACTTTCCAAATCAATACAGTGCATTTATTTATTAATGTGTGCCTACATGTACTTTAGTGAAACCTGAACATATTCAGAAAAAACACATACACAGATATATACATATATATATATATATATATATATTTTCCTGAAGAAGGTGTCAGTCCTCTGGAGCGTTTTGGGTTAAAGTCCAGCCCACGAGCTCTGGCCGCTCCTCATTGGCTCGCGCTCTGCGGCGCACCGTGCGTGCGCGTGCGCGCGCCTCACCCCACTGCGCATGCGCGCCGCTGCGCTCGTCAGGCTTTGAAACTCGGCTCGAGCTCAATTAAGAGACCATGTCCGCCATCGGCCCCGCGCGCCCCGCTCTGCCCGGCTCTCTCGCGCTCTCCATGAAATAGCCTTCTTACCCGGGGCCTCCAGGATGGCCGGTTTGGTGAGTACGGCTTTTCCCCTCGCTCGAAGCGTCCGCACACGTTTGCGTCTCTTTCACTCTGCGCTGCTTTTCTTCTCTCTCTCTCTCTCTCCTCTCTCTATCCCTCTCTCTCTAAAAGAAGAGAAAAGGGGACTCGTGCGCTAAAACGCACACTGTTTCCAGATCTATTTCCAGACCCATTGTGCGTTAAAGTGCGCTGGAAAGAGTTGGAGCTTTTTTTGCACGTTACGGGGCTGCAAAAATGCGTACCTTGCACTAAACGAGTTGCATTTAAATAAATTGTAAAAAAGAAAACCATCGCAGTAGAGGGTTCTAGGGCTCGCAACAGCTCCGTCGCATGGCACTGCGCTTGTATTTTTGGGTTAGAAAGGTGGGAAGAATGGAAAAAGTGAGATGGGACAGATTTTTATGAGCCGTAAAAGCCTAAAAGAGTCCCTTTAGCCCCCTGTTCGTGCTGGAGTGAGGGGCAGCGTGCGTGCGTGCGTGTGTGTGGCTGGGCTGCAGGAGAGCAGTGTGCACCAGTTGAGTGGTCTGATCCCGTGTCTGCTCCAGGGCGCTGTTCAGGTGAAGCTGGAGCTCGGCCACCGCGCCCAGGTGCGCAGGAAGCCCACGGCGGAGGGCTTCACCCACGACTGGATGGTGTTTGTCCGCGGACCCGAGCACAGCAACATCCAGCACTTCGTGGAGAAAGTGGTGTTTCACCTGCACGAAAGTTTCCCGAGGCCAAAAAGAGGTAAAGAATCTCTCCTTTTCTCATTTTCTTTCGAACTGGGCTGCGAACCAAATCTGTTTCTTTTGGGCTGCTTCATTTGGATGCTGTGAATGAGTATGTTGTGGTGTGTGTGCGTTTGTGTGGGTTGGTGGGTTCATTGCACTTTTGCACAGTTGTGGTTGTATGCCAGTGCTTTAATGCACAGCATCAGTTCATGCATTTCTCAGCACAGTAGGTCCAGTGTTTCAGGATGGATGGATGGATGGATGGATGGGGTCTGGGAGTCTTAACATGTCAGAGTCTGCTCAGTATTCGTATTAATTCAGAATATGTGCCGTTGATCTTGTTGGAAGTGTAAATTCTGTTCCCTTGCAATTCATGAACTAAAAAAGCGTGCAGTGTGAGGCTGTTCCCATTTCGGAGAGTTGTGTGCATTGCTCAGTGCATGCTGTTACATTGAAAGGTTGTCTGGATTTCAATTTTCACTAATTGCCTCAGTCTGCAAAGATAAGTGTGACCGCTTGTGGTCGTACACACCTTTTATCTTGGCTAGTGTGTGAGTGTGAGAGAGAGAGAGAGAGAGAGAGAGAGAGAGAGGGGAGAACTGGCAATGGTGGGTAATGCATTGTCTAGATCAGTGTAATGACAGTTTCCACTACCTTGTATGAGTCGAAGTTGAAATATAAATAATGTCTGTTTTCTCATAAATGGGCTAAACTGGCATTTTTAATGTGTAAGTGAAAAGAGGCGACTGACTGTATAGCACAATGACTCATGTAACCTACCAGATTTTTGTGTAGGTTTAGCAACAGCATTCACATGTGGTGCAAATGCACTTACCTGGCTCACACTATATGTATAGGCAGGTCACTATCGATTTATATTGATAACCAAATAATCTAGCTGTTTTTAATGTTAATAATCGTATACATGCCATTTTTAGCAGCAGGCATTACATTTTACTTCATGTTCATGAAATTCAACTAAAATGTGTATCCTGCTGGTATGGGTCTCCTCTTTATTTTTTTTTTTTAGTTGTTTTATTATTATTATTGTATTACTATTACTGTGATAGCTTTCCCTTGTGGAGAATGTTCAGACTGCAAAACATGGCTTTATACTAACCTGTGGATTACTTGTTTATTACTCAAATTGCGGAGTAATCACTCAGTAGATTCTCTGGGAACATACATTTTATTTGAGTAATTGTGACAGCTCTGCTTCTGTCAGAAAATTGCAACACAGACCTAAATAGACGTAGTAGCTTGTGTGTTTGGAGCAAAAATCTACCAGTTCCTGTCATGCATCACCACTTTAGTTAAAGTTAAAGTTAAATGCAGTACTTGGTTTTTCCTGTGACTGTCTTCAGTTCAGACATAAAAACTAAAACTGTATATGTCCATGGATGGCAGTTTTCTGTGTGGTTAACATTAAAAGCATTGTATAAAGAGTTAACGGGCACAACAGTCCATCAGTGCCGCAGCACTCAGGAAAGGTACGTGGACTTTATTAATACAAACTTGAACATCCTCTGGTACTGTGACACTGTGATGTATTTGGGAAGTGCTGTGATATTGAATTTTCAATACTGTGCAGCACTGTGAGCGGGTGAGTAAAGGTGAGGAATGAGTGAATGGAGTAGGTTGAGTTTAGCGTGCTAGACTGCAGGGGACATGGTGGAGCTTGCAGGACGGAAGGGATCAATTAAAATATTTTGTTGGTTTGAAGTAGTTTCCCCTTTCTTTGCCGCTCTTGCGTTCGGGTTTGCTCTGACGTGACAAGTGCTGGGCAGCATGCCAGGCCAAGTATGTGTCTCAGAGTCTCTCTCTCTCTCTCTCTCTCTCTCTCTCTCGTACCCTCATTACACACAACTCGCATTGCAGACACTTTATTGGGACCAGATTGTGGAGATTGTGCTGCTTTTGAGGGCACACTCTGCCCTCTCTGGCTCTGCACGCAGAGAAAGACGTGTCTGGAAGGGATCACAAATACATGAGCATGAAAATGTGATTATATTATGCAGTCGGCATGACAACATGAGATGGGTATTTTTTTTAATGCATGAAGAGAAAGTGGTAGACCAAAACATGCTATAGAGTAGGATAGTGTTCATTTATGGACTAGAGCTTGTATTATTCTTTATCGTGGCCTGAATCAAAACAAGTGGGTGAGGACTACATGGGTTTGCTGTAAACCGTGCCGTGACTCAACTTGATTTACCCCGGTGGTATACTGGGAAATCGTACCGCAAAGTTTGGAAAAATTAAACACCCAATTTGAACTTTGTTTTTCTTTAGCTCAACAAGACTGACTTTTAGTGTACATGTGGTAATATTTTTCCACCTTCCTTTTTTTGCTTGTGCTCTATACCCTACTGGATTTGATTTACATCTCAGAAAAGCGTAGATTTTTGGTGTTTACATTAGCTCCAAAGGGGACGTGCTTTCCAGCAGCAGCGGGGCGTGTGTGCACGCGTGTGTCTTTGCGGTGACAATGTGGTGAAAATCTCCCCCGCCATATTTATTTTCTCCCGGCATTAGAACTGACTGTAAATCACCCCGTCCTAATTTGGAAACTACTTGAAACACGCTCTGAAGGCCTTTGATGGCGAGAGGTGCGCCAAATGTAGGTTTGCTTTAATATCCCTCCCCTCAAGCGCCCCCCCTTGACAAATGTGTTGCAGGGCCTTCTGAAAAAGTTCAAAAACAGCAGGAGTATACTTAACCTCTCATAAATCCATCCTCCTGACACCACCTAAGAGATTCTCCCTCCCCCCCATTCCCCACCACCCTTAAAAGTATATGGTATGCGCCCTAATGTATTTTTTGCACCATGACAAATTAGAAGCACACGTACTTCCTGACATTTCTTGCGTTTCTCAAATTTGTTGCAAAAAGGGTCTTTTTTTTTTCTTTTTGTTAAATGTTTGGAATTAGTTTGGCTAAGCCCACCGATGCCGAATGGATTAGAGGGGAAGTGGGAGTTTATGTTCAGTGAAAAGTGCTGTACATCACTGGTAAACTTAAAGTAAGGTCATTCCAAATTGGAAGCGTCGAAAGCAAGATATTGTAGGCTGCATGAACTCTGGATGATACAGGCAGGCTAATTCTCCACTGTTTAGCATCTGCTCAGCCAGCCAGCGCAGATCAGTCTTCGAGTTAGAAGCTGTTTGAAGAGAGATTTGTACACCTGCAGTTCTTTATAATTCCAAATCTAAACCACTTTTCAAATGTGGGTCTCAAGCCCACAGCTCTGTATGGTGACCTCTTGATAATCCACAGCGGGGCTCTCTGTGGACACTGCAAACAGATAACCCGCTTTCATAGACAGGACAGAATTTATGGAGCGCATGTAACGTAAACAATCAGGCTTATTATTTGGGGTCCCGCGAGGCTCTGGACGCCCCCCATCCCCCCACCCCCACCCCCGCGCTCCAGGCTTTGATCAGGGCCAGCCAGTGTCAAGAGGAGCTGGAAGGGAAGTATGGAGGGAAAGCTTGTGCACAGACGAGTGTGTGTTTGACAGTTTAATACCAACAATCTCACCAAGCTGCCCTGGAAGAGAACAGCTGTATCTGTCTCTCTCTTGCTTTGTCTTGCCCTCTGTTGCACTCTTGTCTTCCAGCTTTCTCATCCAAAAGTCTTTAGCTTCTTGCTTACTCTGCTTTTTTTCCCCCCCCTTTCTTTATTTTCCAGAAGCTTCCTTACTATTTGATATTACCCATCCAGCAGCTGTTCTATATTACACAAAATGCCTCCCTTCACTTAAAAGAGAAGCCTTTGTTTATTATACTCGCCTTTCTATCAAATCAGCTCTGAAGTGGCATTCCTTCACTTATAAAGAAAAGAGTACGTGAGGTTTTTTTTTTTCCTCCATACACACTATGAATCGCTCTCTTTTAAAATGTCTTCGTTTTGTGTGTGTTTTTTAAGAGGTAACTGTGTGAACAGATTTTGAATGAATCTTTCGATTTTGGGAAATTGCGAGCTGCACTCATTTAAACAGGGATGAAAATGTGTCTGGCTTGGAGGAAAAAAATGCTATGATTAGTGGCCATGCTGTGTAGCCTTGGAAACCTGATATTTAGTGTAGGGAGTGGGGAAGTGGAGGGGGGGCGCTCAGGGTAACCAACTCAAAAGAAATGGCCTGGAACACTGCCGTCCATTTCACCTGCACCCGTCTACGCCAGCCTGAGAAAAGGAAAAATCACTGAATTATGGCTGTGGCATTTGGGTGGTCACAAGCGGACCACTATGTAGAAAGTCTTGTCTTTGTCATCAAACACACTTTTAATTTTCCACTGTTCCTGCTGGGACTCAGATGCTAAATTGACTGCCAGTCTAGTAAAATCATGCACATAGAATTCATAGTCAGCAGTCACGGCTGAAAGTCAGCATGATTCAGAAATCACAGCACATTCTCCTTCCGTGCTTTGACGTATTTTTTTTTTTTTTTTTTTTTTTTTGAAGGGGGGGTCTCTGAGCTGGATGAGTATTTTCAGTTGATGATGGGAGGCAGTGGTCATTTCTCATGTCTGGTTTCAGCCACAGCTACTTCTGGTATGTAATTAAAAATGGTATCAGAAAAAAGTACCATTCAGAAAGTAGTTAATGTGTATTAACATCAAGGTATCAATAGTGGTATTAATATCAAGATTTTTTTTTATATCCAGTCCTTCTTTTTTTTTTTTTTTTTTTTGGGTTGCATCACCATACACCAGTGAGTGTGGCTTAAACCAGAAATGTGTGTATGAGGTTCTGGAAGTGGGTATATTTACTGACCGATTATCAGTCATGAATAATCAAAAAGTGCTCAAGTTAATAACGTAAGGAATAGAATTTAGTTAGCCAGTCAGCAGTCTAGATTTGGAACAAGCAAACTTATTGGCCCAAAGATGCTGATAAGGCCTAAATGATAATTCAGTATTGAATGTAAGAATTCGATGCTTCTTAATACTGAAGTAACTGGGTCAGTGACTTAGAAATGTTGAATTTTGATTACAGGATAATAGGAATTTTGACTTAAATGGACGTAAATGGACTGATCCCAAATTAGTCTACTATTGATAACTTTACCAATAAAATGTTTTGTTAACTTTATGATCATATAAACAACCTGTTTACATGATGGGTATCCTGTGTGGTTATTACAGTATTTGCTTGGACGTGACCATAGTATGGCATTGTTCTACAAACCAAATCAATTAAAAAGGAACTGGACAGTTTTATTCTTCTGATTAAATTGTATGTACTCCATCCATTATGCAGCTCATCTGTTGCAGCTTAACCCAAGACTCGATGAAATCTTACCACAGATGGAGGGAGTCATGAGCCAGATGAACCACTCATCCAAAACAAAATATCATGCCAGCACTGAAGATGCATGATCATATTTGGTTTTGGAGAGGAGTAGCATTACAGTCAGAAGAAAATGCACAAAAATCAGGAGCATTCTCTACCAGACAATTAAAAGGTTCCTTAAGGAGAGAGATTTACCTGTTAAGATTTGCGGTGGCACCGATCTCATACCATGTCCAGATTTAGTTGCTTTGATTTAGTGCCGGCTTTGACGATGATGTTGCTGACAAACACTAGAAGTCAAAAGTTACTCAGATTTTCTCTCAACAGCTGCCAAATGTCATTTAGGACACAATATGAGGACAGCCTTTTTAGACAACAGATTCACACATGCCACTATTTTTCACAAACTACCCCAGGATTAGGAGTGCTGATCTAGAAACAAGTTTTGTGATAATGAAGGTCATACATATGGAGGAGCTACTGCTTTAAGTTTGTCTTAATAAAGACCCAGTAATAAATTCCCGTGCATCTTGACTGCTGCTACTGTAGGCTAAAAAGCAGTATAATTATATAAATATACTATACCTATGTAAATGATATATTGCCCAGCTCTAGGATAAACTAAACATGTCTTCCATTCCTGCTCTGGCTGTTGGCTTTCTAGAGGTTAGTCTTGCCTTCACAATATACTGTCTTTGTATCATGGACATGACTGGGTGGTGAGACTGTTATGTCGAAGAAACACCAGTGCAGTCATTGAATCGAAACCAAAATGCCAGCGCCTCACCTCTTAACCATCCCTGGCCATCAAACACCTGACAAATGTGTAAACCCAAGCATCGTTAACCGCAATGAAATGTTAGGTCACTAAGAAGGTATGAGAAAATGGATACTTTCCAAATGGCCATTCACTACAGTTCACTTCAGCTAAAGTCACAAGCAAGTAACATTGGTAACATGTATACCTATAATGTGGTGACTTTGAAGCAGGAGCGGTGGAAAAAAAATAGTTTGCTAGCTCACATTATGGCTTATGTTTGTATTACCTGTTGACTGAATGTGCAGCTATGATTGAGATTGTGTGATATGGCTGGACAGCTGATGGGTTGTCTTAAGAGTGTTTGATAATCAACCAAACTGGTAAGAGTCTAATGTATCAGATAACAACTCGGCCAGTAATTCCATTATAAGCCCAAACCACCTGTAGATTCACAGTGCACTGAGACATGCCTCCACTCTCTGGTGTCCACTTTCAAAATGAACAGCTGTGAGAATGCCTGGGAACATGGCTGCACAGAGATTTCTTCACCATCATGCACTGAAGTTTCATAGTAGGTAGTTAATTCCTTGTGAGGACTATGGGGGAGCTCAGCTGCAGCTACCAGTACTCTGCTCCCACAGGTGCGCCTATTTTGCATTAGAAGTGGCTAGGTTTGTTTAAGATGTCTCAAAACCCTTTGGTAACACTGTGAAAACATCTAGAGCAAGTCCTTTGCAATGGTGGACTCCTTATTTTTTTGCTGTATCTGCCGGGCAACCCAGGAAGGCATTCTCTAAACTTCTATTTGCATGAAAAGTAGAGATAGAAAATAGTTTTTTAGGTTCATATAATTTTTAATTCTGAGATCAATAGTTTGATCCAGATTGCCAATATATATTCAGTTTCTTTACTGTACATTGTTAAAGGGCTTTCATTCTATAGAGCTCAAACTATATGCTGCACCAAGTGGCTTGGCTCATAAAGTTTATTTCAGTTTACTTCTGTATTTTGATGAAAGACCACAGTTACAACACAAACATTGGCATAAGTGGCAGTTGGGCTGTTTGCATATGCCACCTCTATGATGGTAGAAAGGACTGGAACCGGATCAGACAAATGGACATACCTAAAATAACGTGAGAAATTATAGAACAGGTCTTTCCCCATCCTCATCTTTTAATGTTAATACAAGCCAGTCTAAACCACCAGCTTCCCCTCCACTTTCCCCTTTTGCGGGCGCCTAATGATCAGGTCAGGATGTTAGCCTGTAGGCATCTCTGGCTGAGCCTCTGTCGTCGTTGCGCTGAGCCTTTTAACTTTGCCGCCCACCCGCCTGTTGCTTTAGCTGATCAGAGGACTGTGGTTTTGTATGTACATGCCAGAAAAGGTAAGACCCTTATGTGGCCCATAATACAAGCTCTATCCTCAGGCCAAGTATGACTTAACTGTCAGTTGGACTTGTTTAGTTTTCCAGCCCTTCCTTCATTGTGGCTTTGCCAGAGATCTTCTCCATCAGAGGCTCAGTCTGTCCTTAGTAGGCAGATGAAGCCAGCGGTGAAGGAGTGGAGAAGTTGTACTCGGAAATGAAAGACTGGTGTCAGTGCTAGACTAAGGATATTCTGTGTTGACTGAGCTATAGGTGGGAAATAACAAATTGCAATTTGACAAATATTGTAATTGCAATTTAAATGCAAATAACCTGAGCTCTAGGCCGATTTTGTCAAATTCACATCAAGTATTCACATAACGTAACGATTATTACGTTAAATTTCCAAAACGTTTGGCAATTTTGAATGTTGCTTTGCTGTTTCGCTGGTGCATTTTGTTCATTCCAACTTGTTTACAAACCTCTGTAATAGAAAATATCGTGCTACATATTGTGAAAATGTCTAAATATCATTTTCATTTTTAGCCATATAAAGGTGCGCAACATTCTGATTTGTTTTTTGTATGAGGAGCTCCTTTGTAAGAACAGAATGTTTGTCTTCTGCCGAACGAATGATCAGTCAGTCTATCAGCTGCCGTGTTTTTTGTTTTTTGTTTTTTTTTTCCCTCCTTTTCTAGAGTTTTCTACACACAAGATTAATCCTATCAGATTAAATTACACTGTCAGTTGAGACTGAGACTCTTCATAGAAGGATCCCTTTTGTACCGTATGAGTGGATGTAATCCACGTCTGGCAAAAGAGCCCTCAGACTTTTTCTGATAATAGATGGACTCGTGTTACTTTATTGTGTGAATGTCAGGAGACTATCAAGTATTAAACAGATGTTAAAAAACGAACAAAGGTGCTTCTCTTTTTATTGTTTTTCCCCACCCTTCACGCAGTGGTGTGTTGAATAAAAGATACAGCATGCACATACATATTAATGTCATGAGTAAATGTATGTTTCATACTTTATTTCTGTGAGGGAGCTGTTTCATGTTGTTTTTAAAATATTTGAACAGAGATATTCCATTCTTCAAATATTCTGGTGAAATGTGTGATCACCAGAGACAGTTTTCAAGCTCATAATGCCTTCAGCATTTCTACTCTCACATAGCTGTGTGGAGACATACACACATACACACACACACACACACACACACACACACACACACACACACACACACACACACACACACACACA
>JBBPCZ010000012.1:16473996-16487416 GCA_037974445.1 Brycinus macrolepidotus
GTGTGTGTGTGTGTGTGTGTGTGTGTGTGTGTGTGTGTGTGTGTGTGTGTGTGTGTGTGTGTGTGTGTGTGTCGCTTCCTCACTCGCTCATTTTCTCTCTCTCTCTCTCGTAACTGTGCCAGTCTTCTTTACAGTCAGGCCAAGTGAATTCTGTTTGCCGCACTTTGGGGAAAGAGCCGGTTAGGTTTCACAGAGGGCTCATCAGAGAAGAATGTAAACAAATTAATTCAGATTAACTTTAATGGCGTCTTTAGATTTCCTGTTGGGCCGTTCTCCTAAAGGAATTAAGTTAATAGTAATGTGATGGTCTTTTGTGCTCTCCCCCCCTCCCTTTTTCCTCCTGTTCTTAAATTCTTCGGTGTGGCCATAAAAGGCACAGAGCACTGAGAGGGGAATTTCAGCGGAGGGTTACAAACCCCACAGAAATGCAGGGTGGACTTAATATGAAACTCTAGACCCTCCAAACACGGCCAAGAGGAGAGTTTGGACCGCGAATGTGGCAGAGATTCCTGGGGGACGTCTACCTTTTTTTTTTTCTTCTCTGGATAATTGGTTGATTTGTTATAATAAGCTTGGTCATCAGAGTCTCATAGCAGAAGCCTTGTGGAGTGAGGTTTACCTAGGGCTTTGGACTGTGTTCTGCAGGTTGGTTTCAAATTACTGCAGCACTTAAAAAAAAAAAATGTAATCATTGTTGGTTCAAGTCTTCGCTATCATGAAAATAATTAAATTTGGCTTGTCCTTAAGTTTTGAATCCTACTGTTTGCTGTGAATATTAGTGTTCTGTTGCTGATGATGGCATCTGAGCAGCAACAGTGAGTTACAGAAAGCACTGATGACGTCTGTGTGTGTGTCTGTGTGTGTTAGTTAAATACCTTAGCCCATGGGAGCCTTCCCAGTTAAACTGTCACATTTCTCCCCTTAGCGACAGGCGCAGTCTTTAATCTTAGCCACGCTGTGCTTAGACACACAGAGCGGTGTAGAATAGTCTCACACGCAGCTAACCTAAACCTAATCCCTCCACGTCCTATTGACAGATGATATTCAAAACACAGGCTGCAACTTAGTGTTATCAACATAAGAGCTTGGGGGTGGCAACCCTTTTGGTTAGGACTTCCTATTCTGCCTGTCAGAAGTTTGGGGACTTTGATCAGGGACTGTGATAACCTTCACCAGGTTTATTTTGATCATGTGGAGAGTTTTAAATGACTGTGTTTAATTTGGTTGTTCCCAAACTTTGTAACAGGACTCTGCATGCTATTAGCATACAGTCAGTTTTTAATTCATTTTCTTTTTTATGTAAAGTTGATTATGCTGCTTAGTAGAGTGGATATGAAGCTATTGGGGCTGTTTAAATCCAGCTTGATACATTTCCACAAGCCTGTTTTCTCAACTGGCCTCACTCTGCAGTCAGACCCGGCCTGGAGAGGTCATAAATTCATAAATTTTAGTGTCTTCAGCAATTTATCTACTCTCTGAGCATTTCGAGGAGTCTGTCAGTAAATCTCGTCTGGCCTAGGAATGATGAGCTTCATAGCTGAATGAGTGTCACGGTGCTTTTCCTTGGATTTACATTTATTGCGTTCAGCACTGTAGATCTTTTTTAATAGGACAGAACTCCTGAAGTTTGATGTTACAGGGGAAAATGATGGATTAACTATTTGTCATTGCTTGATTGCTTACTGGTGCTGTCTGGAATATTGTCTTCATATGCTGCTTTATTTGTGTGTGAATGTCAAATGCTTTTTTTTGAGTGGAAAGATGAGGGAAGTGTGTGTGTGTGTGGGGTAGAGAGGCTGAGACTGCCTGTGCGGCAATGTTCTCATAAATCAGCCCTCATTAAGAAGGCTTTAGGGTAGGCTGTTGATTTACAGTGGGGAAGTGACACCAGAACCCATCAAAAGCTCCAGTGTGGAGAGAAAAGTGAAGTTAATGGCTCTGCTTTGACTACCAAGCAGCACTGAACCTTTATTTCCGCCATTGTTAAACCTCTACTGCTGGATGTCACACAGCCTGATGACATGGAAGCTGTAGGGTGATTTAGGTGTGGCACAATGCTGGCAACAGTACAGAGACTGAGCTACATATGTGTATAAATTATAATGATTCTAAGGCCATAAAAGCCTATCATGCAGTATGAGTAATGTTCTTTGTCATGCATTTTTGGATAAGAAGGACCCCCCGAGTGTGAAACATGTTTTTTCTTTTAAATAGATATAAATTATATTACAGTGGGTATAGAAAAAAAATCACCCCCTTCAGAATATTCACATCCTGTTGCTTTGCTGCCATAAAGTTTTTGCTAGCTGTATTTACTCAGTGCAACTTCTAACATACAAAGGAATGCAACATTGATAGCAACACTTTAGAAAAAAATTGAAAAAAAACCCAGAAACACCAACTTGGATAAAGGATCTCCCCCTCCTAAAGATACTTGTGAACTCAATCAGGTTAAACCAATCACCTTCTCCATTACACACCAAGTTAATTGGCTTCCAAAGGCATATGGCAACTTTGAAACAGTTATAGCAACTTATGATGGAGTGGTCCTTGTTACATGTGACAACAATGTCACAAGTGCTCCACAAATGTGTCTTGTATGGGAGAGTTGCAAGAAAAAAGTTCCTCCTCAAGAAAGGCCACATTAAGTGGTGGTGGTGGCCTAGTGGGTAGGATGCTTGCCACTGGACCAAGAGGTCATGGGTTCGAATCCTACCCTCAGCAAACCACCACTGGGTTCCTGAGCAAGACCCTTAACCCCAAGTTGCTCCAGGGAGACTGTCCCCTGTAGTTAGGGAATGGAAGTCGCTTAGGAGAAAAGCGTCTGCTAAATGTCGTAAACGTAAGTCTTGACTGAGGTTTGGCCAAACGCACCCTGAAGATTCTGAGACCAAGTGGAGAAAGGCATCATGGTCAGATGAGAACAAAATTGAACTATTTGATCTCAACACTAAACAGTACACGAAAGCACACAGCAAAACTGACAACACAGTGGCTGAAGGAAAAAAATTTGAATGTCCTTGCTTGGCCTAGTCAGAGCCCAGACTTAAACCGTATTGAAAATCTGTGGAATGACTTGAAAATTGCAGTCCATCAACGGTCACAATCCAATCTGACTGAACCTGAACAGTTCTGTAAAGAAGAGTGGGCAAGTGTTGCGCAGTCTAGATGTACAAAGTTGGTAGAGAAGTATCCCAACAGATTCAAGCAAAACTAAACTGTTGCTATCATATCTTTCATTTGGATGTTATAAGTTGCATTGAATAAATACAACTGGAAGGGGTGTGCGTGCGTGCGTGCATGCGTGCGTGCGTGCGTGCCTGCGTGCGTGCCTGCGTGCGTGTATATAAAGGTTTATTACTGAATCAGAATTCTTGTGTCTTATACTATAAATAAGTATATGAATCTAACACTGATTAATTTTTTTGAGGCAGCATCCGTTATATTGATTGACTGATAAGCGGCTGTTATTGATGTTCAAAAATTAATACTGTGCTGATAAATATGGAATTTATGGTATGACTTTGACCATGTGATATTCCAATTATAAGGTTTCCAGTGACGAAGGTTTGCACTATTAGGGAACGTATTAAACTTGCATGATTTTCAATTGTAATCTTTAGCATGAGTTTGGCAAGGAATATGTACAATACTGTTGCATCTGATCATGATACACACATACATTCATTAACACAGCCACTAAAAATGCAGGGCTCTAAATAATCATTTATGTTCATCGCTCACTTGTTAGTTCTTACTGTAGGAGTTATTTATTGTATCCCCTGACATCAAAGATTAATTTATTGTATTTTGAAGACCCTTTTGACACATCAGAATGAGACTTTTCATTTATAGTGCCTACTGACCCTGCAGCAATGAACAAAACAGTCATGGCCTCACTGTTAACACGGCTAGTTGTTGCTATGGCACACGTAAAGATAGAGAACATAAAGAAAAGCATCTCATCCAAGCACGTTCTGGAACCGCTGGAATGAAGCCTTTCTTTAAGCATCTTGAAATGTAAACATGAACTGCTTCTCCTCCTGCAACTTCAGGAGCACTTTGCTGCAGAGGACATGCAAGGACATCTGTCTGCAATGTCCCATTTTAGGACTTGAAAAAAACTTTTTGTGCTAGAATGTTTTTAACTTCTAAACGTGTTAATATTCTGTCCCCCTTCCCCTCCAGTCAGAACAGCCCAGTCCAGCCAGCTCAAGTTCCAGCTCCAGTTCAGGCTTTGGACCTGCACACAAGCGCCAAGGTAACCTCTTTACCTCTCCTGCTGCTTATGGTGTGCTTTAATACTTTGATAGTGTATGTTTGCATATCAGGCCAGCCCTCAATCAGGGACTGTTTGTTGGTTTGTTTGTTTGTTCAAGCTCAGCTAGGCTGTCAGGTATTTAGTGTTTTCTGTGTCGTGCGTGTCCAGTGCTGGGTCCTTTACAGACGATAATTCAAGATTTGCACTCAGATGACAATGAAGAAGAGTCAGAGGAGGAGGAAGACAACGATATGGACTCTGACCTGGAGCGACCGTTACACACGCACATGACACATCGCCATCGCAGGTGACTGACTATCCATAGAACTCATCATTTCAGTCGAACATGCTTTATTACAGCAGGTTTGCTGTCTACCTTGTAACCCAATAATATTGTAGCTTGATAGACACAATGTGTTTATTTGTCAAATAAATGAATGTATGTAATGTAATTACTTACTTGTTTTACTTACTTGTTTTCTTACTGAGTGAAGTACCTTGCCAGAACTTACATGCATATTAATAAAGTGTTGATTATTGCTATTAATAATAATAATGATGACGATAATAATACCACTACCATATGGAAGTTAATTTACTTTTATATTGTGTAATATAAACATAAAATCAAGGTTATTATTTTTATTATTGTTATTATTATTATTATTATTATTATCTAAATGTTCTGTTTCATGCTAATTAAATGTCAGTGAAATAGCAAGAGGCTGCATGTTGTACTTGCATTATGACTGTGAATGTGTGTGACCGGTCACAGGGTGAGTCTGAGTGACGGCAGTGACAGTGAGAATAGCTCTGCCTCCTCTCCCCTCCCACAGAATGAGACCCCTCCGCTCCTAAAGGCCAGCAATAATCAGGTTAGACCAACCTTTCTTCTGTCTTTCAGTTTCTAATCAGGTAGTTGTAAATCTTCGTTCTAAAATAGATTGAACTGTAACAATGTTGAAAAGAAAAAACAATGAATGGGAAATGCAGTTTTCTCATGTATAAATCAGATTAAGTGCCACTGAATATCTTATTTTGTGCTTGTCACAAATAATATTGCATTAAGCTATGACAAGTATAAATATTTCTTTATTTACAAACAAATGTCAGAGGCACAACTTCCTTTCTTTTTCTTCCCAATCAGTATTTCAGTGTCGGTGAAAAACTGTTTTCATCTGTTTTGTTATTTTTATTTTTTTTTTCATGTTATTCTCAATTTACATGTTTAAAAATAGAAGTGATCTTTTATCCTTTGCATACTGCTGCCACATGGGAGCCAATCAGTTTTCGTGGTTACACTGTGCTTATGTTGTGTAAAATAAATCTCGGTCACCTTGAAAGTTTACTCTTCTAATCAGTTGCTGCGTTACTGAGAAATATAAACGTGTCATAGCACTGTATAAATATTCCTCTCTCGCAGTTTCAATGCAGTGACCTTCCACGAAGTTCATTGTGATATTACAAATGGAACTGTCCTGCTGCTTTACAGATACTAGAAGTCAAGAGTCCCATGAAGCAGACAAAAGTGGACAAAAACAAGAATATCAATTATGACAAGGTAAACACTGCTGCCACGTGCATTAGAGTACCATGAGCTGTAATTAGAATCTGCACCAGCAAAACTGGAAAGGCAAGAGCCATAAAAACATAAGTTGTCAGACAGTAGTGGTCTGACAAAAATAGCCCAATTTTCACACACACACACACACACACACACACACACACTTCTTTACTTTTTGCTACATAAGCTTCAAGCACCTGTGCAAAATCAAAGAAGCACACTTCAGATACCAAACATGTCCTGGTTGACTGACTACAAAATTGCAAACATTGATTTTTCACCAGACTTTTCCTTTAACTTATGTAGTACAACTGTAATGCCAGTTCAGTTACATAGAATGATGGCATATGTTGTTTCAGGCATACTTGGATGAACTGGTGGAGCTCCACAGACGACTAATGGCACTGAGAGAGAGGCACATATTGCAGCAGGTAAACTGGCCGTAGTCTATGAAGAGTAATCATGAAGCAGTTTTACTGGAGCTCTTGAAAGGAGAGCTCCCTGCATCAGAGTTTTTCATGAGTATATTCACCTGTCAAACAAGAGGGCATTAAGAAAACACTTGAAAATTGATCCCAACTATATGAAACTCAAAAGGAGGACTGAGATCATGGAATCTGCATGTGATAAATCATAGCAGAAACAGCACCTATTCTCTTCTCCTCCAGTCCTGGCTCAGTAAATGCTCTGCAGCCATAATACGTTTGATTATGTACTTTGAGACCTATTTGTTTTGACAAAACAGAGAACGATACTTCTTTTTTTCCAAGGCTTTGCTTTGCCTTCCTAATGAAAAGCCATGGAACAAGTTTGGAAGAATTCCAAACAAGGTTGAGACCGCGCAAACACACGGCATAATCAAGCTAATCCTTTTGAGTCTAGCTAAGTATTCCACATCCTCTGCCATTAAACATGGTAATGATTAACTCTCGTCTTGCTTGAAGAACCAAAAATTGGGAAATTGGCTTCATCATTGTCATCGTATGCAGTTAGTTCTCTGTCACGAATGTTTGGTGTGGAATTTGTGAAAACAACTAATGGTCACTAAAATAGCTTTGAGGAGGCGATTTTTACACTTTAGGTGGCCATTAATTGTAGAAAGTAGCCTTTTGTTTTCCCCCATGGCACCTTAAACAGCAAAACAGCCTCTCTCCTCCTCTCAGATGGAGTCTTTGAGCAGCTGAGTTCCATCTCCAGTGTCATAACAGGCCCCCGAGTCTCTCTCTGTGTTCCTGGCCCTGGTTCAGCAGAAAGAGAAGAAATTCTTTCCATATGGGGGTCTGGCTTTGTAGTGTGAAAGGGATCAGGTTTGGGTCCCATTACTGCATGGTTTCATCTGTGCAGACGCTCCGGAGTCCTACACCCCCTTCCCCTTTAATCGCCGCTGATATCCCCTCCGAACTTGAGAGAGAGCTGGAACCAATAAGGAGCCGGTTTAGAAAAGCATCTCTCCCATTACATTCACGGATATGCAGCACCATGTGGAGTGGGCTCTTTGCTCTCAATGGAGAAGGATCAGGCAGAAGAGGAAAACATTACAACAGCCACCCATTTAGAGATGGTTCCCTTAAACTTGTTTTTAATTAGGCACTATACAGAAAATTTCTTGTGCTTGAGGAATAGATTGGCTCAGCAGCAAACAGTACTAATGAATATCTGGTTCTCCCAAATACATAAGGCAATATGGCATTTTCACAAGATGTGTATGAAGTTTTTGTTTTGTTTTTGGTTTTTGGTTTTGGTTTTTTTTGTTCTAATTTTACACTACACTACTTAGAAGCTCAGTCTAAATGTTTTCAAACGGAAAATGTAGTTGTTCAGTGACCACTTATCGGGATGACTATAACAAACCACCCATCCAGGCACCTCCACTCTTTAAAAAATCAATAAGGGTGCCAGAAAGGGTTCTTTTAAGACCTTTTCAATGGATGGTTTTTGATAGAACCATTTTTGTAAAAAGATGTGCATGTATCACGAACATTTTAAAGTTTAACAAACCTGCACACAATTTAAAGGTTATTGAAAGAACCCTTAAATTGTCTTTTATACCCGAAAAAGGGTCTTCACACTCTAATTTATTTTTTTCTGGTGTTGCTAAAAGAACTCTGTGGTTCTTTTCTTTAAAGGCTGTAGTAATTCTGTGTCTTTTTCTCGTCTAGATTGTAAACCTCATTGAAGAAACTGGACATTTTCACATCACAAACACAACCTTTGACTTTGACCTTTGCTCGTTGGACAAAACCACAGTTCGAAAGCTGCAGAGCTACTTGGAAACCTCCGGAACGTCTTGAGGAACCTGTGCAGCTGGCTGCCATGAGCAGGAACTCCAGACGTCCTCCATTTTTGTCTCTTGAATCAATCAACTTGTTTGGCAATGCTATGGATCAGCTTCATCTGGAGGTCCCGGAGCGCCTTTCTTCTCTCCATGTGCCTCAGTGATCGAGACGATACATCATCCTGGAGATTTCTTCCTGTCCACCAGGACTTCACCTGAAAAGCCTTGAAAAGTCCAACATTGCCAAAAAGGGGAATATCAAGTTCATGCTCCAAAAAAAAAAAAAAAAAAAAAAAAAAAAAAGAATGTGCATATTGTTACTACGTATGAAAGTTTCGTTCTGTTCTTTGTGACGAATGCATGTTTCAACACTGCCTTACACCATTGTCTATTTATTGAGTATGAGTTTCAAGTGTGTGTGTGTGTAAGAGCAAATGATATTAAACTTGTGCAAGCACTTGGGAACAGTCATCTCATTGGCGCTTTAAGGCGGTGTAGAATTTTTTTTATTTGCTCACCAGTTTCAGATCCATTGTATGAAAGAAAAAGCAATGTTTTTTTTCCACGTATCTTCAACACTATAATTTGGACAATTGAAGGCACTGTAAAGTTAGCAGTTTCTGAGGAAAACTCCATACTTGGTCTTACTGCTGTTTCCAAGGAAGGCAATATCCTGAGCAAACGTTCATGGTGAGGATTAAAAACCCTTTTTAAATTATTGCACATCGGCGGCATCTGAAGTGATCGGTTCCAGTCCAACATTGGATAAAACTGAAGAATGGACACCTTTTGGACTGAGCGAGACTGAGCTAATTGTTGATTTCTAGGCCAAATACACTCATACAATAGGAATCTGTCTCAGTAGAATGCCGTATTTTTGAATCTGTTGATGTTATTTATTTTACCGGGACCACGTTTGCCATGGTTCTTTGTTGGCTGTCTCTAAACCAGTGGGAACTGGTTAATGTGTCTTCTTTTAGGTTTAGTTTGGTGGGGGGGGACTGTTCTTTTTTTGATAAACTGAGGAAATCAAAGTTTACTCTGCAGGTCCATGAGACTGTTCTTTTATAAAAAAATAAAATTAAAAAAAAACTTGATTAACTGATATTGAATGAATAGAGGCCAATATGGGCAGATTGTGCAGTTGAGCTGTAGGCCTGGTGATTGAGTTATGCCTTAAGGCAAGACCAGTATCTAGAGAGGTAATTTTGAATCGAATGAATCAATCTGTAAGAGATACAGATCATTTTGGAGACCTGATGTGGGAGGGATGGGAACTGATTTATTGGCACTGTGTGTAAAGACGTGTATGATTTTTTTTTTTCATAAATCTGTTTTTTTTGTTTGTTTTTTGTTTTTTGGGGTTTTTTTTTTGGTAATTTGTTTGTTTTTTGCAGATTGAAATCAATCCTTGTATACTTTTTTCTGTCTGAATTTCCCTGATTCAGTTTCTCAACCCAAAGATTTTTTTAGTTTAGTTATCATTATATAATGTTTATATGTGTGTATAAACTTTATATGTGGTAAAACTTGATTATCTTTCCTTTCTTGGAAGGTGCAGACCTGCTTCCAGCTGAACAATCTTGATCCTAATACAAAATCCAAACTGAGTCTTTGTCGATGTGCGGTTACTGACTAGAAAGTGAGTTTGAGTGCGATTAATGTAGCGACAAAAAGCTACATATGGTATAAATATGACGATACTTGGACTCAAAGAAGCAGCAGAGATTTCTCCACAAGCACTTAAACAAGTAATTTGGTATGTTGCATACAGTTGCTCAGTGTTTTTGAAGAGCCAGTGATATACTATATAGAAAAGCAATGGGTGAAATAAAAATGCCGTAAACGTAAACGTAAGAAAAATTATCTTCGTTATGATGACATTGTTGCTTTCCACTAGCTTGACAGAAACTTAACTCACTGGTAGGTGGATATTAAATTGCTATTTAGAAACGTACAAGCTCAAACATGAATAGCTGTAGTACATCAGGAACTTGAGTTTAAAGAAAACCAGCCAAAACCAATATATTAGACTGAACATTGGCTCATAATGTCTAAACACGATTCTTTATACTGTACTCCAGTTTTGGACAGTCTGTTCAGACATTTACTGGACTGTGTACAGTGACTGTGCATTAGTGGTGTTGCCCTACTGTAAAGGATCACTCATGTCTCCCTTAAAAAGACTTTAAGACGCCCCACTATTCAGTGGGGAGAGGGCTTATTTTAAGACCAAGTGCAGATATATAGGAAACTCTGAAGGGGAAAAGTTCATGAAGGCAGTTTATTAATACATTAGGCAGCCTGGGGGTCAGAGTGCTGAACCCACTCTCCATCAGAAGACAGGAGAGAGCAGCACATGTGGTTTTTATGTTTGTCAACGTGGGTGGTCTAACAATGGAGTTGAGATACTCCAACTCTCTCCATTTTCTTAAAGATCTGTGTCATCTACAAACTTTTTTTTTTTTTTTTTTTTTGGCGGAAGGAGATACGGTCTGTCTTTATTAAAGCAAATCCTCAGGGTTAAGGATTATGTGAGTTTGTACAGTGTTTCTTTAAGATCTCTTCCATCTGAATCGGAAATGGTCCTGTGAGGTCAGGCTGGGGTAATATGGTCACAGTCCAGATTGATGAAAGAGTGCAGTACAGGCAGCTTCAGGAGCTAGAGGATCTTACACTATGAGTAGTGGTCTTACAAAAGGAAAACATAATACTGGTGCTATTGAGAAGTAGTCTTTTCTGTTCAGTAATAAATTGTCTTGAGGAAAATCTGGATGCTAGTATCAGGTCCTGATGGCAAAGAAGAGTCTGTATGTGCTTGAAACGCTGCTATTCAACATTTATTCTCTCCCGCTTCTTTAGTGTAGTAACTAGAGGTGAGCGATATATATATCTGGTTCTGGGATATTTCAGCAATAATTATTGGAATTAAAGGCAGTAACATTTAGCGCCCTTTTAGGTTGTTCACAAATATTTATACACTCTTAGCAAAAATGATTCCATACAATACCAAAAAAAAAGGTTTGATGACTTTTTTTAGGTTGTAAAAGATTAAAGAATTGCATACAACAGGTCTTGGCGAAGACCTATTTAACTGCATTCAAATGCTTAATTGAGTTATCATGGTTCTGTAATTGTCTACAAAAGAACCCTCGAAGAATCGCCTGTCCTGTCCAATGGCACGTAGCTGAAGAAACTGAGTACCCCCTCAGTCACTTGAGACAGAGATAGAAGACTATCTGATCAATTTAACAGCTTTAAGTCTATAGAAATTTACTATAAATATTGAAATAATGAGCAGTGGGGTATGAACTTGGTTCTGTTCAGTAAAGCAGCTAAACTCACAATAGAAACATTTAAAGATTTTTAGATATTTTGATTTTGAACCTGTTGCTATGTAGCAAAAAGCCAGTCTGACTCCTCTGTCTCCTTATCTTGTTACAGCTCATCTAAACAGTGCCATCTGGGGCAGCCATTGCAAAAAGAAATCTATACGTGTGTAAAGAGATTTGTTGCAAACTGGAAACTGGATTATTTTGATTAAAAGTGAAATATCTAGCCATGTAAATGAAAACCAGTATATATTTGTATACTTGTGTTGAGGGTCACTGTAGTTATTTTGTTCTCTATGAGAGTCATATCAACCTCAACAGGTAATTATCGGTTATCGGTATCATTTATTGGCCCAGACTTGCTGTACTGATGTGTCCCTGCTAGTAATGCACTCCACTGGAAAGTGTGAGAGCATCTGTAACAGACCCTCTAAGCCTTTCCCTTAACACCATTCCACAAAGTCCATGGGTGAGCAGCTGAATGTTATTCCATTCCACAGCCACGATGTTCATGCAGTAACACTTTAACTTTCACACACAGATCATGTCAGATGAGCAGTGGGCTAGAGAACACCTCTCAGTTTACAATACTTAAGTCTCCCTAACAAACAAGTAATGGACATGGATGTGGGATCTTGTCTAAAATTCTTCTAGCATGAGCTAAAATACTTGGACTCTGGAATGGAGTGATTAACATACATAACATTTGATTATTTCTGGATACTAGACCTGTGGACCATTTTCTGAGAAACTTTGACCCTTCGTTCTGTAACATTCACCGAAGCACTCAACATCATGTTCAACCCCCGAGGCCGCATGGCTTCAAAGCGCCAAGAGGGGACTTCAGCTCTACTCGAGTCCATGGTTGATATCGACACCGAAATTTGCACATTCATACGACCAGTGTATTGCTCACAATGGAAGATCCCTGTTTATTTGTGGTTTATTTTTGTTACTCCTCCTGTTTCATTTATCATCACATGAATGAATAATGAATTTGGGGGTAGTGTTGGGGGAGCCAGCTCAAATCTGCCCAAAACTTGCAAAAACTTTTCCATGATCCCCCTTGCATCCTAGACTGATGGTCAGCAACCCTCCTGGAGATCTAGAGATCAAGGATTTTGTCATTTAACTGATGTGCTGAATCAAGACTACAGACATGAATTAACATGGTAAAACATGGGGCAGCTGGTGGCCTGATGGTTAGGGAGTTGCCCCTGCGATCAGAAGGTTGTGGGTTTGAATCCCAGGACTGCTAGTGGCACCACTGAGGTGCCCTTGAGCAAGATGCCGTCCCCACACACTGCTTTTCGGGCACTGTGGCGCTGGCTGCCCGCTGCTCCACTTGGTAAATGGGTTAAATGCAGAGAAAGAATTTCCCGCTGTTCACACTGTGTATTGTGCTGTGGCGTGTTCATGCCTGACTATAAGGGGCCACTTTACTTTAAAACCGGTACATTTAAGATAAGATAAGATAAACTTTTATAAGTTCCACAAGTGGGAAATTTTAAGTCTGCACCTGCAAGACATTTAGACTGGGCGATAGTGCCCAACTTGCCTGCCACCAAACAGTCATCAGTCATATACTCAAGTGTGTGCAAGGTGCTAAAAAAGTCATGGTTAGAAGATAAAACTTCGTCTAGTGTTTGTGGAAATGGAAATAATTAGTAAAGCAACTATAGAACATCTAGAGCCTCTGAAACCCACTGTACAAATGGCTGAGTTTTCAGTGCATTTAATCCCAAAATCACTCACTTTAGTTTTTTTGCCTTAAAAACTGTTTAAGATAGAAACTTTAAGAGCATGTTTCCCCTGACGATTCCTGCATGTTACTAGATGTATAGATTTCAGGCCCTTTTTTAGGGGTCCAAGGACGAAGTCCGTAGGAACCCTATTGTTTTTCTACGGATTTTTTTTTTTTTTTTTTAGGGGTCCAAGGACGAAGTCCGTAGGAACCCTATTGTTTTTCTACGGATTTTTTTTTATTT
>JBBPCZ010000012.1:16489880-16504024 GCA_037974445.1 Brycinus macrolepidotus
CTCGTGCTCGAGGGCGCCCGGGATGCGGACCGCGCCGTACCTTGGACCCCGTTAATAACTGCTTGCAGTTCTAGTTTCCTTTGTTTCTTTCTTTATTTTCTTTCTTTCTTTCTTTCTTTCTTTCTTTCTCTCTCTCTCTCTCTCTTTCTTTCTCTTTTTTGTACCTCCCTTCATTTGAGGTTGAATTAAGCAGTAATTTTAAGGATTCATGCTGTGGAGAATTCTTGATTTGACTCTGGTCCTGTGAAACGTATCATTTACAACTGAAACCTATATAATACCCTGATCTTGCATGACAAATTGGATTATTAAGCCTATCTAGCTATACAAAGTGCGAAACTTACCATGAGACTAGACTAAAAAAGTGTGTGTGTATGTGTATGAGAGAGAGAGAGAGAGAGAGAGAGAGAGAGAGAGAGAGAGAGAGAGAGAGATGGGAGGTTCTTTATAATCCCTGCCAAACTGTCCCTCCCACCCAACACCTGTTCATTACTTCCTAAATCTGCACTGAGAGGCAATTACAAAAGCCAAAGAAAGTTAGACTTCAGCCTTTTGCTAAGGGAGGAAAAACATGGCAGATAATGAATGGAGTAAAACGTTATAATAATGACTACTTTGTGAGCATACAGTAAAAGCAGTGTGTAGCAATGTTTTACAGCCATAGCTAATTTATTCACAGGCACCATAGTTTGTACTGTTTTACCACAGGTTTGCTGCATTCCACAGCGAGAAAAAGGATTTGAGAGGTAAAGCTAACACCACTTATCAATTTAGCAATAATTCAGAAAAGTTTCTCCTTAAGGCAGCTTTGTTTGCTCTTAACTCCCTTTGGCTGGAGTTTATGTAACACAGTTTTTCAAGTGAACAGGTCTGAATATATGTACATTACATATATATATATATACATTACATATATATATATGAGTCTGTCATCATTGTCTGTTCTGGCACCAAACAGACAATGCTGTAAACGTGCTGAACAACGAAATGCCAAAGTGCCTGTATTTATATAATGAATATACCATTAAATAGGTACAATTTTGTCCTGATTCATCTTTTTTTTCGCAGCAGCCCTTTTCTTTAAGCGTCTGTCCAGAGTCCACATTCATGGTCAGATCTTCAGACAGCCTAACCCCGGGACAGTTAGTCCACAGTGGAGATAAACCAGAGGAAAAGCATTGTGTCCTCGACTTCTTTCACACTGGCTTCCAAATGAGCTAGAACAAGAGGAAGAAAAAAAGAAGGCTCCACTAGTTTTGGGATCCTGGATTAACTTAAGCCATCTCACATTGCCGGGGTGCTAGCAAAACGGGGGGGTTAGTGGGGGGGTTCACAGTCAGAGCCAACAGCAGGACATCCTGTTTGAGCCTCCAAATGCCATTTCCTCCTATAAAAAAAAGAGAAAAGAGAGGAGAGACCTTCCACAATCGGCTCTCACAGAAAAGACGCAGGGACATTGATCATCATCCTGGCACAAGGCCAAGGCCCGAGAGAAAGGGACCAGCAGAGCCTGTGGAAAACAGTCGGGGAAGGAAAAAAAAAAAAGGCACCTAAAGTATGTCATTAAAGCTGAAGGTTGGTGAAAAGTCTTCTGCTGCCTCCATAAAAGACCTTTACAAACTGCTGGCTACAGAGCCTCATAAATGCGTACTTCAAAAAAGAGGGATTGTGCTTATTTCTTACTCATCTAGCCCCCTTCCGAACAGCAGAAACATCAAAAAAAGGGGTTGATTTCAAAAGAGCCTTAATTAAAAGGATTGTTTATGAACATTATTTGTAATGAATATCTGTTCAAATGATTGTCTCTGATACCTTGATGTAAAAAAGTCTTTGATGTTTAATTTAAACCATCATTTTGCAAAGGGCTTCAATGGTGGTTGCCTGACAGAATGTAACAACAGGGACCCCTGATATTACTTTCCTTTCTGAAAGCCTTGCATTTAAATTTGAACAAAACTAGAGCAAATATTTGTCCACCTCTAATCTGCCTGCACACTCTGTGCGGGCAATCGTGGTTTGAGAATAAGTGGTTTAGGCGGGAAATTAATTGAGAGAGAAAACCAGAAAAGCCCCCCCTCCTCAAAAAAAAACTTCCTATTGCTCAAGTGATTTCATCCCCCAAGCCTTTAATCTCCCATTCTCCGATTTGCACACAGTGACAATAATTCAAAGGTCCCCTTATCATATGTTTTAGCTTAGTTGTGTCTGGTCCCTTTCTTCAGGCACCCAATCACGTTGACCCCTTCGCCAGCTCCTTGTGAAGAATTCTGGGTGGCGGCCGTGTCACTGGAAACGCATACAAATTAGCTTTTTCAATAAAATCAGCTTGAGTTATGTAAAGAACAATAGAGAATGGACTTCAAAGTGACGGGCAGAGACGAAAGGGTGGGACAGAGGGGGAGAGAAGGAGGGAGGTTCCGTTCAAGCTTCATGGAGGGATCCAAATGGGAGAGTATAGACGGTTCCCACATGAGTGGCTCTCCAGACGGCTGGGGATTTGATTATTTCTTATAAAGGCTCCGCCTCCTTCACATATTTGGGCCCAGACCCCCGGTACCCCTGATGCGGGCCGGGGACTCTTGGAGTGGAGCCCAGAGCCAACCTGCTCTTTTGATTGGCCCGAGGGAAGCTTTGTTCTCCCTTGTGGAGCTCGGCGGGCCACTGACCCGTGACCCTCAGCCAGCCCACTAGTCTGTGTGAGTGCGCACACACTCTCCCTTGCACACACACACACACACACACACACACACACACAATGCTTCAGTCGCTAAATCCTCCAGAAAGGAGGTGTGTGTGGGGGGGGGTAGCGCTGAGAGAGAGAGACAGAAAAAAACTCATACGCAGTCTGGGTGAGGCTGGTTGATATGGTCTTTCAAAATCAGACCTTATTAGAAATTGTATAGAATCTTCATGTCACATACTATTACATTTTTGAAAATTTGCTTTCGATAATTTATTGTAGGGTTAGACAGAGCTAGCTGTGGTTACAGTGAGAAAAAAATCCTCATTAACCCATTAAAATGTGCCACTGGGCACCATCTCTGCAACTGTATTTTGGTTTTAGTATAAGCATATGTGAAGAGAGATGTAAATAACTATTGAATATACTCAGTCCAGTATCTGCTATGGCAAATATTTCCCATTCAAGGATGTAAGCAGTGTAAACTCTTTCAAATAAAAGTGCAGAAAGGATTCATTAGAGTAATGCCATAGAAGAACTGCTTTTGTTTCCCTGAAGGACCTTTCAGACCTTTCGTTTTTTAAAGGAATACTCCACTGTTTTGCAGTCTATTCCTAGTATAGCTTAGTAAAAGAAGAGGAACCCCACTGTCTACTGGCTTCTGTTGTAAATTTGTTCGAGTCAGCATGTTTTCTGTTCTTTTATAGCACATTTTAATGTCAACCTCTAGTTTACATTCTGGTGTGCTCATCAGTGATGTAATAATCTGTGGTGAATTTGTTATCACCTGGAAAAATAAAGAATCCGGCATATATCAATTAGCTTCAGCTGCAGGGGTTATCAAAGCTAGAGGAGAACACCTTGAGCCTTAGGTCCTGTTGATACCAGTCTTGAGCAAAGTACCAAAAAACCAAACTGGACCATATCGCACTGAACCGATGACCAACAGAAAAAGCACAGTTTTCTGAGATCCAGTGGAAAAACACTCTTGGACTGAAATATAGCGACTTTTTCCCATCTCAAAAATATTTTCTGATTATGACTACATCACCATGCACCAGTGGGCAAAGCAAAATAACTGATGACAATTAAACAATAAAATCAGTTGTATCTCCCTCTCCTACCGCCCCGCTTATCAACAAGTGAAATGTTCAGCTATCTCAGAGACCCTCCCTGATACTTTTCACTCACAAGTACGTCACGGTATGCTAAGAACATGTGTCACAATTTATGATTCACACTGACTTTGAAACATTGCAAGTATGGGAAGAGTATCTTCCCATAAAGGACCAGTTTTCCCTTAAAGAGGTTTTCCCTTAAAGAACTATGCACTGAAAGCATCTTTAGGGAGTCATCCTACAATGAACTCAGCATCTTTATTTTTAAGAGGATTTTTAGACAAACCACGCGAATGGACTGAGGGTTATAGGGCGCTTTACCTTGAGAGTAAATTTAAAAGGCATTAAAGCTTTGATTCAGCGGCCGGCAGTGACTTCTCTTTGCTTCTTTTCAATGTGTTAGAGCCTCAAGGTGATTTCAGCTTATTTCCTCTGAGCTAATTGAAAACAAATGAAAAGAGTGTTACTACACTGTCTCCAACTCACTTAATGGTCTGGTGCGAGCTGCGGCAGTCTTCAAAGTCTGCATTAAACAGTAGTTTGCCCAGGTCTTTGAAAGAAAGCTCATTATGTGAGTCTCTTTTCACAATGCGCGATTAATCACTGCTAGTAAATAAACCACTGTAATTGTTCCAAAGGGGTTGGGTAGAGTTCAGTAGGATTAAGGGATAAAAAGCATGAGAGCGTTAAATTCAGAAGTACTTTGTGAATTATTTTTGCAGAACGGGAGCAGACTGAACCAGGAAATTCAGGGAAAGCCATGAACGTTCTTCCACAGTTTTGTCTGAGGACAGAAGCTCAGACATGCCCACCTTGAAAATTTCTACTGAATGTATGAATCTACAGAACTGTGCATCATGCGAAAGCTGATGTCTGTGTTTAATCTAGAGCGGCCTAAAATGTTAATGAGAAATGCCATTACCTTAGTGCTAACAAACTACCAGAGTCTCACAGGGGTGCTAGCAGATATTAGCATTATGATAGATATTTATATATATATATATATATATATATAATAATTATAAAATTTAGAGAATATATATACATTTCAAATGCATTTGAAAAAATGCATGACAATATCAAACTGTGAGCTGAGTATTATGAATCTAATTCAGTCATGAGCTGAAAGGATTGTTACTCGCCTTGCAAGCATGCCACAACCCAGCCAACTTGAATCACAGCCAGCACTCCGCCACCACACCCCCAGATGACAAACGGCAGACCTCCAGCTTGTCTCCTTGTCTGATCCCTTCTTCATACGGCCAAAGAGTTGACATGGAAAAGCCCATTGCTGTCAGTCAACTCTTGGACCAACGTTTTGCCTCCTAATGAATTGAGGACATCTGCGCTTCAAGCTGGCGATGCATCAGAAGAAAGTCCGAGGCCTGCCACGAAGCAATCGAAGCGATCGTTTCTCATGGAATTCGCTGGAAGGCCCAATAATGTAGACGTGTGATGTTTTCTGTCTGGCAGTGGAGTCATATTTCTAAGGCATGAAAGGCTGACTAGGGCAAAACTGACAGAGGATGTTTCAGTTAAGCCTTCTTGACTCTGGCAATCAATCAGCATCTCTGAGGCCCCTTCACTCTCTCCACTGCAAGCGTTCCACCCACATTCTGCCTTATCTGCTTCCCTACTGTGTCCTTTCCATATATTTCATTACCAAGTCAAGCAGGGTTAGAGATTACAGGAGGAATTCAGACTTCAGGTCATGGTAGAGGTTTTAACCTTTCATTGGAGACACAGTCTACACAGCTGCTGAGCATGTTTTTATTGAGCGGTTTCATCATGATAACCATTTTGCCCACTTCATCAATGCTTTATTATGAAATGGATAGTTCTCGGTTCTGACTGGCTGAGCCAGCTGCTGTGTGTATCAAGCTGCTGTAAAATGTTTGGCACACACAGACAACCACACACGTCAATTGATATCCGTATCAATGCCTCAAATTATTCCTAAACATAGTTCTGTTCATGGAATAATGTTACTTGGCAACTATAACCTACTATTACTGAACTACAGTGCTTGGCAGAGGGTTGGTTTATTGCAATTAATTAAAAACATTGGTGTGTTGTATCATAAAGGGCTGGCCCAAACAGCATTTTATAGGCTTTGAATACTGAGTGATGTTTCCAAATGAATTCTTGAATACTCCTTCTCAAAATCACCCTTAAAATAATGGTCTCTGAATTGTTTTTAGTTGTTCCTCTTATGGAACAGATACTCTTACATTTTAATCAGTATTTCACACTGGCTGCACGCGAAACATGAGCTAAGTCTAGCAAAATTCAAGCCTTTTTTCATGCAAACTCCAAAGAGAGCCTATACTCCAAATCCTACACTCCCACTGTCTATAGTATTGTAACCTATATTTAAAAATGGTTTACTCAGATGTGATGATCTTCTTAGAATGTGGTAGTACAGCAGCTCCTGCGCTCCAGTAACAGTGGAAGCTAGTCTTTTCTGATTGTAATTTTGGCAAAATAAACACATCTGCTATTGGTATACCAACCTCTAATCATGCATTTTTCAGTAAGCATTTTACTTATCATCCCATAATGTACAATTTTACGACAGATGATTTTTATTTTTTATTTTTCTTTGTTCTTATACCTTTTATGGCCACATTGGAAACAGTTCAGTGTCCTGTGTTCTGAGAAGAGGTGTCATGGATGCCTGGCATGAGTTTATGATGCATTCAAACCAGTCATTATTATTATTTTTTACTTTTCCATATATGAATACCTGTCCTAGGCCTTTGCTGATGAAATGTATTTTAGACACCAATGTTTACAGCTTATAGGCTTCAGGATATTTTATAGGTGATTGAATATTAGCATAATAAGCAGAAATCAATACTGTACATAAATCTGAATGACTCAGGCAGTCTTATTTACAATTTGCATTTCATTGTCATTTTCATTGTGTCTACCAACATTTCTTACGAGTGGTAAAATCACTGTTATGAGCAACCTCTCATGGCTTGCTGTTTTATTTTAACAACATTCTATAGGTCATTCACTCCCAGACCTACAAGTACAATGTGTAGAGGATACTGGCAGTACTTTGGTAAATATTTTGAGTATGCATATGGATGCTGCTGCTCCACAATGGCATGTAATTTGCCAGTGCAGGAACTGTCACCCTTAACTAAAATGCTTCTCCAGACCTCTTGATAGAAGAAGCCTCGTGACTTGGCACAGAATGATAATTATCTATTGTGTCGCAAAAATCGTTGAAAAAATGCCCCTGCCAGACCTGGCATCTCTGCCAAAAATCAGCCAATCTGCTCTTTCCTGCTGAGTTTCTGAAAGGCCTTGTTTTGATCAATAAGCATTTTCCAACGTTAATTTATCCAGTTAAGTTCCCGAGCACGTCAGTCTTTATTTGTTTGGACAAGCAGTCTGAACCTGCTTTGAACGTCCCTGTCTCGAGATTCTGAGGTTATTACTGATCGTCCCCTGAATGACTGCCTGTAATTTGCTTCACATTTCACAGGTGTCACATTAGATTTTAAACTGAAAGAACTGCATTCTGATAATTACAAAGAGGGGATGGGGGAAGCAGGATGGGGGTGGTGGTCTTGGTACAGACTGTCTTTTGCCCAACCTCTAGCTCTAATTGCTCCAGGTTTGAAAAAGTGCTGAGTTATACCGGGGAAATGTCACTTTCGACAAGCTGCGCCAGCATTTCACCGGCTGTGTGACTTTCTCTCTTCATGAGAGTTATGAGATTCCAACAGTAGGGCTGGGCTGTTACATGTTTGTGAAGTAGCGCTGGCACCAAGGATATGTGGGAAGCGTAGTGAGAAAAATTCAATGCTGATCATAACAGACTACTTCCATCTTCAGCTAAAATGACTGTTCTAAATAAACTACAAGCCTACAGGGCAAAAACTATAAGCCTACAGTACAAAAAATTATAAGCCTACAGTACGAAAAAAAACTATAGGCCTAGACTATAAAGTATGTTTTTATGAAATTGAGAAAGAAAGAACATCTGCATACATCATAAAAAGACTTATCTCCATCTAGCGAGAGCCTGTAAACAACTGCATAAACTGCACATAAACAAGTAGCTGATTGGTAGTCATGACATTATTTTATTTTATTAACTCAGTTCTTTACCAATTGTTTGGTTTTTCTTCCATTTTCCATTCTTTTTGTGACTAATTGCTTTTTTTTTTATTTAATACAAGACAGGTGACAATTAGATACAATAGATTTAGATATTTATAAAACATTAATAAAATTGATCTAATGCCATAGCAAGAAAATAAATAAAGAAAAACATGGTGTAAATAGACCAAACGAGTGCCCAACAAAAATGAAGAATATTCAGCATTAGGAAATGTGTGGCTTTATCTGAAGCAACATTCCACCCCTACTCTGTCCTTGCTGTAGACAGTTCCACTGAGATGATATTCAATATGATTAGAGTCTACACCATGTGCTTCTCTAGATTTTAATACAGAATTATCCTAGTTTTTCTTGTTGTATCTAACTGGCGTTTTGGTTGTGATCCAAATGTCAGGTATAATGGTGTTTTATGATGTATGATATTTTTGTCATATAGCCCAAATGTACAGACTGATCTAACAGTATGAGGGTCACCTCACCTTTGGTTCACTTCCCAATTGTAATTGGATGTTTTCCCGTCAACTGAAAATTGCCAGTCATCAAGCTGAAGCCTGCAGACTCTGTGCTCCACACCTGTGCTGGAAGCTCATTCACTTGCTGCCAGCGCAGTCTGAACCTGCACGAAGCAATCTGTCCCTCGTCACTCACACACAGACAGCGGCTTAGTCAGGAGATTCCCTTGCCCTCCACCCCCCCAAAAGTGAATTCCATTGATTGTTGTTAACACAGCACACAGCGGTTTGGTCTACTTGGGTGGCTGTTCACAGAGAGTTCAGGGACTTCTCAAACATGTCAGTGTTAAACAAGTCTGTTCAGAAGATGATTCGTACAGGTGCACCACACCTAAAAAAACAAGGTGTTCATGAGAACTTCAGGATTCTGTTGGTTCTGCAAGAAGCACGTAAACCATGTTTTACAATATTTGTCTCAGTCCAATGCTTAGTTTAGACCACATTCACTGACCACTTAAGAAGGTCCACAAGAATGTGCTGAACATGGTCCGCCACCTAAGCGATATCTCTTAATTATTGAGTTCAGGTGTTCCAGCCGCATCCATTGGTAACATGTCTGAAGTCAAGCATATAGCCATGCAATCTCCACAGACAAACACTGGCAGTAGAATGGGTCGTTCTGAAGACTGACTTTAAATGCACATAGGATGCCATCTTTGCCACAGGTCAGTTTGTGACATTTCTGTCCTGCTAGAGGTAAAAGTCCACAGCACAGCAGTGTGAACAGGACAAAATTATTCTCAGCATTTAAACCATTCACCAAGCGAAGCATTGGCCAACCAGCAGCACGGCACCCAGGGAGCAGTGTGTGGGGATGGCGTCTTGCTCAAGGGCATCTCAGTGGTGCCACTGGCAGTCCTGGGATTCAATCCCAGAACCTTCCAATTGCAGGGGCAGCTCCCTAACCATCAGGCCAACAGCTCCCCTGTTCTGTCCTGTTCAAGTAGGTGCTACTACTGTGAAATGAAGGCACCTAGGAGCAACATCTCAGCCACAGAGTCGTAGACCAGTTTACCTTACAGATCAGTGCTGAATGAGTGATGTTCCAGTCAGCTCAAGAACGCCATACATGAGCTTCCATGGCAAATGCCCACAAGCACACAAAAGAAGAGTGAAGAGTGGATGCTGTCATAGCTGCAAGACAGTGGACTTCATTAAGTCTCCAGTGACTCTTGGATCAAGATAGGTGTTTGTACGTTTCATGTAACGTGCTTTAAGTACATTTATAGAACTACTGAAGGGTGTCATTTGCTTTTTATGCATAAATTACTTGACGCTTGTGATTAGATCATGACTAGACAGAATAGCCTAAACACCAGTGACACTAACAGAAATTTAATGGGCTTCTTATGGCGCTACAAGACATAAACTTCCCTTTTATCTACTGTTTGAAAGATGCCCAGTCACGGCAATTTTTTTTACACTGTAGTTGGTGCGTAACTGCCCTCTAGTGGCTAAATACAACTATTACTTCAGTTCAGTTTACCCCAAACCAAAAAATATCTGAGTGGAGAAAAATGGATCTTTAATACATACAAGGTACACCCGACTATGAAACATTTTACATGAGCTGCAGCTATTGTATACAAATGCAGTTTACAATGTTATAAATATAGTACTGCCTAATAGTAAGTCTGCAGCACTGTGAAACTAAAATACTGTAAATCTGTTGTCATACAGGCACTGACGCCGTAAATTGTGAGATAAATTTACACCTCACACTTCAGCTCTGTGCAGCTAAAACTCATTTAGAGTCAGAAGAGAGGCAGGGCCAGTGTTTTGCCGTGCGTGTGCGTGTGTGTGTGTGTGTGTGTGTGTGTGTGAATGCTGGAGCCTGGGAAGCAGAGACTGGGCGTGCCTGGCATTACTGTAAGTTTTGATGACAGCTCACTATATCTTTCAGCTTGTGTTCAACTTCATGCACACACACACACACGCTCACACACGCATGAAGCTACAGCTGATGCCCCCATCTATTTTAGTTATTGTTACTAACGCAGGTGTGCTTTACACCACAGCTTCTTAGATGACAATCTGCCTTCACAACACAAGCCTAAGAATAATGCAGGGCTGTAACGATAACTTGATTAAAATAAAAATAAATAAATAAATAAAAAAACAGTTAAAATGGATCTTTTCCATGAATGGGCAACATTGGCATTGTGTATGATGGTGCATGTTAACCGTACTGCTCCCCCTTATGGTAGAAAACAGAGCTATTTATACACATTCTGTGCGTTCTCTGTCATTATATATTATTTATTGGATTTTTAAAAGCTTCTTAGTTGATCCACTTCCACTGATGTCATACTGAATCTTTAGGAGGCTGAACATGGTTTATTATAGCTTAGTTAAGTCTATTTTTTAGGTTTGACCTTTTTAACAACTGATTAATCATCATAACAGACAGACTGCATCATTAGTGGAATAACTGCTAGTGAGAAGCCTAATCGGTTTTACATGTTAAAATAGCTTTTTGGTGAGAACAGACTGTCACATTCTCACATATTTGTAGGGACTGGCACAAGCCGGGTGGTTCCAAACACATGCGAGAAAGCGGAGAACTGATCAGCTTTGGAGGTTTAAAATTCCATCCCTCACAGGTTCTCACCACACATCAGCATGAAGGCACACAGGCACAGAGTTGCATAACCAAGCTAAGTTTACCCAATAGCGCTGTAAATTTGGTTTAAAGGCCTCCAGACACAGCAGACACTGCGTCTCACAGTTGCTGTAGGAACCTGTTGCTGTTGAACCTGACACCAGCATTTCTGTTTTACCATCAGACCCCAAGTGCCTGACGCATGTGGCCCAGTGGAAAAAGCTGCCCACTCAGTGTGGATGCAGTAAGTGGTGTTCTGAGAAGGCAAAGTCGTGCTGTTTCTGGGTTGGTCTTAATTAAGTTCTCCAGACAGCCGCCACATTCCAGCAATGAAAACTGGACTGGTTAGATTCTCTTTCATTTAACCCTTTAAACTCCAGGCTTAATATTTTGGTTATTAATTCTTAGGCATATTCTCCAGTACAAATTGTACAGTAATGAGTAATTAATGTGTATTATTCAGTAAGTATTATTATGATGCTAACATGCCAGTTACGGAGTTATTGACAGTGAATAATTAAAGCTTGGGCCTCATTCAGGCCCATAGTGTTTAAGGGGTTAAATCCCACTAACCGGTCACAATGTATAGATTGGGCTGCTTTGAAATTATGGGTTTTACGTTCTGTCAGTCTGTTAGTTGAGGACAGTTGGGTTACTAAAGTTAAAAGACCAAATGTAGACAGAATGGTAAACTGGACAAGCAGGTCTTTCAATCAAGAATAATTAGAAATCTCTACTACATGTTCTAACGGTTTGTAAAGTTGGGTTGTATATTGTTACTGTCATACAATTTTTTGGTTTTCTATATTTATACCACTTGCCAACAACACCAGCTGCCCTTAAACTGAATGATAGATGGACCAACAGGAAATGGCCAAAAATAATTTAAATCTCTCCTAATTTATTTGTATACCCTCAGATATTCACTGTAAGGTGACATCCACTGTTAGGCTCATGATCATCACCAAAGTTAGATTTAGGACCAGAGTTAGAATTAGGATTAGGTTCTGGGTTGAGGTTAGGGTTAAGTAACCCAGGTTACCTTAACATTAGATTTAGGTCAAATTAAAGGTAAGAATATGTAGTTAAAAGCAAGATAAAAGGCATCTACAACGACTCCACAGGGGGCTATCCACACATTCTACAAATGCCAGAGTCAAAGACTTTTACTTTCACTTTCCAATTTCTTTATAGCTATTATACACAGATAAATGCTCAAGTGCAGCACTCTATAATTTGAAAAAAACTATATTCAAACACACAAGAATCTTGCATTCTGAGCCTTCCATATTCATCGAAGACAAATCATGACCTGGGCTGACAAACACAGCAGGCCATCAATCACTGAGCTGAAGTGACCTGGCCTGACCCTGCTGAACTACACCAGCACAGCCAGTGAGACAGTGTGGACACTACAGCACTGACACTGACCCTGAAACTGATCACTGATCACTGGCTTAACCTTTCACGGCTGGAAAGCCCCTGTCCTGGCTCAAACCCAGCCCACAAGCTAATGTTCAGGATCAGAGTACATGCGATACACACTCCATGCTCCATATGGAATGAGTGTCTGAGAGTAAGAGTGGCCATGCAGAACATTCAGATGTTCATATGACCATGTCAAATTACATTCAGGTTTATTTGGCAGGAAACAAGTAGAATATATTATTATCATGATTATTATGATTCTTGTTATGATTATTATTATGATTATCATTTTGTTGTTGTTGCTGCTGCTGTTACAACAACAACAAAAAATAATAATAATAATAGTTAGGCATCGTTGCTTTTTGTGCTGTTTTTTCCACTATTTAAATTTTTTCAAAGACAGTACAGAGCTTAGCTTGTTTAGAAAGCTAATAGAATATGAATAGGTAAAGTGTCATGATATAAATATCAGTAAATCTGTGGTTGGGGACGTTTGTACTGTGGGAAATGACACAGTAATTGTATATTTAATTCTTTTCTCTGAATAAGATCACTGTAAATAGATTATTTGTGTCTTTAAGAAGACATTAATCACGCTTTGTTATTTTTTCCATTTGTCTTTGGTTACTATTGCAATAAAAAACGCACAGTGATCTGACTGATATTTCAGTCAACCATAACATTAAAACCACTGACGGGTGAAGTGAATAATATTGAGTATCTCTTGTCAACTGAAAAGGGTTGGGCTATATTTCACATTAAGTGAAAGGTCAATTTTTGAAGCTGATGTGTTGAAAGCAGGAAAGATGGGCAAGCGTGAGAATCTGAGTGACTTTGATTGGGGCCAAATTGTGATGGTTAGACAACTGAGTCAGAGCATCTCAGACAATGGCAGGTCTTGTGCGATGTTCATGGTATGCAGTGGTCAGAACCTACCAAAAGTGGTCCAAGAAAGGGCAACCAGTGAGCCAGTGTCAGGATCATGGGCACCCAAGGATGACTGATGCATGCAGGCAGTGAAGGCTAGCTCTGATAATGTTCCACTGGGAAACCTTGGGTTATGGCATTAATATGAATGTTATTTTGACATGTACCACCCACCTAAACATTGTTGCAGACCAAGTACAACCTTTCATTACAACAGTACTTAGTACTTAAAGGATCTCCTGTTAACGTCTTAGTGCCAGATACCACAACACACCTTCATAGATCTTATGGAGTCCATGCCTTGATGGGCCAGAGCTGTTTGGGCAGGTGGTTTATTGTTGTGGCTGATCACTGTAATGTGGCTGGATTAATGTGAGTGGTATGAAGATGTTTCTGAGCTTAGTAACTACAAATAAGTAACTATGGGAGAAAACTTTAATGTGACAAAGTTACAGGGGTAGTATCAGATCTTTCTTTGTGTGGAAAGCCAGGACGGTGACAAAATAATGAACATGTATGAGATCTAGCCTGAAATCAGTTGTAACTGCCGGAGAATCAAGCCACTACAATGGATAGCTGGCGGACGAGCAAAGTGCACAATACACCCATTGACCTTTAACAGAACGAGAGACAGAGAAAGAGAGAGAGAGAGAGAGAGAGAGAGAGTGAGGGAGAGAGAGAGAGAGAGAGAGAGAGAGAGAGAGAGAGAGAGAGAGAGAGAGAGAGAGAGAGAGAGA
>JBBPCZ010000012.1:16512142-16531872 GCA_037974445.1 Brycinus macrolepidotus
TAATCAGTACCTCATAAAGCAGAATGAGGTGCTTGTGGAGGAATTTAACAGAAACTGGCATGGAATGGTTGCCATACTGATAGAGATGCTGATTTAAAAATAAATTGCTGTGGTCTCTTATTTTTTTCCAGAGCTGTAGATTAATATACATAAATAAAAAGTTATCTTCTTATACCAGATTCAAATGTTCAAGGCACAGCTAAAATCTGTAGAAGCCATGTTGAAGCCTGAATACTGAACACCCAATCCACCCCAGTTTTTATAGACAGCACTATGTCATACACTGTTACAAGTACTCACTTGTGAAGTTCCATTGCTTCTTAGTCACATTAGGCTTGTAGCTCCAGTGAAAAACATAAGAAACCAACTTCAGACCTCAAACGTGTTGGATGATCAATTATATCTGAGATAAGAGGAAATCTGTGTTAAAAAAGTTGACCAGACTATCACTTCATACTGCACTGAGGAATTTATGTTGTCTTACACAGTTAAGATTAATGAAGTAAACTGTAAATATGTCAGTTTTGTACAGTAGAATACAGAGTAAAAGTGTACGGTGTAATCCTGTAGTAATCTACTGTATAAAACCAGCAGATTGATGTGAAGAATGATGCACTTTGGGACTTACCGAACAAGCATTTGTTTTTAAATAAATTTAACTTTAATTACTTGTTATTTACAAAGAATTGTGGGAAAACGACTTATACACTCTTGAGCAGTCTCTCTAAATATAGCAGTGATGGGTGGAGCTATCCAGTGTTCCTTGAGGGTTTTGTTAGTTTTCTGTTAATAAGTTTTATTCCTTCATCAACTGAGACAAAATGAGGGCACACATCAGAGCGGCTTTTCAGAGGCGGAGGGAGCTACGGGACCTGAAAAAGTCTAGCCAGGAGAAAGTCACTGTAAAGCATTTCATATCTGGTTGTTTGGAATTTACTTCATGTTTTGTTCAAGGATGAAAAAAAAAACGGACACCAAAACTGTGTGCCTTCTCTGTGGGGAGGGGCTTTGGAGGCAGAGCTGGAGCGCAGGAGAGGGGGGAGGGGGAGGACCCGGACGATGTACTTGTTCAAATTTTCAAGCTATGTCCGCTATCTTCTCAATCCTAGCAACTGCAAATTTGATACCTTTGATTTCAGAAGAAACACTGGATGAGAAGGTGTCTACGAATTGTTGGACATGGTATAGGTTTGTTTCTTCCTTCTTCAGTATCTTCCCCAGTCTTTCAGTTTCATCAGTGTCAGTAATTGCCTTTAGTTTTGGTGGTGCCCATGTCAATAATCATGGTCTACATAAAAAAACTGTTACTTTTGCATTTTCAAATTTAAAAATCTAATGGATGAACAATGCACAATTTCCAAAGCTTTACACCTGCACAAGCAGGCTTACAGTGAGTTAAGTGGACTTAAAGTTCCATTTCTACACTGATGTTATGTAGCTCATATAGTCTCAGCCTGAGCATGTAATAGTTACTGCAGTACGTTCACTCACTGGCTAGTGCTGAATTTAAAATAGCATAATTACAAGGCCACCACAATGTCATAATTACAAGATTTTTCAAAATGCTCCGACATAAACACTACAGACTGGGAAATGAGTGAACGCTGTGTGTTTCCAACTGGATAAACACACACGAGCATCATTTGCTCTCATTTTGTTCCAGTAACACAAAATAACTTACCCTTTCAGATGATAGAGGTACTTCATAGGAGTACTTGGAGACAGCCTGCTTCAGTTTACAAATTACCTGCATACATGGACAAAATTCTGACTAAATGAACTGAAGTTTTAAACTGAACTGAAAAAGATGCACTTTTAAATTTAATATAAGATGTACTGTTTAAAACATTGACCTTTTTCAATTCTTTCTACACTAATATAACATGTCTATTGTATTGTGCAAACTATGACCACTTCTGGTAGCACTGTGGATTGTTGCACAGAGCTGGCGGCTTTTGCCACTGTGAGATTACTATCAGCAGACTGATGGTTCTCCTTCAACTGTTCAGTATTTCACGTATTTATGTGTCTTAGAGTGTTTCTTTCTGATATGCTGTTGAAATTCTTATCTATTTGGGTAAATAAAATTTCTATAGGAATCAGGACCTTTTTACTTCAGTATCTTTTTCATTCAATACCTTTCAACACCTAAAATATACGATTTAAATATACATTTTACAGCTTATTAATGAAAATACAAAGTAGAGACAAACACACCGACATGTCTCAATGAAGAGGTACTGAGGGGGTTGGGAAAATGAGAGACAGATATTTATACCTTGTTATCTGTCTTTCTAGGAGCTGCCCTCATGCCTAAAGTACCATTCAACATAAGAAACCGTTTCAAATAACAAGTCTCAAGTCTTGACACCCAAGAGTCCTGAGTCAAGTACCCAGCCAGTGCAGGCAAGTCCTAAGTTTGAACAAGTCAGTGCACATTCTTCAGCAGATTTAACACTGAACGCCAAAAATTACAGAACCCATAACATTTAGCCCAATATACACTATGTGGACAAAAGTATTTTTCTGGGTTTGGGCTAGGGCCCTTTCTTCCAGTGAAGGGCAATCTCAGTGCTTCCAATTCCCACAGAAACACTTCCAAGAAGAGTGGAAGCTGTTAGAGCTGCAAAGAGGGGACCAACTCTTTATTAGAGTCTATGTATTCAAATGCAATGTCATTAAAGTCCCTGTCAGTGTAATGGTCAGGTGTCCTCTTACACCCATCCAGGCATTTGTGCCACAACATAAAAGGTGTCTCCCCAACCTCCCCGCTTCTAACCAATTACACAGAATCACAAAATACTTCTCCTAAAGGCTTTATATTTCAAAACATATAAACAACTTCCCTCCCTGAAAGAAATTTACTTACCTTCCCGAAACAAACAAAAGGAAACGTACCAATAACATACCCTAATTCCTTAACATAAACACCCCCTCCTAAAAACCTGCACCACCTACAGCTTCCACTTAAAAGCATTAGTTCACGAGCTCAATGGATTAAAGCTTGGAACGTGTGGCTGAATGTGTGAGAGAAAGCAAACATAAGAGAGAATAAAAAGCTAAGTAAATAAAGCAAGTACAGGTAATCCTAGTGTAAACTTCTGCACGGGAGCACAGCGAGTGAAGAAAAGTGAAGCTGTGGTGGTGCTGCAGTGGTAGAGCTGGAGGTGCTCACTACTGTGATAATTAGCCAACTATGTGAGGACCTTAACAGCACTTATATGAGACACGTTAGCTGGTCTATGATCCGCAGGACCCACACACACAGACACACACACATCTGCTGGAAGAGTTAATTGGAATCAACAGCACCGAGAAACTCTGGCTACAGTTTCACTTACTAATCTCATCTTATGGATGTCATTATAGGTTGAATAGTTTATGTGGTCTCTTCCTGAAGTGATACATACAGCATCATCAGCTCGTAGTCAGTTAATCTTGTGAATCTTATAAAAAAAAAAGATTGGTAGCTGTCTTGAATCTCATACATTGCATAGAATATTTGCTGGAAATTACACACTGAAATTACTGAGGCTCCCAATTTTCCACATGTTCTCAGTTTATTACTGCTATTGCAGAAACATTGCATGCACTGTGAAATGCATTGCACTGATTGCAATGACTTTACTGAACTGTGTACATTGGTTCCACTTCAACGTATATTACATCGACTTGCCCAGAGAGAATTAAATGAGGGTGTTGATGTACACATCGGATGAAGTAAATTCAACAGTCTGTTTTTCTGAGTGTATAATTGCATCTATCTGTAAAACAGTCCTGTAGAAGGTGACTGTCTGTAAGCTTGGGCAATATCTTAGTATTATGTGCAAAAGTCTTACCATGTGAATATCAGTGTAACTGATCTACTACTGATCTCTATTACGTGCAGTAACATACTCCATTCCAAATTACTGTGTTACTAGTCATTTTAACTGTAAGTTGCTTATCTACAGTATTAGTACCCAGCATTTGTGTATAAAGCATAGTAAAGCATAGTGTTTTCTGCAGTCATTATTGGCTTTATTAGACTTTATATTTTATATTGTTCTTGTTTCTGTGTCTCTGTGTGCCTGTGCAGTCGAAACACAAGCAATTGCCTTCAGGATCAATAAAGTTTTCTGATTGTGATTCGGACTCGATGTTTCTGTTTTCTGGTGGAGCTGTCCGCGGCCTGTGGTGCTGAAACAGCAGAAAACCACAGATTTAAGGCCAAAATTCACTCTCCTCACTGCACCCCCCCCCCCCACACACACACACACACACAGTGACGATGCACAGTTCAAGCAGCTGAACAACTCGCTTCATAGACGCTGCTGTTTAGCAAAACCCATTAATCAACCCTTCCCTCAGTCCTGAGAAGTTTTCTATAAAAAACCAGTGTGCTGCCGACAGAACGAAACCCTCTCACATGACCTGCTGTGGCAGTGTGGGAGCCTTCTGTTTATCACACACTACACCACCACCCTCTCAGAAACAAAGGTAACACACTGTCCATACCTGCTCGCGTCACTGGGGTGGTCCCCTGAAGGGGGCGGGGCGGTGCGGGGGGGGGGGGCGGTTTGATAACTCTACCATATTCCACTGCAGTTCTATTCTCTTTCAATTGCACTGACTCAATATTCAAGATTCTTTATTTGCTACATACATAGTTTCACAAGTAAAACACGTAATGAAATGTGCCCTGTCCTAACTCCAGGCTTTCAGTTTTACTTTAACTTTTACTTTACTTTAAAACATGATGTTATAAAAAGGTAAAAAAAAACAAAAAAACGTCCCTCTCCTCTGAGTTGACAAATGTATATAATTAAGGCACAAAATTGGACCTAGAGGACCATGTTGTATCCACACTGTTTTTGACACGAACAGTGCCTTAATCGGGCAGTGTAGACATTTAATTATCATTATCATTATTATTATTAACACTGTCATCACCATCATTATCATTAGCTAGCCCGGGGCTCATTAGAGGATCCTTAAAGTTCAGGGCTCTTTTTTTAGGTCAAATGTTGTGTTGGAGTCTCGGCCTGCAGGTCTGTGGTGTGTAACAAAACACGGCGAGCACAACATCCCTGGTTTTAAAATAGCCCAGATTTCTCCTTTCGTCACCTCTCTATATTTGTAGTATGGGCGCATTTTAAAGACAGAATCTGCGATGGCAGCAGAGTGACTGCACCCAGACGGTGGGAGCGTCGTGTTAGTCCAGTTTTCGAGACGGTCTTCTTCAAAAATGTAGAGAGCCGCTGGACGCTGGGACGCCCTCCCGCTGTTCCACACCGACCACTGGAGCCAACACCGCGAAGGCACGAGCGCCAGGAGCGCGGGGAGGGCAGTAAGGAGGGCAGTACGGCGTCCCGGGTGGGGGGGTTGGTGGGGGGGTAAAATTCTCAATACCGTCCGCCCCCCGCCGCCCACGTCTTCCTCTTCACCGCAGAGCAGCGGCGCGGGATGGCTCTGAGCCTGTTCCAGCCGAGCTACGTGGACCTGCACGAGCTACTGGACGCCAAGGCGGACGCGGCGAGTTTTAACGGCGAGACGAACCACGTGGCGATGGTGAAGCAGTCGAAGTGGGGCGCGGGGGAGGGGGCGCGCGCCGCCGCTGCTGCTGAAGAGCCGCGGGGGAGCGCGAGCGGCGCGCAGTTCCCCACCGGAGAGCGCAAAGAGAGCGCGCGCGTCAACGGGGACCTCCACGGCCAGGAGCAGGAGGACGAGGAGGAGGAGGAGGAGGAGGAAGAGGAAGAGGAGGAGGAGGAGGAGGAGGAAAACGACGTGGATGAAGACGAGCGCCTGGCGAGCGCTCACGAGCGTCTGAGCGTCAAAAGCAACGAGTCCGAGCACGAGCTGCGCGTGCTGATCGCCGAGGTGATCGAGGACGAGTCGCACTACATCACCACGCACGAGATCCAGCTGTCCGAGCTCGATCACGACGCCGACTGCGACGTGAGCGCGTGCGCCAGCTGGGACGGCGAGGACGAGCACCAGGTCTACACGTTCGTGGACTACGCGTCGTTCGAGCGCGAGGAGACCATAGTGGAAGAGAAGGAGGAGGAGGAGGAGGAAGTGGAGGAGGAGGAGGTGGAAGAGGAGGAGGAGGAGGAGGGCGGGAAAGCTAAGAGCGGCGAGGCCACGAACGCGCAGCTCGAGATCAGGAGGCAGAGCGGCGGGGAGAGCGGCAGCGCGGCGGGGCGCGTTCACGTGGCCATCCGGGCCAGAGCCGTGAACGAGCCCGTGAAGGAGGATAGAGCACGCGAGGGCGCTGCGTGCCTGATCGCCGTACCCGGCCGGCTGCACATCGGCGGGGGCCGGCTGAAGGGGAGGGACGCGCGCGAACACTCGAGCGGAGCGTCCAGCGCAGTCAGTGAGCTGGACGACGCCGACAAGGAGGTGCGCAACCTGACGGCGCGCGCCTTCCGCAGCCTCGCCTACCCGTATCCGTGCGCGCTCAGCTTCAGCACGTCCAGCGAGTCCTCGGCGTCGGAGCGCGGAAAGAGCGTGGGCCGCTGGTCCGCGCTCGTGGACCTCAAGTACGGCAAGAAAGCGCGCGCGGGGGAGCCCGCGCGCGTGCCGCAGCAGCCAGTCAGAGAGGCGGAACGCGCTGCGGCGGCGGCGCTGTGGACGCGCAGCGGAGTGAGGGCGCCGCCCGTGGAGGTGTTTGCGCTGAACGGGAGCCTGGTGAGTGCCGGAGGAGCGGCCGCCGCGCGCGGCGACAAACTCGAGATCGTGCTGCGGCGCGAGAGACGCGCGAGGCCCGCGCCGGACGGCATGGAGGAAACGCACCGGCGTGCGGCGCTCGCCTCGAGCCTGCTGAAGAGCGTGCTCTCCAAGAAGGTGCAGTTCGAGCGCGAGCGCAGAATGGAGAGGGGCGAGATCCGCGAGCCCGAGGGCGCGAGGAAGCAAAGAGAGGCGGAGAGGCGGAGGGAGGCGGAGGAGCGCAGGCAGAGCGAGTCGGACATCAGCCTCGTGTGCCTGGACGAGCTGGCGGATGTTGTGGATGGCAGCGGCTCATTGCGCGACTCTCCGGCCGAGGCTAAAAAAGGAGCGCGCGGGGGCGCGCTGCCGAGAAGCCAAAATAGCGCGTTTAGGTCGTGGAGGGACGGCGAGCTTGGGTTTCAGGAGGAGGGCGAGGGCGAGCGCCGAGCGCGGGGCGTAGAGAGTGAGAGCGCGAGCGGCAAGGCCACCAAAATGTCGCGACTGTTCGTGCCGAGCATCCAGCTCGCGGGCGGAGAGAGGGGCAGCAGCAGCAGCAGCGCGAGCGCGGCCAGAGGAGGGGGGGCGCGCGCGGTCACGTCCAAACCCCCCGAGATCAAAATTAGCCTGCGCAGCGCCAGGGGCGACAAGAGCGAGGCGCCGTTTATGGTAGCCAACGCGCTCGCGGCCGCGCTCAGGAGCGACCCGTCCGAGCGCGTGCCGCACTTCACCGTGAGGGACGTGAGGGACAACAACAAGGGCAAGCTGCAGACGCCCATTCACCAGGTGCGGGACGTGCGCAAGCTCGTGAAGAGCTCCTATCACTTCGTGTCTCTGGAAGGGAACGAGGGCAAGAGCACGGATGGGGAACACAGAAACTCCAAGCAAAGCTCCTGGCCGAAGGGCAACCCAGCCTCCCTCTCCCCTATGGTCATCAAGTGTCAGTCTGTGAACACCAGCAGCTGCGTGAAGCAGAGTGGAAACACTGAGCCTGCTAAACGGAGGCCTGCTGAGGACACACCGGAGCTCCAAGGCTCTTCTCCGCAGGATGGTGTCAAGACTGAGGTGACTCAAGCACAGAAGACCTCTGCCCAAGTGACCTCAGCCAATATGAAGCAAGAAGGGTCAACTGGATTAAGGATTGAAACATCATCAACCGCGGGGAGGCAAGACAAAGTAAGCATTGTGAGTGAGAAGGTGGCAGACACCAAGATGGCAGCTCTGGAGAAGCTTCAGGCTGCTGTGAAGACCATGGAGCAGCTTTATGTGTTTGACAAAAATGAATGGAAGAGAAAAGAGGAGCCACATCCCATCATGGACAGCCATGTGCTCTCTCTCATTGCTAAGGAAAAACATGGAGAAGCTGAGGAAGAGCCGGGGAATACTGGCACAGCCGCCACGAACCAAGACTCATCTGTGAAAACTCCACCAGCTGGAAGGCACCTGGCCCAAGCAGAGCTGCCCCTTAAAAAAGAACAGAAAGAAACCTTCAAGGTATTTCATGCTCCCCTTGGCCGCGAGGGACGGAACGGTTCCAAAACTGTCATGCATCTTGGAGGAACTCCTGGTAAGAGCATATCCAGCATGAGCCTGGGTCAGAAAATTTCAGCTCCTATGGCAGCAAGTTTTGTAAAAGCCCCACAGGTGCACACTTCATCCTCAGCATCTCTTACTGCTAAAGCTGTGAGCACTAAATCTCCAAAGCTGCCCATGTCTTTGAAGATTGCCCAACCAAAACCAGTAATGGAGGAGAGGGAGCGGCCAAACGGCAAAGAGGCTGGGTTCACGCCAGTTCAGTTTACTTCTTCAGCAGATTCAGAGAATTACTTGACCATACCCATCAAACCTGCTGCCAAACAACCTGCCTCGTCTATCAGCGATAAAACAGCCATGTACACTTTCCCAGCTTCAGGTAGCAAGACCCAAGCAGTCAACCCGCCCTCACAACAGGTGCATAGTAGCAATGTCAAACAGCACGAGAGTCATCAGTCCCCAAAGCACTCCAGCATTGTCATGGAGACACGGTCCTTGGACACCCCTACTGCTGCCATCTACCATCACCCTCTGCCAATGGCCATGCAAGCTGCATCACCTCAAGTAATCTGCTTCTCTCCCACAGTGCAGCCCTCACCAGTCCCCTCCGAACACTTCCAGCATGTGCAACGGAAGATGCTTCTGGACCCCACCACCGGAAACTACTACCTGGTTGACACTCCGGTGCAGCCGGCCACGAAGCGACTGTTTGACCCAGAGACTGGGCAATATGTGGACGTCCCAATGCCACAGCAGCCACCAATGACGCCCGTGCCCATGCCTATCTCTCCTTTGGCCCTCAGCCCTGGAACTTATGCTAATACTTACATGTTCTACCCAGGATACATGCCCACCACGGTGATTCCGGCCAGGATTCAGTCTCAGCTCTCCGTTCAGTCAGAGGTAGAGGCGGGAGACAAAGGTCATGCAGGAGAGCAAGGGGATGGTATCTACATGGAAGGGCCTTACTACATACCCTCTGGGAAGTCTCTGCAGACAGCGTCCGGAGTTCAACCCGTCAGCGCCAGCAGGGCAGCCAGCAGCAAGCAGCCTGTCATCAGCATAACCTCCCAGCAAGGGCCCAGGATCATTGCGCCTCCCTCCTTTGACGGCACCACCATGAGCTTCGTGGTGGAGCACAGATAAGGTACCACATGCCAACCCCCATCCACCTTTTTACAACCACTGCTTTAGAACATGTTTTTTATTTCTGTTCCAGTTCTTAACTCAGTATTTTACTGCAATACATTTTTACACTGACCCTCAATATGCTTTTCTAAGCATATCATGCATATAATCAATACTTAAAACACTGACCAACTGTGTGTTTCTTTACAAATATATATTATATTATAGCATAATATAATTTTTTTTCCATATTGCCCATCTCTATAACCAGGAAGCCAAGACACATAGAAATGACCAACTGCTTATTGTGTTGTGTAACAGGAATGTAATATGTATTTAAATGGACAAATAGTTCATGTCAGGCCATTATTAGGATGCACACTTCAGGAACTTAAGCAGTCAAACTATGGACTGGCATGAAAAAATTGTAAATAACAAAGTCATGGTCAAAATCAGAGTGTAGTGTAGAGCAGCTTACTGCATAACTGCCCTTTTTAATGTACTCATTTATATAACAGGACAGTCCCAAAGACGTACTTGGGAATTCAAGTTTATCATTTGTTTATTTTCTGAGCCACTTATCCCAACCAGGGTCACAGAGGTGCAGGAGCCTATGCATCTGGGATTTTTTTTTTTCAAAAAATGGAAATTTTACATGATGTAAACAGAAATTGTGTCCAGAAATCTTGTCGCCCTCATGAGGAATTAAAATGGCCAGGGACTAAAATCGCCATATTTGCAACACTGTTTAGATATGCTGCTGTAAATGAAAGCTATTTGCAGTCGAGTATCTCAACCATGGCTGCCACTGTTATTTAGAAGTTGCAGTTTAACCTCTGTTAAAGCCAAATATCAAGACATGTCAGTAGAAACTGTGTTAATGACTGCTTTCTATTCTTGGATGAGGGACTATTGGTCTTGAAAGTCTGTTCATGGTTCTTGGAGTTGAAAGTGTTTGGAAGGCAGGCAATCTCTTCGCTTTTTTTCCCGAGCCTACTTGGAACGTTTATTGGAAAAGCCAGTGCATGAACAAAATATTGCAATAGTCGTAATCATAAACACCTATCTTCATAATATTTGACAGCATGGTAGCAGGGAGTTGTATGCGTTCGGCCCAGGCCCGGTTGAGCTGGTTGGCATAGTGGTAAGTGGGAGAGAAAGGTCAGCCACTGTGTGGCATGTGTTTGTGCTGATACAGGGCTAGGCCAGCTGCTGCTGAATATCAAGGCAGGGGTGCAGGGAGGTCAGCCTTTTTATAGGATAGCCATATGCAGAAGGGAATAGACCAAAAGGCAGGCCAGAGGCTTCTGGCTCTGTGAAAATTAGATAAACAAACCATAAAATGTGCCTCCAGTCAGCTCAGAATGCAGCATGATGTGTAAGGGTTGGAATATGTTCCTGTCCTATAGTCTCTGAAGCTAATTCTCAGCAGTGGATCACTAGACTGAGATTGGAAGTTTGAGGCCGGCAGTACCTGAACCATGAGGTCTCATATAGCAGACTGCTTTGACAACTGTTTTCGCTTGTGTGCTATAAACTGTGTATCAGGTACACCTACCTTGCACTTACACTCTTGGCTATTGTATCAGAAAGGCTTTATATATAATGGGGCAATCTGATGGTTTACAGTGACTGAACGCAGCCCATCTTTTGCAGTTTATTTACAATTTATTAGCCCCCTCTAACCCATGCATCAATGGAAATGGACCACCATTGGACCACCGCTGACCAGATATGACCTCGGTAGCACAGCAGTGAAATCAACATGGTAGTAGGATGGTAGGGTGTGCTTAATAATTCACCACCCAGAAAGATCAAGCTAACAGTGGTCATGTGGTCAGAAATTGATTGTTAATGTAAGACTAGACAACAACTAACATAGACTGTGCATAGAGTTTGAGCTACAACAGTGGTTCCCAAAGTCAGTCCTATGGATCCTATGCTGTGCACATGTTTTTTATCCTAATCTATCATTCCTTTTCCTGAGTTGATTCAGGTGTGCTAGGTGAGGGAAAGCAAAAAGTATGGGGTCCCCAGGACTGGGATTTTGACCCCCTAAGCTATACACCAACAGGGTTACAGTTGCATGCAAAGATTTGGGCATTCATAGTCAAAATGGGCGTATGGTTAATTTTTCAAACACTGTACACTTACTGGTCTCTTTATATGATACACCTACAGTTATATGCAAAAATATGTGCAGCCCAGGTCGATTTCATGTTTTGCTGATTTTGTAAGTGAGAATGAATCATAACAACATCTGTTTTTCTACAATTTTAAGGCTTTAAGCCTAGTCAGGTGTACACAATTTCAGAGTGCAATAAAAGATAAATTATGATTTTACAGGGCACTCTGAATATAAAGACATCTGACTCTGATAAAGCAAGAAGACTATTTGTTATTTTATTAAAATGCTACTCAGAAAGAAAGTAGTAGCACTTCAGTAAAATAACACCTTGCCAACACACTAACATGGGGTGCATCTGTTTTGATTTGGCTGTGTGGCAGCCAGTGACACAGAAAGTGCAGTGTGGGTTCTAATTATATCAACAAATCCTGGAAGCTAATATCCTACAGCCAGTAAAGAAACTGAACAAGAAAAGAGACTGGGTATTACAATAATGCAACAATGGATATGACAATGATTCAAAACATACATAACATACAAAATTAAGGTTTTAAAATTGTCCCATTGTTAACAAAATATGTGGAAATATCTTAAACTGTTAGACAATGGCTGGAGGGTGATACTATACTACTACTATACTATATACTGCTACATAGATCTGCGGAGTCCCTCACTGTTGTCTGAAGACCCACCTCTTCAAGGAGCACCTAACTACGCCTCTTGTTATTGCTTATTCATTTCTTCTCCCCTATATTCATTAAATAAATTTTTTTTAAAAATCTTTTGAGCACTTACACTCTTAACTCCACGCCTTCCTTACTTTTGCTTTAATCTCTGACTTTTCTTCGACAGGACTTGTTTAGGTGTGTAACCTAGCTGGCATTAACTTGGTTGAATAGCAGATGTTGATTTAAGTATAGCATTTCAGGTTGAAGAACAGATGTGGATTACTTGAGCACTTATGTACGTCACTCTGGATAAGAACGTCTGCTAAATGCTGTAAATGTACTACTATACTGATACTAAAGGGGTCATACTATGTACTAAATATGGGGGAACAAAGTTATTCACATCCCACATTTTATGTTTCATGTTTTTATGTTAAATATGTTCAGCAAATAAAGAATAATTGTGCATTAAAATGCAAAAATGTAGCATTTTAAAATTTATTCCATGCAGAGGTGGTGGGGTTAGCTGATCAATTGTGCAACAACTGGAGGCCTACAGTCTGTTACTGTAAAATGAAAAAGTGCATTGATTACATGGATTACATAGAAAGGTAGGCATCCCCTATAAACTACACTGGATGACATGAAGGTGTATCCCACAGTCTCTAATAATGATATCCTACTTTTTCCATGCAGGAGCTGCCTAGAGTTTGTCCCATCATCATTTCCCAGATCTCATGTTTTTTGTTCTCATTTATCGACTACTTATGTAATGTCCATCACATTTCAGAACCCATGGACTCCTTCAGGAAGAACAACAGCATCGTAGCCCTCCTTTTTTTGATTTTTTTGTGATGTGAATGTGCCATGTGCATTTCTTGGTCAGTTCTTGATCTTCCTGCTTTGTGAAAAGTGTCTGGAAATGACTGATTTTGGAGAGTTTAGCTGAATGCTACAGCCTTTTCATGTTAAAGCAACAAATCACTTGGACATGCATTTATTACTAAGTCATTTGTTAAATAACAGACATGAACTGAATTCTTAAGATATTCCCTTTTTAAAAAAAAAAAATGCACTCCAAACAGAAGTCGATGGGCACTGGTTCACTCAAAGTCTCACTCAAACTGTCAGTTTCTGCAAAGGGTGAAGGCAAGTCACTTTGAAAGACTGTAGGAAGAGTGTAGTTATGGCTGTCACTAGGTTTAATGGATTGCATTAGTTTCAACATGATTTCTCCTTGTATCCCAGATTCTTCTGCGGAAACTACCCTGTCGTATTGATCTTCATCACCCTGTCCTAGAGGTGATGATGGTTTGAATACATTTTAGATTACAGTACACTTCAGTACTGTATGTTTATTGCGTGTCATTTCTTCTGGTACTGAAACAACCACTTTAAAAACACAATGGTTTGTGTTGATTGATATGGTGGTAATTAAGATGTTTTAGGGGGCTGCCGCCCTCTATTTATCTTTATAGAGTACCAATAGAGTTTATGTGTGTTTGTGTATGTCATTTAGTCAATTAGCTATTTCAGCCATTGCCTTTTGTAGACAGGGAGATGGAAGATGAAGTGAAGTGGAGTTTAAGTTTTAATGAAGAAATGGGATATAAGGCAAATCATCTTGACTGATACGATTAAACCTGCTGAACCTCATAACCACACTGGACACAGTGAAACGAGACGTGCTCTGAACAAGGTGCTTTCTATACTATAGTCTACGCTATAGTGTGTTAAAGGAAATTTGAGATTTAAATGAAACCTATATTGAAACTGCAAGGTCTTGCAATTGAGTTATATATATATAGTCTAATGTTACATTTCAGTCAACTGACATGTAAAGGTATATGGTTAAATAATGAACAAGGACACTAAAAGACTAAAATATAGCCTAAAGGACACTAAAAGACTAAAATCTTTGTCTGACTAAAAGGTTGTCTGTTGATTGTTTTACTAAACTTCAAAGAAACATGTCTGGTACTCAACAATTATGTATTTAACATGTCCAAATGGTTTGAGCCATTTGCTCGAAATATGTGCTTATTTTTGAGGCTTTGCATTTTTCTTTTGCGTTTCTGGATGAACTTTAACTTCGTACAATTCATGCTTCAATATTTCTTGTGTTGTTTCACTTAATTATGAATAATGTTTTCAGTGTAACATCAGCAGACCTGGGCAATAATCAAAGTGTGGTTTAAATGTTATTGTGCCTATTCATTCGTGCATGGCCACCAATACTTAAGGGTCAGTTTCAGTATTGACCAGTGAATGTCTGTCTATTTAATTATATCAAAATGAAACCTCAGATATACTGTAACTGCATCTACGAGAAAGCAGTGATGAGGCTAAAGTATTTAACTGTACAGTGCTTTGAGCAACATTTATATGGGATTTTCAGATCTTTTTTTACACATCAGGTTCCCATTCATCAAGGCCAACGAGTTTTGGCCTTCTGCTTCTTTTGACGCAGTGGTAGTTTTGCAATGATTAGTCACATTATGTTACAACTGAAAAGCTCCCGGAGCTGCTGGTCAGTCCGCCGAGCTGTTAGAACTTTTGTTTGAAATATTTCTGGATGTTTTGGGATGTGAATATTTTTGGTCTGGTTTGTTCTCCTGGTTGCCTGTAACAGGGGACAGTGTCTGGTAAAACAAGAGGTATTACTACTAACCATGTCAAAAGGTCAACCTGCACATTAATGAATGTCATTCTGATAGGATACACTCTTAATTTATTGCAGAAGATCATTTTTTATTCAGAAAAAAACAGATGAGGTAGTAAAAACAAAAACACCCCAAGGAACTCCTTAATGCTATAAAATTCAAATTGAACTTGTGTCATGTGGAGTAATGCGGTAATTATGTTAAATGATGCACCTACAGTTTATTCAGTAAACTATTAAAAATCATTTGACTTGACTGACAGTTATGCTGTTATCGGTTATCACTATTTATTAATCATTATTTTTACAAGAAACTTTACAGAGCCGGTCTCCAAGAGAGACCGTTAGAGTGGGTGTGAAATGGTAAAGCGATGTCGCGAGGGTCAGCGGAATGTGTGAGACTGTGAGGGCGAAAAGCAGGGTAACATTAAACGCACTGGAGCGTCTTCGGTGGGCAGCAACGTGTGGGTTACAAGCTTAACAAATGCGAAAGGGCACGGAGGAACTATTCAGTTACACTACACACTTTTAGTACTGCAAATATCTTCACGGGTTCTTGCAGTGTTTGGTTCTTTTTTGGGAAAATGATGTTTATTGTTCAATAAAAAAAATACTTTTCCAAAATATGTGTCAGTCAGTAGATGACTCAAAGTGCCTGTTGTTCATTCTTGCACATACTGTAAAAAGGACCTGAGTAACTAACCAATATTATTGTTGCTGTGTTTATTGTGGCTTGCACAGCGCCATGCGGCACTAGAAAGGTGCAACACTTTCCTGTATTTAATAGTAGCGATTTTCTTTTAAATTGCATTGATTGCTCACACTCCAGCATCTTTATTATTTTTTTCTACTTGGTTCATAAAAGGTACACGTATCCCTCTTCCCCCCAGGAAAGTGAATGTAGCATAACATTCGAACTCATTTAAAGTGGGCTTCTAGGGCTATATTTGTACTTTGTACTTTGGAGGACTCCAATTTACCCAGGCTGTATCTTTTTTTTTCCTAACAGTGTATAAATTAAATGTATCATTATTATTAACCAGGCTGCCGTTCACTTTGACTTGATTAACCTTCAAATTCTAAATTAACAGAATGGAAAACACAGAACATCGTTCTTTTTACTTACTTAAACTTTTAAAGCCTCTATGTAGCTTTTTCAAGTTAAAGCAAAAATTTTTTTAAGGTGCAGAAGGTAGATGACTGACACAGTCACAAAGAAGCACATGTGATACTGGTACAAAAACAGAGCAAGTACAAGTGGGCATCTAAAGCTTGCAGTATGTTATTTTTGCTAAAACAACCTAGGATTTCCTCCATATAATAAATTCATTAGTCTGTACTGATATCCTTTAAAGACACAACTAGGGACTGTCTCTGATGTTCAAAGTCATGCAGCTTGTGAACATGACAGAGACCGGTGTGAAGTGCTAATTTGAAAACTAATACCCATGTTGAAGTGGATGTTATCCAATCCCAGACAGTGCTGAGAATGTTAAAGTCCGTACTAATGCTTCCGTACTAATATTTCTCGAGGGAAGGCCTCCCTTATGTAACATCATTCATTTTATCACTCACTAATAAACTGAAGAGAGTTGGGAAGCAGCGTAACTGTCATTTTTGTCTTCTAAAGCCAGGCATTTTGATTGACATTAAAAGCATTAAAAGAGAAGGAGAGACTACATAAGCTTTCCATTCACAAGCGCGCAGTCCGGTGTGGTTATTCCGCTGCAGTCGGTTCTGTTACTGACAGTACAGCTCGTTTGATAAAGGCGCAGAATGCTGCTCATCTGGCCACCTGCCTGTGCCTCTCAACCACAGGCAACCACCCAGAGTATCTATAACAGATAGAGACAAGAATAAATCAAATTAATGAATGTACTTTGAGATATGTAACACACCCGTGTCGAAGTTCACACATCTGTATAAACACTTTTATTTTATTCACGCGCAAAAAATACTTTTAGTTTATTCACATTAAGTACAAAAAATAATTTTATGCTGTTCGCCTTAAGTTCAAAAAGAGCCCAGCATGCAAATAATAAAAAGGATTTAAGAAGCGCTATAATTATCTTGATCTCTGAAATTCTTTCCATTATGTATAGTATCTACAGTCTGAGCTGTATAGGTATCTACAGTCTTTACAGTGTTCTGCTAAATCCTGTGGCTGCAGATTTTAGACCTTGCAGAGCCATTTAGCCCTTTAAGATTCAATTTTTCTTCTTTTTATTGTTTTATTTTATTTTTCATTACTTTTCAACTGTGAATCTAAAAAAAACATATGCTAAACCATTAAAATATGTTACCCCGTCTCAGTAACAAAATCACATTTTTATAAGAGGCTCCAACAGGTTAAAGGTAACAGAGTAGCCTTTTTTTAAACATAGAATGACTAAAAACTCTACACTACAGGAGGTGATCCAGCATACATGCTCGTAACACAAGGAGATTAAATACATATTAATGATTTACTGAAAATGCATTTTTTAATTAACAGTTTACTTTCAGTCTATAATATTGGGAATAGGGTTAAACTTTCAAAGTGGCTTCATAAGACAAGATTATAGCATCTAAAGAAAAAGGAACACATTTACTTCTTCTTCTTCTTCTTCCATGATCTTCTGGAAACTGGATGATGCAGCCTCCTGTGGACCATGACCTCAGTGGAATATTTCAGATTTTTCTCCGGGGTGAATGTGTTCAGGTAACAGGGTTGAGTGAGTGTTGATGGACACTAAAACGCACATTTTCTTAGTTTGTAATAGGTGACCTCATGAAAAAGAACGTTTTAAGCAATGTGAAACGGATTCACATATTACGCATTATACATGTTTTTATTTTTTAATGATTATATATGAATATACAACACGAAAAGTTTAGAATCACACATCTTAATCATTTTGTATTTTGTATAATAACTCAAAAATAAATATCAAATAATAATTACTTGATAAAATAATTTAAGCTAGGTGTAAAACTAAGAGCTACCTAGAAGCTTATTCAGTATCTCAGGGAGTTCTTAATTGATAAATTATATTCTGTACTTATCTGCAAGCTTTTTTTTTTGTCAAGTTACCTATCTTGAGATCACTACTTTTAAAATAGGTTCTACTTTTAAAATATATTATGGTTTTTATTACAAATTAATTCTGCATAATATGCAACTTTCTTCATTTTACAGTCTTCTATAGCTCATTCTAGACACATCTCATATTTCTATTTTTTTCCAGCTTCCTATTAATAACTTGAAAACTGATACTCCAAAGATCTAACATGAATGAATGTGAACACGTATCTGAAATCAACTTGATGTTTTATTGAAAACACTGATTCCAGACTTTCAAACAGCAGTGCAATTTTCTGTGTTGTACTTAACTCACGCGTTTTTAGTAAAAACATAGAGTCCATTTAAGTTTATAAGTTGTACCTGATATCACTTGCCAAAGTAGCAGAATTCCACACTTTTTCAAAACCAAAAAGCAATACAATAAACTGCCTATGACTGATAAACAGCACTTACAGATAACCGTGGACAGCTCAGCCCATACATTATGGCCTTCCTGGCTACTGGCCCAGACTTGAACCAGATCATGTAACATGCAGGGAGGGATGGAGGGAGGGGAGAAATGGAGGAGAAAAGAACAAGTGTTCACCAGAGAAATCAAGTCACACCCAAGGGTGTGACAAGATTTAGGACGGATCAAATTGATTTGGGCAGCGCCTGTCTAATCCCTAAAATGTCTCCAGCGCATTCCCAAAAGTCCAAAGAGACAAACTCTCTTCCTCCCCTCAGAGCCAAGAGGAGTGATTTACAATGCGATTGGCAAAAGTGTCACTTAACAATCTCTGAACTGCAGCAAGTTCCCCAACAAGAGGATGTTCCATGGCAAACTGGCTACAGACAGATGGTTTCCAGAACAGCACTTCCAGTTTTCAAATGCAGGGTAATCATGAGCAATTCTTGTGAAAATGGCTACAAGGAAAAGGTACATATGCGCTCCTTTTTGGCCTGCAGCAGTTTAGCCCCATTTATTCACATTCTGGACTTTCACAATCTGGACTGCGTTTTGAAGAAGGTACAGTAGAATCAGAACAAAAATGTTGGACAATTGTTGTGTAAGACAATGTAATGTAATGACTATCATTATTATTATTATTATTATGGTTATTATTAATATTGTTGTTGTTGTTGCTGTTGTTGTTATCAATTTCATACAAACATTATAAGTGGGAAAAAAATTAAATACAAGAAAAATGTTGAATATGAATTCTTTAAATGTTTTTGCAGATGACAGACCCGATCTTTTCAAACAAACATACATTTGTTCAGATTACCACAGGATACATTTAAGGAGTGATAAATAGTGTCAAGCCTTTTTTAATGTAAAAAAGACAAGAAGAAAGGTTCTGTTTATAAATACTAATGATTTGATTTATCCTCCTGGTCATAACGGTTTGCTAGAGAATATTTAAATATACAGTACTGTGCAAAAGTCTTGAGCTACCCCTAATTTCTTCGAAAGCCAGACTTTCTTGTATTTTTAATGTAGTGTTAAGGAACAGTTCTTCAGGCTTCCTGAAGGACTTTCAAATGTTCTAATTTTCAGTTCAGTCCCTGAACCTGACCAGTTTCAGAGAATTTATTTTTGCTTTGTTAAGCCACACTATATATATATATATATATATATATATATATATATATCTTCTTTTTATATATATATAAACACTTGTACTTTTGCTTAAAACAAATGTAACTGACTGGATTTCACTATTTTATAGCATGTAGTAAAACATTGTTTAGCCACTGTCAGGACTGTGTTTCGGCCACTAGAGGCCGCCATTAGTTCAGTTTCGTTTAGGCCTTTTGTGTTCTGCATGGCATCAGGCGTCTACAACCCGGGTGTTAGTAATGAGCACATTAGCTGGGTTG
>JBBPCZ010000012.1:16554245-16567844 GCA_037974445.1 Brycinus macrolepidotus
TCACAATTTAAGGAAAACATGTTATAGATGCAGTTTATCCAAAAATCGTAAAAATTATCGATGGGACCAAAATCACCTGGTGTATCTTGCCTTTACCCTGTGGAAAAAGTCTTCAAATTCTTTACATCTGTGTAGTAACCTCTCCGAACTTGTGGTTTGTAGCACCTGTTTTCTGTCTGCCTCAGTAGCATGACTACCCTGTTTCTGTCTGATTCATTGTCTTATGAGCTTTCATTCCGAGAAATTAGCTACAGAGGTTTTGGGTGTGTGTGTGTGAAGTGGCTGAAGATATTGCAGGGAAAATGCTAAGTAGCATTATCAGTGGGATGATGTTATTAAAATCATGGTACGTCACTGTGGTATTAATGATTATTAGCTACTTATAAGTGCTTATGTTATTACTGTTGTGCCAGTGAGAGGGTGAATTAGCTGAAGTCTACCAACAGTTTAGCTAGTGTTAATCAAGCATTTGTGTTAAACACAGATTGAAGAGGAAGCTTTTAAGGACGAAGGGCAAAAATGGGAATTTAAAGACATGTTTGTGTGTGTGTGTGTGTGTGTGTGTGTGTGTGTGTGTGTGTGTGTGTCGGTTAGACCCTCCCAATGCAGTGATCACAGGTTATGATGAAAACTGGTATGTTGGACTGGAGGGCGTGACGCTACAATGTGACGGTGAAGGAAACCCAAAACCAGAGAATTTCACTTGGACCAGGTAACTGCCTGTCTGCTAATTCTTTTTGTCTAACTGCCTGTTAGTGAACAGTATCACTGTTGTTTTGAAACAGTTATTTCGATGTAGAAGACACACATTTACAATCACTTTACATTCCCCATTGAGAGGTCCCTGCACTTCTGACTTTCTTCTGTTTGTTTCAGTGTCAAGAAGTCCAAATAGTTGTTGTCCTGCATACAGGCTTTCTTTGAAATCATTTTTACAATGCGTATTGATATCAAAACCAACACTAAGTGCAGAAGTGTAGCTGTCGATACAAATGCGAAGCATCACTGTCAGAACAAAACCTTGTACATCCAAAAACTTTTCAGGAGAAAAAAAATTCCAGGTCAACTTTCAATGTAAGTTAACTTTTTCGGCATATTTTTGAACCAGGTCTATTCTGTTGGTCCGGTCATCGTAAAATTTTGACACAGTGGAAACAGCGGCCGGCCTCTTTAAATTATGTAAGAAAGAATTTGTTCCAAAACAACAAAATGGAATTCATCATCTAAATAACTACGTTAGAAATCATATAATTGTATTATGACCTTTGTACGTCATAGCAGAACTCACACCTCTGCTTGGCCTTTTGCTGCATGGGTGAATTTTTCAGGTTTCTGTTTGTTGCTCTACTTGCATGCCACGGTAATCCAGTCTCAAGGCGTGGTATGTCAGTGATTCAATCAGCCAAATTCATTAACACACCCTCACTGATTTTATTGTTTACCAGATAGAGCTTTCCTATAGTGTTAGTCTCTATGGCCGTGTTTATACGTATTGTATTAAAGGTTCCATTCGTGTTGTAATTATGTTGCCAATAAGTCACAGTGTTTTATTTCGTTAGTCAGGCTCACACACCTAATTTTGCGATTATCTACAGGAGTGACTCAAAGTTGTATGCACGCACTTTCCAGCAGTCAGCCACTCTTTTCTTGAGCTTTTGCCTCACACACACGCACACAGTACACATTTTGGTGAGAGCAAGTCACAGAACCTGTTCTGTGTCTGCTTAGCGCAGATGCAAAGCAAGTGAAGTAACTGTGTCCTGGTATCGTGTTGCAGCTTGTGCAAAAACCGTCAGCAGCACACTTTCACACGAGGGAGAGAGGGAGGGAGGGAGAGAGGGAGGGAGAGGACGGTGAGAAAGAGGGGGACTGCGATTGATGACTGGGAGATGAGTGGACATGGGTTAGGAAGAGGTGAGGAAGTGTGGGCAAAATGGTTTAATTTATTTATTTTTTTTGCTGTGATAAATTACGTGACGATACTGTTAGTACTTCTAGATTACGAAACAACTGCATTGTCATAAAAAATAGACCAATTAGACAGTCGTAAGCAACAACAATCAGTGTGTAGTTGCTACATGATCTTTACAGTAACTGATTGAATGCCAGCCCACTATGACATCATTATATTGTAAATTTTTTTTTATCAGTATTTTTTGGCACTCCTGTCTGCCGCATTTTGTCCTAACTTGTTCACAAACCTCAGAAAACACCTAAAATCCTGCATATAATGTTCCATAAAATTCAAGTATCTTGAAATCATGATGTACGGTCGTATGCAAAAGTTTGGGCACCCCAGTCAAATGACATTTAATTCATTTTAGTTATTTACATTGTTAATTTAAGTGAAAATGAGTGTCTACCCACTGCAGAGAACACACTTCGGCACATTTTAATGTCCTATAAAGCGCTGTTTATTTGCTGAATATAACATATTAGCAAAGAATACAAACTAACATATGACCTGTGCGAACTTTATGGCGCAAATTGTATTTTATTTGCTTTATGAATCCAGTATGTTGTAACTCCACAATACAAACTGTGCATAATAAGAAGCAGGAAAAAAAGACATATTTAAGATTGTTTCTCTCGAGGTTGTGTACTTAATTTCACCCGTAAAATGTCAACAGAACATCAATCAATAATCATTTGAACAGGGGTGGCCTAACTTTTGCATTTGACTGTATTTGTGCCATATCACCCACCCTTAATTTGAAGGTATAGCTATATAGGTTAGGTCTTATACTGTATAGCTAGATAGTATATGAGATGGTGTACTGGGTGTGTTGTATTAATTCCGTTTAGGCAGGACAGGAGAAAGGAGCTATAAAACATGATGAATGGATGAATGTGATGGGATACAAAGGCCTCTTTGCTGTCACTATGCAAACTCGTCTGTGTCTCATGTAAAACAGGTTCCATGCACATGCTTTTGGCTTCAGATCTGCGGGGATCGAATACATCTCAAATGTACATGATTATTTATGTCTGTAAAATTCCATTTACTGACTGTGTTAAATGTAGGTCAACCTAGTAGTTCTAGCTGCATCTGACGTAAAAGAACACAAGAGGTTTGTCACCAGTGACTTCAACACTTCAACAGTAGTATCTCTGACTGTCATTTTAGGAAATGATTCATGTTGCCAATCACTGAATTTTGCGCAGTGTGAGTTGCAGAACAATCTTTCCTCTCTCCACAGGAAAGATGGGGGTTTACCAGAGGGTGTGACTGCGGAGAAGGGGCTTCTGCGATTTAACAGGCCTCTCGCACTGACGGACAAGGGAGTGTACGAATGTACGGCCATCAACACGGTTGGTTCGGGGAAACATGACTTGGAGATAACTGTAGCAGGTATGTGTCCGTTTCTGTTGTTCTGCATCTTCACATAAAATATAACCGAAATGAAAATGTCTAAAGTGGGGTCCACAATTCCGAGACCACATTGCAAACCTGGGATTCTTTACATTCAAACCTGGAAATAAGCAGAAATTTTAAAACAAAAGAAGGAAGTAAAATGACAAGAAATGAAAAAGAAATGTTCAAGATTGTGCATCGTGCCTAGAACACTTTTCAGATGTAAGCCATTTTTGTGTCATTAGCCATATCTTTGTGCACAAATGTCACATTTCTGTGAGTCTAATGCCAAGCATATCTTCAGTTGTCTCTCAGGGGGGTTTGGTCTGCTCATCACAGGCTTTTGCACAAAATTGTGCAGGCGTAAAGTAAAAGGGGGACGTACCAAATACTATGAAATTCTGAAATTGGTGTAAAGATTTCAAAGACTCTATTTTTCATTCAAAATGTTATGCTGAAAAAATAACTTGTAATGCAACAACACTGTATAAAATTTGAAAAGAATGCCAAATAGAAGCGTTTTCAATAGTGGCCGTAGACTTTTGGACCCTATTGTGCATAGTTTAAAATAAATAAATTATGCTAGAAAAAAGTAATGTCGTGACTTGATTTTTAGTGATTTCTCAATTCCGAAATGAATAATGTATATCAATATTGCTAAACTGAGAGACAAAATTGTGTTGTGTTAATGTGTGTTAATGTATTTTCTTCATGCTGAAATGATTTGAATCAGCTAATGTCGCTGCATTGCCTTTTTCAGTGTTTAGGTTCTGTATGTTCACATGAAAATATAACAGAATGGCTTCTTCTTTCATGCATACTGTTTTATTGATACAGATTTTCAATCTGTACAGAAGTTGTTTTTAAATGTGGTTTGATAAATGAACTTGACTTAACATGACTTGACTTGATGGGTGACAATCGTGCTTTGGCTTATGATTATTGTCCTATAAGAAAAATGAACCAAAAAACTGGAGGCACCAGAGCTTTGTGACAGTATGTTAATCTTAGACTGTTTGTAAAATGCATTGCTACGTTTAGGTGAATTTTAAAGGCAAACATGCATTTGACACTATTTTACCCAACAAACATTCTAGGACCCTTCAAATCCATTCACTGGCCTCTATTTCTGGGCAGGTCCTAAAATTTTTGTCTTATCATAGCTGATTGCTGACCCCTAGTGTATATATTAAGCACATACACAATAGATAAACTGGAATTGTTGGGTGTCCTATTGGGTCGGATGAAGTGAGTGTGATAGATGTATAATTAAGTCTGTTTGTGTGTGTGTGTCTTTGTGTGACTGATTCCACAGAGTCACCACAGAGACGGACATCATTTGACGGTCTTCTGCTGATCATCATAGGAAGTGTTGCTGCATTACTTGTGGTTATTCTGGTGTCTGTCGTCCTAACAGTGAACCGATATTACAAGAGAAAAAACAAAGAACTGACCATTGAGCTGAATGAGAAAAAGTAAGCACATTTTGAGCCTAAACGTTAATTGAATCAGTAGTTGATTGTTACACTGACCTACACATTTTCATTACAAACTTATAAAAATATATATAAATATAAATAGATGCCAGCACTCTCTTGTTCAAATTCTAAACTGCATTCTAAATTCTAACCCATATTCCAAATTCTATATCAAACTACAAATTCTAACATAAATTCCAGATTCCATTTTCCAAATTCTTGGACACTGTCACCAGTGTCATTTATTGTTTTTTGACTGAACTGTCTCTCTTGCAATTCCCACCTCTCAGGGAAGAAATCAGCACTTTGTCCAGACAAGCCTCGATCAGGAGGGTAAGCTCAATTAACACAGATAAATATCAGGTATGAATATACACACATACGCACACACACACACACACACACACAAATAAATCTGCTACATACAGCCTAGTAATTGGAACAGAATTTTATATCTGTATCCGTTTCTCTTCTGTCCTGTCAGATGGATGAGATTATGCCATTAAGAATTGAAGGGACAATACGTACCAGCCTCAGCTCCTTGGTATATTTTTGACCTCTCTCCTCTTTTACGTGTTACATTATCCTTTTTGGTTTCATTTCTTTTCATTTAACTGGCAAAATATAGTTTTGTTTGAATTTTAATTTATTTTTCTTGTTCTAACACTGCGTCTCTAACATGAAACAGGACCGGCCCCGTTCTCGAGACAGTCGATCCACTTTAGGAGGCACTTTGGACACGTTGGGTCGACCGGTCATTTTCAACACATCCAGACGAGGAAGAGAGAGAATGATGGATAGAGAGAGGGAGAGAGATGGGGAGAGAGAGGTTGCTCGACTGAAAGTAGAGTCTTTCGTAAAGAACAGCAACATGTCGTTGGTTCATTCGGTACGTGCCGATTTAAATCAGCACTATATTTGTTTCAGTATATAAAGCAATAAGTAAATTATAAAGTGATTTCGAATGTTTGAACTGCAGTGTATTGCGCACTATTGCCCGTTCATCTTAAGTGTACATATTGTCGCTGAAAATAAAAAACAACGGACAGTGACAATATGTTGCAGTTTTGTAATATTGATTCAATTTTAGAAATCCTCGTTTTAAAAGAATATTAAATGTTTCTTATTTTCAGGAAAGCCACTTTCTACCTCCTCTCCAGCCTTCCCCCTATCCACTGGAACAGAACGCTGAAGTTGTCAGATCTCGGAACGGTAGCGCCATTTTACCACCAGACAGCAGACCGCAGTCGGGAGGGGGCAGCAGAACGGGCAGCAGGGCAGGCAGCAGGGGGCATCAGTCACCCTCAAGTTTTTCTAAATACCCGACACTTGCGAATGAGGAAGAGGAAGGCCTGAGGATTGCTGATCAAGATTCAGGAGTCTTGAGGGGCCCTGCAGAAATGGACAGCCTGGAGAATGTGGGCAGTGAGACAGCGAGCTCTCAGATATCAGAGGCAATGTCCAATCACTTTGAGCACACTAACGGAACACTGTGGCCCAAGGCGAAACCCAACAACATCCTGCTGTCACCAGAGACCACCCGGTTACTCCCCGCCCACAACAGCATCATCCATCATCAGCCTCAGATCGTGTAGCTTCCAACCTACAGCTCAGCACTTCGCACTGGGCACCATCACTGATGCACAAATGATCAGGATGGTCATTGTTGATGCACGAATAGTCAGAAAGGCCATCACTGATCCGTGAATGGTCACAATCATCATCTGTCAGTTTTGGATACTGGAAGACTTTAATGGTGAAACTGGTGCCTTGGTGGTAACTGTCTGAGCTTGTATAGATTTAGTGCTATCTGTTTCAAATAATGGATACCCTTCTCGTTTTTGTGTCCAATAAGGCCGAGGTGCCCCATGACTGTTTCTTGTTTGTGAATACTGTGGGAGAACGAACGCAACAAAATGTACCAAACAATCCTAGCGATCATGCTGTCGGCTATAAAAGTCTTTTCTGTGCCAGATGTCTGGACTGAAAGTTATTAAGTGCATCAGATGGACTAAAGAACTAAGCGAAGCAGCGTACCTGGCTTTTCTGACTGCACTATTCAGATCTGGGCTCACACCTTTTTATGGAGGAGTATTATAATGGATTGCGATGCCTTTTTTTTGGAAAGCTTGTGATCATCTGTGAAATAATGCCCTATGCAACCGTGAGAAAGAACCGAATCCTCCTGTTCTTGTTTTTGTACAATGACATTAGGTTTTAACATCAAAGGGCAAACACGGGGCTTCACACTACATGTTTTAAAGCATATTATTTTTTTATAATGCAAATGCATCACACTGATATTACATCAAAGCCCACACCTATACAATTCATCATGATGAATATGGACTGTTATTACTGTGTATGATGAAAGCCATAGTGTATGCTGGCATGAAGTATTATTAACTGTATTAAGATTGACGTTGTGTGAATGAGTTTTTTTTCTGCTTTAAGAGACAAGTGTCATTTTTTGTTTACAGTCTATTCATGGCATTTACCTTAAGGACAGGTATCAGTTTTAAAGTGTGTATAAAGTAATCTGTCTGTTGGATGCAGTTTTGATGTTCTTATGTGACTAATTTCTCCTCATATGTGCCCTCTGTACTGCTGGATAGTGCTGGGATTTTGGGAATAGCATGGGTGAATGTAACTCCAAACTGGAAATAGATATATACTTTATCTCTCTTAAGTTGTGTTGATGGATTATTATCCCCCTTGCTGAATTTGGTCCTTCCTGTGGGAAATCTGTTACAAATCTACTACATAAACTGGGAAACTTGGCAACTTTTTAAAAAGCTAACAGTTGATAAATGAAAGGTGAAAAAAAAAATCACAATTTCATCATTTTTCACCCATTCATGTTTTTCAAATCCCACTTCTGACAAACCGGTTTACCCTTCTTAGGCTTGGAAAAGTGGCTGAGCGGGAGAATACAGTGTCAGCTGTGTGGATTCAGGTGACCCGGGTTCAAGTCTTCGGGGGAAGCTGGTGGTCTGGTGGTTAGGGAGTTTCCCCTGTGATTAGAAGGTTGTGAGTTTGAATCCCAGGACTGCTAGTGGCACCTCTGAGGTACGCTTGAGCAAGGTACCGTCCCCACACACTGCTCCCCAGGCACTGCGTTCCTGGCTGCCCGCTACTTCACTTGATGAATGGGTTCAATGCAGAGGAAGACTTTCACACTGTTCATACTGTGTGCTGTGCTGTGCTGTGGTGTGTTCACGCATGACTATAAGGGGCCACTTTACTTAAATGCAACAGAGCCTGTTCTGATTGGTGTGAAGCAGGGATAGCCAGTCCTGGTCCTGGTAATGGTAACCCTGGCAAGGTCAGAGGACATTTGGACCAAAAAAAAAAAATCCAATGTCAAGTATGGAGTTTAATGAGTTAAATTGTGATGTATACACACAATTTAAGCTGCACATAAAGATGCATTTTTCTGATTTCCTATACTGTATTTTCCTATTAAAAGCCACTGTGACACGGGGCTTAACACCACGTTTTAAAACATATGATATTTTTATGATACAGATACATCACATTGATATTACATTAAAACCCACACCTATACAATTCATCATTATGGACTGTTAGTACTGTGTATGATTAAAGCCATAGTATAGGCAGGCATGAGTTAAATTGTGATGTGTACACACAGTTTAAACTGCACAAAAACATGCATTTTTCTGATATCCTATCCTATAACTTTCATTTTATTGTTTTTCTCCTAAGAACGTTTCACTCCTGCTGTAACCCACTCTGCTGAACAGCAAGGCAGAGGGGCTTTTATTTTGAACTCTGTTGTGCAGGCTGATTAGGAGCTGCAGTGTCTGTCCTGCTAGTGATACAGCCACCTGCATTCTGTTGTTTTTCACAAACACATGGGCTATTATTGATGTACACAAATGCTCATTTCTCATTGTAAAGCTGCAGCCTGCTGTAAATCCAGTAGCACAGGTTTTATAATAGGAGATTGCTGATTATCCCTTTTTTCCCAAGGGTGAGGTTAGATCATTGTAGGCAACACGCTTCAATAATTTTTTTAAAAGAAATTTTCAAGTATTTTTTGATTGAGTAATAATATAGGGCCGTGGCTACACTGGCCTGTAAGGACGAGAGACCGGGCTAGGACTTTTAATGCGTAAAATTCCTCTTCCAGGTGGCCTTTGTGTATTATCTCCTCTCTGCTGATGGTTCATAGGACACTTGCCTTAATTCTAGGCGTTTTATTCTCAGGACTGCCGCAGCCTCGCTCTGCTCTGTGCTTCTTATTCGTTTTAAATCTTTACATTTTTTTACCTCTTTATTTTTTTTTTATTTTTTATTTTTTTTTTACAATATTTCGCTATTCGTGTAGAGAAAACAAAAAAAAAATCCAAAGTAGGCTAATTATTTTTCGTAACCTAACCGAATGGATTAAGCTGTGGGTTCTGAGACGCGGCTCCATAATAAACTGGACGTCGAGGGAGGAGAAATTTACCGTTTGTGCCGGATTATTACTGTCTGTTGCCTTTGCTGATACTTCGTAGGGCTTCGTTCTTGTTTTTTTTTCTTTTTCTTAAGAAACCCTGACTTAACCTGAGGTACAGTATCCCATATGTGTGTCCTGTATTCCTGTATAAACCCCCCTTTCACTGTACAGGACGTAAGATTATCCTCTGTGGGCTTGAGCCTTTGTTTATGTGTCAGTGTTACAAATGTGACATTGTGTGTGTTTTCAGTCCATTTTCCTGCACGTTTTTTGTTATTAAATGCCTGGGCTGTGTCCTGTTTTATAAGTTGAAGGTTATTGTGTGCAGACAGAGAGCTGCTCATTCATTCAGATCTCATTCAGACATTGGTGGCGCTGTGAATATTAAATGGAGCGCAGTTTGCATTTTTAATCAAATTCCTTCGCTCCACTCGCTTGGAGGATAATTCGGCTCCTTTTGTCCTCATCTGGCCGATGAATGAGTCTATTCTGGTGGAACTGTAGCCTTTATGCTGAAAAGAATAGCTATATATTGAATTACAGACACTAATTATATGGGCAGTGATATATTATATATGTAGAGATGTATTAACAAATATAATGAGATGTCATCATATAATGTCATGTCATCGTAGTCTCTGTGGCGTGAGAGCTTTCAGACTTCTAGGATTACAAGAGGAAGGGGCGTTCACTTTCACTTTAATGGCTCAGATCAGCTTCACAGCGTCAGACCATGATGTCCTTCAGGGTGTGTTTTCTTATGCACAGAGTGGACTTGCTCTTGGGTGTCCTCACCATGCCTTTCAAATAGACCATAGTGTCTATTAGATGGCTATACACTACATGGACAAAAGTATTGGGCTGCCTAACCATTACACCAACAGGGACTTTAATGACATTGCATTCAAATACATGTGTTTCTGTGGGAATTTGTGCCCATTCATTCTGTAGAGCATTTATGAGGTCAGGAACTGATGTTGGACAAGAAGGCCTGGCTCGCAATCTCCATTTCAGTTCACCCCAAAGGTGTTGGATGGGGTTGAGGTCAGGGCTCTGTGGGGGCCGGTCAAGTCCTTCGAATCACATTCAACCATGTCTTTATGGACTTTTCTTTGTGCACTGGGGCACAGTCATGCTGGAGTAGAAAAGGATCTTCCCCAAACTGTGTCCACAAAGTTGGAAGCATGATGGTGTTGACCAAAATGTCTTGGTATGCTGAAGCATTAAGATTTCCTTCACTGGAAGTAAGGGGCCTAGCCAAAACCCTGAATTAAGAGTCTGTCCCAATACTTTTGTCCACATAGTGTACTTTATTTATGCCCGTTGCTGAAAGTTTCATGATTGATGTTTATTGTAGTACAACATTAAAGGATAGGGTTGATTCATTTCTAATGTTCCCGTTCTGTTGTAGCTTTGTCATATATGTTATTTCAGTAAATATGCACCTTTCCGTAGAATTTACTAGTAAACATCAATTGAAACTAGAATAAATCCCCATTGGTAGCTGATGTACCATAATATCTGAGTGTCCTGTAGTCTATCCAAAAGCATAAACTTGGCTAACCATGGATGTAAGCGGGGAAAACCAGTTGCATAATCATATTTGTCAACAGGCTTCTGTTAGCTTCCACATTTTTTTGGCATTATTAGACTTTTTGAGAAATTCCTTTAAATTGCTGTGTTGCCTTTTCTGCAGTGATGTCGTTCCGGAGGGGCGTGGTGAGGCAAAGTAAGTTCCGGCATGTATTTGCCCAGGCGTGGAAGGCAGAGCATTGCCTTGATGATGTCCGAGTGACACGTGTGACATGGGAGGGACCACTTTGTGCAGCCAATCCGAAGTTCATTGCGGTTATTATTGAAGCTGGAGGGGGTGGAGCCTTTCTCGTACTACCACTCACAAAGGTTAGCAATATTCACACCGAGCAGCCATAACATTAAAACCACTGAGCAGTGAAGTGAATATCATTGATTATCTTGTTAAAATGGGACCTCTCAAGCGGTGGGATATATTAGGCAGCAAGTGAACAGTCAGTTCTTGAAGGTGATGTGTTGGAAACAAGAAAAACCACAAGGATCCCAGCAACATTGACAAATAGTGATGGCTAGACAGCGAGGTCAGCGCATCTCCAAAATGACAGCTGCTACTGAGTATTCCCGGGGTGCAGTAGCTGGTACCTACCAAAAGTGGTCCAAGAAAGAACAACTGGTTAACCGGCAACCGGGCTCGCTGATGTGCTTGTGTGTCACTTAGCTGGAGAAGAGGTGGCACCAGGATGGGAAGAAGGCAAGCTGGCAGAGGCAGTGTGATGCTCTGGGCAATGTTCTGCTGGGAAACCTTGGGTCTATCATGTAGATGCTACTTTGACACAAACCCCTTATCCAAACATTGCTGAAGACCAAGTACACCCCTTCATAGCAACGATATTCCCTAATGGAAGTGGCCTCTTTCAGTAGGATAGTGCATCCTGACACACTGCAAAAATTGTTCAGGAATGGTTTGAGGAACACGACAGAGATCAAGGTGCTGATTAGGCTTCCAAATTCCCCAGGTCTCAGTCCGATCAAGAATCTGTAGGGTGTACTGGACAAACTAGTCTGATCCATGGAGGCCCCACCTCACAACTGCTGCTAAAGTCTTGGTGCCAGATAATACAACACACCTTCAGAGGTCTTGTGGAGTCCATGCCTCAGTGGGTCAGAACTGTTTTCGCAGCACAAAGGGATCTATACAATATTAGACTAGTGGTTTTCATGTTATGGCTGATCAGTATATGTCTTAGTAAAGTGGGAAAAATGAATGTAGTCTGTTGACAGAACGGTTAATGACCAGATAAAATATTACGTTGCTGTATCTTAGTAGCAATGACAGGATGGATACTGTTTTTCATTTTATCCCTGTCTGAACAAGACAGTGTGTCTTCAAAATTGTAACTTTATAGAAGTAAGAAAAAAACATTATCAGCTATCACCTTAATGTTTCTGAATTTTATTACAGGTAATTTTGGATAATTTCTATTTGTCTGTTGATTGTTACCCAATGTTGAGCTGGCTTTTTTCAAATTATTAGAATATTTAGAAAATGACAGTGATTGAGATGCAAGGATTTGTACTGATGGCACTGATATATTCCTGCGAATAAGACACGTCAGTTTTGTTACTTGTCATTTTGTGTTTATTTTTTATTAGAGTGGAAGGGTGGACCAGTCCACTCCAACTGTGTGTGGTCATGCAGCTCCTGTTTTGGACATTCAGTGGTGTCCGCATGACGACAACGTCATTGCTAGTGCCTCAGAGGACTGCACTGTAAAGGTTAGTGTTGTGGATTATGTTATTACACTTCTCTTCACTTTCTGTAGTCAAGTTCAAGTCTGCACTTTTTTCTTTTTGTTTCAGTGTCAAAAATTACAAAACTGTGGGAAACAATATAGTGTTTTTGCTTTTTGTGAAACCGAGCTGTACACTCAACAATAACTTTTTACTTTACTTATGAACACAAATGCAGTGTTATTCCACGTCATTTCTGTTTTTTAGTGAGCTGTAAGTGAGAAAAAACATTTATTTAAAGATAGTTTGTTTTTTTTGACATTGAACCTGATGTAGAATCTGTCACTTCCCATCATTTAGAGCAATTACAAAAGTATTCTTGTCAGTAGATCAAACTTGGGAAAGTAACATCATAATCATAATCACAACTCACTGGCCCTAAAGGGTCACTTCAGCCTTTAAATATAACGTGGAGTTACATTCAAAGTGGGATTTTCTCTGTGTGATAAGGTTTTACTCTGAGGGCTAATTAAAAGACATTGTAGCTGAAAGTTTTTTGTTTTTTTTTAATTCAAGGAATATATCATGTTTGGCTAAACTGGACTTTACTCAGGTCTCAGGAGAAAATGGTTTCTTCATGAATTAGCTGAGGGGGAAATAAAGCTGGTTAATAATCACTTTGCTCAGAAACTTGTTTTCCTTTTAGTTAAACATTGAATCCAACTTCGGGTTCTGATTTATACCATGTGTGTGGAAAGTTTGTTCTTGGATTTGTTTTTATTTACTGTGTGTCTGATTGAGTGTTGTGTTGTGCTGATGGTAGATATGGCAGATTCCTGATGGTGGTCTCTCCGCCCCGATGACTGAAGCTGTAGTCACTCTAGAAGGCCACAGTAAAAGAGTGGGCATTTTGGCCTGGCACCCTACTGCTCTTAACATCCTGCTGACTGCAGGTAATCTTTTTGTTTGTGTGTGTGTGTGTGTGTGTGTGTGTGTGTGTGTGTGTGTGTGTGTGTGTGTGTGTGTGTGTGTGT
>JBBPCZ010000012.1:16600478-16614399 GCA_037974445.1 Brycinus macrolepidotus
TGTAATATTTAAGATTTTACTATGCATATTTTCTATAGGATTAAAAATTCAGTAAGACAGACAAAATGCCGTCAGCATAGTAACTCATTGTTGTCTAAACATTCTGCTCTTCCAAACTACACTGAATGTTATCAATTATCATCAATTTCATTGACATTTTTAGTGCAAATAGACTTGTTGGTACCCAAGATGTTATACTGCACTTACTGACAATGTCTTGAAGCCTATTCAAGCAAAATTCATGTCCAGATGCCTTTTATGACCATTCTCTTCGTTATGGTTTCTATTTTCATTCATTACAACTGTGTAAACTAGTTATGGTATGTGTCCTAACAATGCTGGGCCAAGATAAAATTAGAACGATTATTTTTGTTACCAGCAACAACAGACCTGGCAGAAGGTGTGACCTGGTTTACATACTAGCATGACTCTGCACTTCATCAGGTCAGGATGGGGGTTAACAAGTGTCCAGCAATGTCTGGTTGGCTCCAGACTGTGACCTCATTATACACAGAGAGGCCTGTTTGTGTGAAATGTGTAAATCTGACTTTTTGATTTACACATTTAGGAAATTACTTGGTGCAATAAATTGATTTACACATTTAGGAAATTACTTGGTGCAATAAATCTCAAATTATATCACAATTTAATTTAGATTTTTTTCAAGATTTTAAGATATAGAAGTATTTTTAAACGTTTAAAACTTGACTATTGGAGGTTTTGTAAGAATTGGACAGACCATAATAACAATATGCCATTTTGTTTTACATTTGAAAGTAGCCAACAGTTTTATATTGTACACTTACATTATTGAATACCGTTGCTGTTCATTATAATCGGTTAGTATTCAAACATGAATACAGTTGAATTGGCGCCATCACATTTAATGCATAACAAAGTACCCAAATGCACAGATGCATTTTTACAACTTTGACAGAATGTGATAGATTTCTTGTATTTTGTGGATTATGGCTGTTTAATTAATAATGTCTTGTCATGTGTTTCAGGGTCCCCACAGTCCCAGTTAAGAACCTAAATGGGTCCAGTCCTGTTCACCCAGCTCTGGCTGGTGAGTTTAAAAAAAAAAATAACAAGAAACAAATAGAAGTAGTAATGAGGAAATACAGCATATACAACAGAAATAACTTTTTTTTTTTTTCTTCTTTAATCGTTGTCAGGAATAACAGGCATTCTGATGAGCGCTGCTGGACTTCCTGTCTGTTTGACACGTCCGCCCAAACTGGTGCTCCACCCCCCACCAGTCAGCAAGAGTGACATCAAGCCAGTGCCAGGCCTGGGCCACTGTTGCCGCAAAACCACCAAGAAACAAGCCCGCAAAGGTCTGTAAAAATTAAATATTCACAGATAAGTAAATACACACAGTTTCAAACCATTTATCAAATTAAGTTTTTATTTCATTAAAAAAACGTATGCAGTGTGATGATAAACTAGATACCAGAGAGTGTTTTAGATGTTTTGTCATGTTTCTTTGAATAGCTAGAAGCTAAATATTAGAGAATTAGATAATTAGGTTAGATAACTGTTCTTTATTTAATAATAATAAAATTTGACCATCAAGTTTGACATTTAGCATGTATTTATTTCCTCTAAATTATTTGAGTACTTTGCCACTTGTTTCTGTATTATATTCATTTTACACATGTATCGGCAGCAAAAAGGGTTTTAGATTGAAAACATTGATTCCAAACTTTTCAGCTATATTGTGTCTGTACATTTATGCCTTTATACTCACTTTCACACACCTGTCCACGGTTACAGGCAGAACTCCTGAAGAAGTGGTACGGCGATACTTACAAAAAGTCCGCAACCCTCCAGAGGAGGTATGTTCGTATTTAGGACCATATTTTCAGTTTGTATTCATTTTATTTTTAAAAGGTAGCCACAAATCCACTACGACAACTAAAATATTTCAACTCCCGCCCTACCTCAAGCTTGTTTCCTCACACAGATACTTCTAGATTAATATGAACATTAGCATTTAAACAAGATTCAGTGTACCAGTCTGAAGCATGTAATATCTGAAAGCTTCTGAGCGGGTTTCTGCCTATTTGCATGTACATAAGTAACTTTGTCATCTGCATACATTTGACCAGTACAGTGAGGAACACAGATGTTTGAAAGATGATTAACATTTAAACTGAATAGCATTACACCTAAACTTCCTCGTGGATGTTGCATTACATATCCATACAAATTGTTTTTTTTGGTCTCTAAATAAGACTTAATCCATTTGATAACTACTGGTGGTATACTTTTTTAAAAAAAAAGGTACAGCTTGTCAAGTAGATTGAATTGATTTACTACATGAACTGCTTTTCTTTAAATGTAGTTCTTACTGTTTTTTTGTTTGTTTGCAGGACTGCACGATCTGTATGGAGGCTCTGGCAGGCCCCTCTGGGTATAAAGGCCCTGGCGTGGGTGGTATTTCTCGGGCAGAGTCTGTTGGTCGTCTGTCTCAGTGTGGACATCAGTACCACCTGCAGTGCCTGGTGGCAATGTACAACAATGGAAACAAAGATGGCAGCCTGCAGTGCCCCACTTGCAAGACCATCTATGGCGTAAAGACCGGTAACCAACCACCCGGCAAGATGGAGTACCACGTCATCCCACACTCACTGCCCGGACACCCTGACTGCAAAACCATCCGCATTATCTACAACATCCCCCCTGGCATTCAGGTAACATTTTACTATAGAAGATTTGCACAAAAGCATTGTACAGTATCCGTACTTAGCATCCTGAGTGGGGTATAATGTCTGCTGCAAATCAGGGAACTAAATGATGTGCTCATTAAAGAAAATGTCTAGGATTAAAAATACTTGAAAATTCATTAAAAATCTAGGGTTGAGGCAATAGGTAGGTGTGAAACATTGATAAATTGCAAAACAATTAGTGAATTAGTTTATTATTTAATGCAGGTATTCTGCAGTTCAGTAGTTAGTATGTCTTTTTTTTTTTTTGTGCCAGTAAGAGTGACAAAACCAGTTATGACAATTATATTTTTAGCTAAAATAAAGTAATATCTTTCAAAGTACAGTATACAAGCCAATTACTGCTGTTTGTCAGTTAAGCCACATCACAAAAAACAATCAAAAAAAGGATCCATTTTCCTATAGATATCATAGCAGTTATTGATCTTTTTGAACAGTCACATGTTTAAAGTACTTGCATCTGAATTTCTTTTCCTTTTTCTGTCACAGGGCCCTGAGCACCCAAACCCTGGTAAACCCTTCACAGCTCGTGGATTCCCCCGGCATTGCTACCTTCCCGACAGCGAGAAAGGCCGTCTAGTAAGTATGCACTCATTACACCTAGAGCTGCTTACATCTTAAACATAAGCTAAAGGGAATTCATTTCACGACCAAACTGCTTTACTTCTGTCTAATGTACAAAAGCAGTTTGCTTTGAAATGACGCCTTCATACTTTTGGAAGCGTGACCTTTGTAATATTGTATAAGTTTTGATGTAGAAGTGGTATACAGTGCATACTGGCTATTTCCAGTAACAATTGTTTTAGGTGAAAGCAAAACTGTATAGAGACTCAGTGACTCTTTATGGAATAAACACTGCTGAGACTTAACAGCTTGGAAATTCAAAGTCTGAGACTTGTTAGACAGGTGAATAAACTGGTGTTATAAACTGAAATTTTGTTACTGGGGAAATTATAAGTGTAGGTGATTGTGAAGGTGGTTAAAAGGACCTGGTTTTCAACTGAAAGTCAGCTCATAAATTTCCTCTCCAGCATTACATACTTTGTCCAAACTTACATTATTAGAAGTATCTACCGTGCTACCTAAATTTCACCTTGAAAAGAAACAAGTAATGCACACCTAAAGAAGGTTTATGCTGCAACTTACCCTACATTAAATTGTCTAATTTAACTTGAACTACCTACGTTTCCTCTTCAGGTGTTGAAGCTCTTGCTGGTTGCGTGGGACCGCAGACTGATTTTCTCCGTGGGGACGTCAAGCACGACTGGCGAGGCGGACACAGTCATCTGGAACGAAGTCCATCACAAGACCGAGTTCGGCTCCAACCTGACCGGCCATGGGTATCCTGACTCCGGGCACCTGGACAACGTTCTAGAAGAGCTGCGTGCGCAGGGCATCACTGAAGAAGACTGTGTGAGGGACTGAGAAAGATTGAGAGTAAAGGAAAAGGTGCCAAATTTGAATCCCGATCCAAAACCCTTTATCCCAACTGGAATTTGAGAACTTTTGGCTGAAGTTGAGAATTATTGTCTTAAAGGAACTGGAAGGACTTGTGTAAGTCACTACCCAAATTCTTTTCTGTGGTATCATCCCTTCTGTGGAAGAAAGCTGAAGCTTTTAAACCAGATTTTAACACAGTTGTGTTTCAAAGCTAGTTGAACCAACTGAAACCTTGAAAGGATCTTGGTACAATTTTACTATTGCTGGTGTCTGTTTAACAATTTAATGTATTGTAGTTCTGTGAAGGGTACTCCAAACCTGAGGTACTTTTGTGCATGTAGGTATATCAGTCAGTGCAAAGTGGAACAAGTCCTTTTTGTACAATTGAGGCCCCCTACATTTTGCTATGAAGCTCCAGTGGCAGTTTCAGACTGAATATGAATGTTTACTGCCCTCTAGTGGCACTTGATGATACATTCCATCCATTTACACATCCACGGTACTGCTGGTTAAGTTTTTTTACTATTATTTACACTACATTAATTACTACTTATGTTTGTATATGTTTATACATATTCTGTTCTACCTTATTACACATTATAGAGTGAATAAATTAGAAGCCTATGTTTTGGCACGATTTTGGGGATTAAAGTTAATCCAAAGTCTTTGTCGAGGACTGGTAATCCTGCCTTTAGGCATTAGTCTCCAGCCATTTAAGGTATTAATCAGTATTAAAAAATGCGACGACGAGGGGTGAAGGCATGGCTGCGGGCCAACGAACAGCCCTGAACTGGGGGCCCTGAACAAACCCGCGAAACTGCCATGTTCCTCCTAACTCACTCCTTCGCAAAGCCACGTGGAAAGCGTGACTGAATTGAATCAAGTTTTATCATGATTAGACTTGCAACCGGAGATTACATGTGTAACACATGGACCAGTGTTCATACAATGATATAAGCTCTTTTGGGCCATAAAGTAGCTGACGTTTCATTTTAAAACTTGTGGTTGTTTGATGTAATGCAGCTCAAGGTGTCTTTCCTAGCAGCCCACCAGGCCAGATGATGTTTACCTGTTAGGGAAAAGTCCAGTCCTACTTCTTTAGTTCTGTGCAGTGGTCAGCCTTTCTCCGGTTGCTTTTCTAGTCGGTCCTTGGTAGGTCCATGATGGACATGTTTACAAAAAAAAAAAAAAAAGTATTGCTGTCAAAACATTTGTGCATGTGTGTACATGCAAATGTAAGCTTACATTTATAGTTGAAATATATTGTGCTGTATGTGTTTTATGTACACATTTTCTTAATCAAAACCATTTTTTGAAGTGTGATGGCAAGTAAATGAGGCAAGCACTCATTACTTTTTTTTTCCATTTTTGTCATACATTTTTCATTTTTAGCATTGTCTTATAAGCTGTTAGTTTATTCTTTTTTTGTACTGTGAAGTTTTACTCTCACTTATTGCACTTGTAATTTTTTTCCATGATAGTTGCTATGGTTAAAATGACTTCTGCCAAGAGGAAGCTGCAAAGAAAACCAGTGTATGGAGCTAGAACTGTTGCTGTGTAATATAAGTCTGTACAAAATAACATGCATATTAAATAGCTGCTGGAATACTGAATGAATATTAAAGAAAAGGGGAAGAAATGGACGTGTGGGTTTTGTTCATAGTGAATGCTTTATTACATGGTAGAATCTGAAGCCAAGTCAAATTATGTGCCGTGCGTTGTGAGTAACTTCTAATGAGCATAATAGTTTTTAGTTTTACTTGTTTTATTTGAGCATATTAAGCATAATCAAAGGCCAAGCTGCACTATTACGGCAAATTCTAGGGTAAAGAGCTTCTTTTTTTTTTTTCTTTTTTTTTTTATCTGTGGTGTTAAAAATGGTATTTGTGGATGTTTATGTAACTCATAACTATTTCTCTATTATATAAAGATGCTGTTGTGCATCTCTTTTACAACCAGTGCTGATCTTTTTGGAACAAGCTACTGTCCGTATCTGTCTCAAGTTTGATACAATCATCCCTGTTCTGAAACAGGCAGCCGTCAGGTCCCTAAATGACTATCACTCAGTGGCCTTGACCCCCATAGCAACTTGTCTTAACACACAAAGGCAAAACACCCCCCCCCCCCCCCCCCCCCCACCTTCCCTGGACTATTATCAGTTTGCTTACAGGTCAACTGAAGACACTGTCTCACAGCCCTGTCTCTTGGAATGGCAGGACAGCTCACTGATTACAGCTCTGCTTTTAATACCGTCTCCCATCAAGCTGATCTCTAAATTGAAGTCTTGACCTGTGCAAGTGGATTCTGGACTTTCCTACCATTAGACTACAAACAGTACCCAAAACAATAAACACTAGAGCACCACAGGGCTGTCTGCTGAACCTCCTCCTATACTCCCTCTTAGTTTGTAGACAACACCACTGTGACGAGTCTGATCTCTAACAACAACGAGTCAGCCTAAAGAGAAGAGGTTGAGAACCTGGAGTTTTGGAGCCAGAATAACAACTTTGCTCTCAACTCTAATCTTGAACAGAGTGGTCACTATTCCATCAACATCAACAGTACCATCTGGCAAATGCTGCAGAGCCCCCTATGCCTGCACGACCAGGCTACAAAACAGCTTTTACTCCAAAGCTGTCCCACTGCTAATACATTTTAACAGCCTCTCCACTGGACCTCAGCCTCACTACACACATACATACTGATCTACAGTGGATATGGAAAAGAATCAACCTCTTCAAAATAGTCACATTTTGTTAATTGCAGCCTGAAATGTAAAGACACACACAAAATTCCAGTAACATATTTAATATTACAAACACTTAACTACTTTGGTACTAGTATCAGGATTAATAATGATGTGGAATCAGTATCAGTGCATCTGTACTACCATATGATTTTGTTAACAACAGGGATATCAGTACCACCCTTCTAGTAATAAACCCCTTTGTTCATCTTAGATCTTAGATTTTTAACATTTTCAGCAGTTCCAGTGAGTCATTATTCGGATTCTTCATATATGATAAAATGCTATTATGTGTATTAAACGCTTTAAAATAAAGAATTACTACTTTATATGGTAAAGTATTTTGGAATCTTTAAGAAGTTCGGCATAGTTTGTTCAGTGGGGCTAATTTTTATTGTTTGGTCTTTTTTCGAAACTCGGATTACTTAATTATTCACCAAAAATGAGTAGATTATTGAACAATATAATCTATAATTACAGCCTCACTACAATGTAAATTTAGAATAGGTAATTAGCAGTATTGTTGGTTGTGTTGATTGCCCTGCAGAAAGCATCAAATGGCTATCACACAGTCCTTGGCAGTAAGTGGCTGGATTACTATTACAGGTCAGATGGGGCCAAAGGACATAATGCGCTTAACTAAGAGACCAATAACGGCGCATGTACATTTTTGTCAGGAAGTAATCTATGCAGGTAGGGGTCTCAAGACCACCATGTGCCTTTAATATCTTCAGACATACAAATGTGAGTGCTTCTAAGACCGTCCTGTGGCATTACTATCTTCAGACCACAAATACTCTCCAAGGAGTAAATGTGGTTGTAATCTGAAACACTGAAGGTGGGGAGGTATGATGGGGGGTCTATTCCTGCAAATGTTGCAGAGGAGGGGAAAGGGGCAGGAAAGGGGGAGGGGGAGGAAATACCCAGACAATGCCTGCAGTGTCCACATGGTTAAGAACCCAGCCAGTAAGTTTTTAAAAGCTCAATCAGAAGGCTGCGGCTTGAACAGTCATGCTGTTTTTTTTAATCCACATTTGCCAACATTAGAGCTATTCCACCTTTCTCTCTAATGCTGCAAAAATTAGGCAGCACTTGCTTTTAAATATATCTGTAGATAGCCTCTCTGGTTGCAGTGTACTAACTGTGAATTCCGGCCTCATTCTGTAAGCGGCAGACGAGGAACTCTATGCTCTAACCTCCATTAAAAGCTTTTAAACACATTAAGGTTTGGCTTCCATGGCCCAGAGCAAGGCGCGTTTCCAAGACAACAGCTCATTCCACTGCCTGCAGCTCCCCCACCTCCCCCAGCCCATCCCCTCTGCCCCCCATCCCTCAGGAGTCACATATCACATGCAGATTTCCTGGCTGCCCGACCCACTTCATTAGCTTTCTGCTAAAAGCTTTTTGTTACAGATCCGAGAGAGAGACAGTGGGGAATGGAAGGGTGTGGGGGTGGGGTGCCTGAAGGGGGAGGGGCTTGGCAGGCTGTTGCCAGGGCAACCTGACATCATAGTGACGAACTTCCCTCTTTAAAAGCTTTTAAAGCTGATTGCTCCAGCCCTCCAGGCCCCATTTTGATGCCTCTTAACTGAGTTAGAGGGGGAAGGGCAGAACGTGTGGCCTGCCTCACAACACAAGCACAAGCTTGAAGAGGCTATAAAGGGAGAGCAGAGGAAGAAAGGCTTTCTAAAAGCTCACTGCTCTGAAAGAAAACAGCAGCAAATCTGTTGATACAACAAACCTGAGAGATTTGCAAAATGTCTGCGGAGGACTGTTTCAGTTATATAGTGCCAGGCTCAAATGAAAAGCACAGAAGGGCTCGTAACTGGACAGATTCAGAAATGAAAGGGCTTCTGTACATTTGGGAGGAGTATGTCACCGAGCTCAAGAAGGCTAAGCGCAACGCTAAGATCTACGAAACAATGGCCAAACGACTCTACGAACTTACTGGCGAGCACCGTCACAGGGAGGAGATTAAGATGAAGATCACCAACATGACATTCCAGTACAGGCAAGTGTAAGGGTGACTTTTAACCTTTTCTAAAAGAAACCATTCATTCTGTTAAGATTGGAGTTAAAATCCATTTTCACATTTCTCTCTTACTTCACAAAGCTTACTTACAGTTGCTGTGTATTTGTGGAAAAGAGCTTAATGTTCTTAAATTTGAACCGAAGATCAATTGCCAAAAATCTTTAAACTAAAAAATAAAGAATATATTTTTTTCTACATCCGAATCAGAAAACTTAATTGATCCCAGAGGAAATGGCTTATGCTTAGACTGTACAGTCACACAGAGACACAAAGATAGAACAATTTTACACAAAATTATCGTTACATTTTAAAGCAATTACATTACATGCTGCAATGTGCATAATGTTCGATAACTCCATATTTACTTCACTGTACAGGAAGCTGAAATACACAGCCACTGGTAGCACCGGAACACCTGACTGGCCATACTACAAGTCCATTGAGAGGATTTTGTCCAAGGTACCAGAGCAGACCCACATGAGCCCACTGGACCCCCAAACTACTGGCGCATCCACCTCCCAACCCGAGTCTTCTCTACCCCAACCTGCAGCTCCAATGCTAGGATTCCTGCAAGAGTACACCGGCTCCTCCGAGGAGAGGGAAGTCAAAGAGGAGGAGGAGGAAGATGGGACAGAGATCTCCGTGAGCTCCTTCGAGTCCAGGTCATCCAGAGTACAGTATATCAGAGTTCATCAGTGTTGAACTGAATATGCCACTTACAGGCCTCTATACCACAAGGATAGTGGACTGGCCATTTTATATTACAGTTTATTAATCTCTCAAGGGCCTGCAAATCTGAAACCCCAACATTCCCCATCAATTCTAGTGTTGAGTTGGGATGCCATACCTTTCATTCATGGGGCTGTAGCCTTTGAAGGTCACATTTCTTGGCTGCGTATGTCACGAACACTGTCCCTTTTCTAAAGAATGCGGAGGATCCTTGAAACAGCATGAAATACATACCTCTACCTGAATTCTGAGGATAGCGAGCCTTCACTGCCTTTTTTTCCATATACCTTTTTGAAAGCCACTATTTATGGGGAGCAGAGCCAATCTGGAGGGATCGTGGGAGACTGTGTTTTTAAATGTACATTGTGAAAATTAGTTACATTAGGTAAAGGATTGTGGTTATGGACACCCAGCTTTTAGCACTGCTGTCTAAAGATCAGTTCAAAGCTTGCATTAATTTAGGTATTTGAGGTAAAAGATTAATATTGTTGTGACGTCAACAGAAAACAAGGGCGGTAAAGCTAAACCCTAAACCCCAGTCAATGCTCTTAATCAAAGTAAAACAACACAGTGAAAACAGACTACCAACCAAAGCTGAATTTGAACTTTAAGTGTATGCCTCACTGGGGATATGGTGGCAGACAGGGGCAGTAAACTGATCATTAACCAATATGTCAGTCATAGTTAGGCCTGTTAAAATCATGAAATTTTAGCTGATGATTAATTGCCAAAAAAACCTTCAAACTAAAAAAATAAAGAATATATTCAGAAAATTTCATTGATCCCAGAGGAAAATGCTTATGCTTCAACTGTAAAGTCACACAGAGACACGAAAACAAGAACAGTATGAAATATAATATAAACATAAAGTCAAAATAAAATCAAATTTTCCAGAAAATACAGTATGCTATATACACAGAATTATGTGGTCAGTAGGAGAGGTAGATATAAATAAAATTACTGCTGCAGTGTCTGCTAGTACTCTATACCTAGTTCGTTATTGCACGTAATGATAACAACTGTGCACACAGTAAGGATCTCAGTAGCAGCATGTTATTGCACAGATTCTTTTGTGAGTGTGTGACAGGGGAGGAGTTATAGAGTCTGATGGCAGTGGGGAGGAAGCATTTTCTGTGACCAGTGCAGCTTATTGTCCACGTGCACACCAAAGTACTCGTAGTCCTGAACAATCTCGTAATCCACCCCCCTAATGGACAGGGGATGTCATTAGACCGCGATCTTCTCAGGTCCACCACCAGTTCTTTAGTCTTGTTGAAGTTGAGCTGCAGGTCATTCAGCTCACACCAGTCAACAAAACTGTCCACTGCTGTCCCCGTGCCTCATTCATTATTCATTCACTATTGCTGACTCACCTGAGAATTTCTGCAGATGAGAACCTTGTACTTGAAGTCGGATGTACTTGAAGTCGGATGTGTAGGGTGAAGAGGAACAGTGACAGTTCCCTGCAGAGATCCAGTACTTAACAGCACTAGGTCAGACATACATCCCTGTAGCCGCACATACTGTGGCCTTTCAGTCATATAGTGCAAAATCCAAGGCAGCATCAACCAGCACACTAGACAGCTTACTCCTCAGCCAGGCTGGATGAATGGTGTTGAAAGCATTGAAGAAATCAAAATTCATGATCCTTAGGGAGCCTCCTGGTTTGTCTAGGTGGCTATAGGCATGGTGCAGCAGGTAGATGATGGTAGATCTTCCGCCCCAATCTTGTAGGCATGGTGCAGCATACTGAGGAACAAGTTAAAGATCCTCAGCAGTACGCCACATAGCTGAGAGGTGCAGAACTTGAGCACCTGTGGGCTTATGCCACCTGGACCTGGCTGCATAGTTCTCTCCTCACTTGGTCCTCAGTGATGGTGATGGATGGTCCATGGGTATCAGTGTTGTCATCGGCTGGAGAGGGAGTGGAGGCTCTAGTAGGTGAGATGGTGGGAGGGGGAGAGAGGTAAGATAGAAAACAGCATTCTGGCGAGGCACTGATGGAGGAAGCTGGAAGAGCATTTGGTGCTGTGAGAGTCATGCTGGAGCTGGGGGAGACACTGGGTTGAAGCCTATTGTCAGACTTGTTATAAAACAGGTGAAACTCATTAGCCTTCTCAATGTCTCCATCAGTCCCCTGGCTGCTGGACTTGAAGCCTGTGATTGTCTTCATTCCCTTGCACACATCCCTCAACACGAGTTCTGCTGTAGCTTTTGCTCCAGCTTTCTCCAGTAGCTGTCCCTTCCCTCCTTTAACTTCAGACATATGCCTTTGAACCTCTTTGGCTTCTTCACTGTCACCTGAACTGACTGCTTCCTTCTTCTCATTCAGGAGGGCTTTGATGTCTTTGGTGACCTATGGCTTGTTGCCGGGGAAGCAGTGTTTGGATTTTACAGGTACAGTGTCAACACAGGACGTGATTACTCTGTGACACAGTCTGTGAGGCTATCAGTGCCTCCCAGTCCTGCAGGGCTGCATTGGCCTCCTTTGACTACTACCTCACTGCCCTGACAGTGGCTGGCTACCTCTTCACCAGTGGAAGGTAGATGGAGAGGAGGTGCACCAGGTTGTCCACCGGTTGAGAGGTGGTTGTTGCCACTCACTGTGTTAGCATTAGCAGCATTCAGGCAGCTCAAACAAAGACGAGAAAACAGCAGAAATTCTTCTGAAACCTCATGGTTAGAGAAGGCATGACTTACTAATTCTACAAACAATTACTGTTGTAAATAAAACAAGAAAGTCTAAAAAACACTAAAATTCAAAGACAGGATATAGAGCAGTCATAACCATGCTGCTGCACTAAGAATTAATGTGTATCTGGTGAAATACAAGCCTAAAGTGGCTAAACTGATGGCTGTGGCTGACTATTTATGTTTTGGCTCCCCTTACTTCATAGCTAACACTATGTTGTACAAAGATGCAGTGACTTCATGGTTGTATGTGCACACACCGATATTTGTATTTACTTGGAATAATGTGTGGTCAATCAAGTAAGTATTTGCTAATTACATTAGCACTAGCTATTTAGCTAACAAATAAGCTATAACTTATTGCTGGCTTCATTACATTTAATGGCACAAAGATAAATGACATTTCCGAGCGATCCTTTCTTGTGTTTTTTTGTTTTGTTTTTTTATTTTTTAGTTATGATTCATCTCTGCTGCAACTAATGAAAACCCGATTGGCTTGCTGCTTGTTGTGTGTCTAAATAATCTGATTGTGGTCATTTAACTTTTACTAAATCATTTATTTCAGTTTCACTTTTTGCGTTTAACTCTCACTTGTTCTGTTTTAACACCACTGATTTGGGGGTGGGGGTCGGGGGTGTTCAGCTCCATTTACACTGTTCTATAGTGTTCCTCCCCATTCACACTGTTCTAGAGTGTTTGCCCCTTTCACACTGTTCTGGAATGCTCATCCCATTTATACTGTTCTGGAATGCTGACCCCATTCACACACTGTTTTTTTGTATGTTTTCCTCCATTCACACTGGTTCAATAGCGACACTGTAGCTATTATGACTGGCACTTTAATTGGCTAGATGTGACCATGTCCCCTGGCTACTTCATTTTAGGTCATTTGAGGCTCGCAAAAGTTTTACTGCATTCTCTGTTCCGTTAACTACCATTTCTTTCATGGCCTCTGATGTCGCACAACCAACTGTTCATCTGCAACTTCTACAGACCCCTACCGATGGAAAGGGTTTCACATTAACTTTATTACTTGCTTGTAAATGATGTTCTGATATGGTATCATTCAGATCTTTATGTGAGTTTTCACACCATAAGGAACGAAGATCACAGACCTTGTCGATCTAGATCTGTTGATCTAGGTACAGAAATAGTTACATTCAAGCCAACTTATGAACTCTGGGGGTTAGAACTATGGCAGTGACTATTAGACACAAAATTGTGTCTAACAATAATAGTGCATAATAATGAGTAATTAATAATCAGTTGTGTGTGTTCAGGTCTCAGGCGGTGAAGAGGCGGCGCTTGTCTCCGGTCCCGCTGCGCCGTAAGAAAGTGCGTGTGATGGAGGCGATGCTGCAGGAGCAGCGAAGGATGAGGCATGCAGTGGAAGAGACGTGCCGGGAGGTGCGCAGAGTCATGCAGCAGCAAAACTTTCTGCAGGTGCAGAGCCTGCAGCTTCAAGACAGAATGATGAACCTTCTCGAGAAAATGATCCCAACTCCAGCGAATAAACCAACCTAGTTATAGGCCCATTACAGAAACACAAAC
>JBBPCZ010000012.1:16625138-16647137 GCA_037974445.1 Brycinus macrolepidotus
TGTGTGTGTGTGTGTGTGTGTGTGTGTGTGTATGTGTGTGTGTGTGTGTGTGTGGGGGTGTGGGGGTGTGTGTGGGTGGGTGTGGGTGTGGGTGTGCACTCTTTCTGACCAGCAGTTTTCATCTACCTATAAGTATTAGGGTTAGGGTTAGGTCAGGGTTAGTAGTAGTCTGGAGACTCTGTGAGTATGCTGTTTTTGGATTTCCCCCTCAAAACCACAGCCATGATTCCAGCATACAATGCAGATAAAAGACCAAAAGACAAAATCCCAACACCCACCATTACCCAGAAACCTTCCACTTTAACACTACATATGACGTCAGTTTAAGCCTTCATTATGAAATATTTTGCCCTTTTTTTTTTTTGCAACAACAATTTTGAGTTTTTCTCATGTGTGCATACATGAGAAACAAGTAGTTGGACACTTTTGTTTTTGTTAATTAATATGCTAATATGCATATATCCTCTTCAAATATACACACATAATATCTTTTGATTTATTAACATGGTGAAGGGGAAGAAGCTTTCTCAAGTTCATGGCAAGGAAAAAGAAACAGAGTCCTAGCAAAGACTTTAAACATCCCTGTCAATACTGGATGATGAAGCATGATGATGAAACCATGCAGAGCCATTTAAGGGTTCAAAAGTACTTTATTTAGAAAAAGATGAATTAGGAAGCTTTTAAAAACACTTCAGTAGAAATATACCTGTTGCTTCAGTAGAAAAACTAGGGATATAACAACCACATATCATATTTAAACAAACTGTATAGCAATGTATAATATGGTTACATATAGCTGTATTGTGACTAGCATGTTGCCTTGAGGCTAGAGCGCTTTTGTTTCAAATAATTAACTGCAAATGGAGACATGCATATATACATATATTTTAGGCACTTTTTTCTGCATTGAAACTACTAGGAACTAGTAGTGAAACTATCCATCCAACTACGACAAAAATGTATCATATAGAATAGTGAATTTGGTTCATTGTTACACCCATTCTAAAAACATAGCAAAAAATATGGCAAAGAATCTTCTTTCATTGTTTCTTACTGACCAGTAGGAGAATTTCAAAGATTTATCATGCAAACCATCAGCTGATCTTTGTCCATTGACGGAGAAAGCAAAAATCTATATGGATGTTTTTATTGATTTTAATCAGCCCTATAACGTGCAAGTGTAAATGTGTGTTTACATGTAATATCTAAATCATTCCTCAAGTTGCCTCCTAAAGGAGTGTGACATAAGTTTTTTCTGACTGACCTGAGGGAGTGAGATTTCTTTACAGTGGGAGGAGAAACTGAAAGGAGGGAGCATGGAAAAAGGGAGGGAGCATTAGAAAGAGAGAGAGAGATGATAAAGAAGGAGGGGTGGAGGCTTTTTAGATGCAGAATCACTTCAACTTCACCCTGTGAACTCACTGAGCATGTAGACGAATGGACATGTTTATTTATGCTGGGTGTTTGAGGGAGCGCTGAGGAAACACGCACACAACACACACACACACATACATGGAGCCACCTTTAACTCTCCACTCTACAACAGTAAGTGCGATTCCTTTCTCTGCTCTCTTAGTGCGGAAAGAAGTGCCATAAGAAGCACAATGAAAGAACAGCAATTGTTGCAACAAATGTACACATTTGAGTCAGGAAAATTCAAAGCACTACTTTTTTCAGTATGTTTTGCATTGCTCTAAAACTTTGAACAATTCAGTGTTATGTTGTTTTGGTTTTGATCAGTAGTGTGTAAGGATGATTCATTGCACCTCAGTAAACTTGGATAAATAAACGACTTTACAGTATCATTTACTTAATTCTTATTGGAAAAAATCATTGCATCTCCAGAGTAGTACTAAAGTTGTAAAGCAATACAAGTTCAACAAAGTCATTTTTACACATTGTGAAGGGCAAACAAAAAATAACAATGGAGATTTGAAGTTTTGTTACAACAGTGACATATACTGCAAAATTCCTTTTATCTTTTATTTATCATATGCACACTGTGTCAAGGACATTTGTCCTTTGAAATAATAATAATGAAGCTCAGGTATTTACTCTGCAACACAAATACTAATCAAAGATAGAAGAGGAAAAACAGGAGAGTCTAAGTACAGTTGTAAATACAGAAATCAATCAATAATGGCATAAGCATAAATTATTATGTGAAATATTAAACATATGATGTTTAGTTAACCATAATATAGTGGTGCAAGAAGAAGAATGTCTAGTTAGCAAGACAGTATGTAGGTCTGAAAGTTGATGGTACTGTAGTGGTACATTTACTTACAAGTACTTTCATATTCCTGAGTTGATGTACTGGACTGAGTGAGAGACTCACTAAACAAACTCACCTCGATGTATGTAACTGCATTTTGTATCAACTCTACTGTCTATTACAGTTTGTGGTAAATGCCATTGTGACAAACTGGCTGCATTTGCCTTTCCTTTTCCTTCAGAGTCATTATGATTCACACATCTGATTAGGCATCGACCGACCCACACATTAGCTGAAGGAGTCTTGTTCAGGCACAAGAGCTTTACCATGAAATGCTTACAGTGGTGGGTTTTGGGTGGTAGGATTTTGGGTTTGTAATTTATTGAGTGTTTTCTATTCCTAGGGTATGCACTACCTAGTGTTGGGAAGTAGAATTTGCCTCTGGATGGTTGGCCTTCCTGGTGTGTTCCACTTGGCTGTGGGCTGGTAATTCTAAACCACAAAAGCTGTGTGAGCAGCCCTTAAACTAGCCGTCAGAGAAAATGCCTTGATGAGGGCCAGCTGTTATTTTGATCATGGCGAAAATAAGGTTAGGAAGTTCCACATTACTAGCTCTCTTTTTGTATATTGTAGAACAGTAGGTGGATAAGAAAGGAGAGAGAATACATCTGCCGTATACTTACATTGAGTGCAGTTGGATTCTTTATTACAAGAGACAGCCCAAGCACATCATCTTACCTAGGTGTTAACTCTTAGTCAAAAGTTTTTACTTTTGTTTGCTGTGCTATTCTAATGCAATTACACAATTGCGTATTTAATTACATGGTGAGTTACACAACTGATTACAATTTACATTAAAATTACATTCTGGGTAGACAGCCTCGAGTCCAACTGATGTCAAGCAATGACGATAATGTGGCAAAAATGAAAAAGATGGTTTATCTCATGTGAAACAAGACTATATGTCCAATGACTTTATTTTCCCTCCCTTCTGTCCAGTTTCCAACATTTTACCTGATAGTCTTCACCTCACATGTTCTCTGGTTCTGTCCAACGCAGTAAATTACCGCAGTTCATAACACTTTGAAAAGAAACAGTGAACTGGCTCTTTTTCAAATCTCAGCTGTAGCACTGAGATCCGCTGTAGCCCCAATAAAGTCTTTGCTTCTGTTTTAAGCTAGGTTCATTTAGTGCTTTTCTCTTTTTTAAGAGGAAGTTTTAAAAAGAGATTGATTTTTTCCACTCTGTGTGCGTGGGTGATATTTGACTAATGTGTTGATATCGCTTTGTACTTGCATGTTCTTGCTCTTTGAACTGCACTGACACAAAATGAATGGGAAGCTGTTAGTGACCTTTTCCCAAGAGATCTACTTATTCCCTTCCTTCAGGAATAGCCACTTTCCTTCAGGAAAGTGCTTGCAGTTTTTGTACTAGTTTTGCTCATGCATCTGTTAATGGATACATGATCCTGGTGTCAGTTTGAAAGAGTTGAATAAGGGATATGGTGTGTTAAATCAATTGTAAAAGACATTGTAAACAAAGGAGGAGAAACTATATATCTTTGTATTCAAGAGAGGTTATTTTCTCCACTGTTACAACAAAAAATCCAGCTCAGTTAGTTGTTTTTACGCATACACTTCATCATGACTTTGAAACCAGTCGGTTCAGCTCATGCTTGGTCAAAGGGAGCTATTTTTGTCAAGAAAGGGTTCTGTCGTGTAATTATAAGCATCAGGTTGCAGTTGGAAAGACCACTGGTGCAGTACAAAGGCGGAAGAGAAAACTTTTGAAAGTGTGGTTGGGTGGGGTCATGGTAAAGCTCAGATGATGACTGATGCAAGGCCTCGAGGCCAAATGAGGCCTGCCTGCCTTCATCCCTCATGCCACTCATCCTGGAAGGAAGGAATGGTACGTTGTTTACTGTGTGCGATCCCTTAATGCAAATGCGTTGCCATTAAAATGTTCATAGGATATGAAACTAGTGTGCTTGAAACGTCTGTCAGGCTGAGAGGTTTACATTTGAAATACTGCATTTTTTAGAGTGTAGTGTTTTGCACTTCTGAACAGAAGTTTAAAAATATGTTTGCATCTTCGTACAGTTATACTTGGCAATAGTAAAGCTCTGATATACAGTAGTATAGAAAAATCAATAGTGCTTCAGTTATATGTTTTCTACATCTAAGCAATTAATCCTGAAATTATGGTGACTGTGAGTTTATTTCAGTAGTCAAACTGAAGAGTGAAGAATTCTGCAAGGTTGTTGGCACTGACCTTCCTGAAAGTTTTTCTATCCCAAGAAAATACCTGGACATCCATCAGAGTGACAGGGAAGACTAATATGTATCTGAAACAGCATAGCCTAGGCTTACGTCTGTGTGCTTTAAAATGAACTAAATTCCCAAAGCAAACAAATGGGTTGGACTTAAGTAAAGCCTTTCTTTTGGGAGGTTTTGGTGATGATGAATGACACTGTCTGCAGTGAGTAAAATGATGTTGTAACTCTTTCGGAAGTAGCAAGTTAGTTTAAGCTCCCAGGTTATGGAACTTGACATGGATCATGGTGCATCCATCTCTAGTAGCCTTTTTGTTATGAAGTGTCAGGAGGATAAATGACATCAGTGTAGAGAGACTAAACTGGCTACTTGTCAGTTTGCCTGTAAGCTTAATTTCAGGATAGTGTGCTTTAATGTTGGGGTAAAAATAAGGTTTCCTGGATCTCAGGTAATAATCTCAGTATGGACCTAGTCAGGTTTCATTTATCCAGTTACATAAATTTCAGTAAAATTGTGATGGTGTTGAGCTAATGAGGTTTTTTTTCCTATTAATAATTTCAATATTTAAAATAATTCTATTTTCAAAGATACCTGTAAGGAAATGGCCCTACTTTAAATTAGTTCCAACTTAGTACTTAACACTGAGTTCCAAATTTCTTCTTTAATGTCTAATTCCTAGACTGCTTTGCTGTTGCTCTCACCTTTCACTTTTTGAGCCTTAGTGTTTTAATTGAGATGCGAAGTATCCTGAAACGAAAAGAACACAGCAAAGAATAGAATAGTTCCAGTGCTGACAAATGTTGGATGTACAAATAAATTCCACTTCAGTGTTGCTGTACCTAGATTTAGTTCTGTTTGATTCTTTAGGCCTGTGTGCTGAAATAACAAGACTTCTGTTTAAATATGGTAAAGGTTACACTTGATCTAGCGTGGAACGTATCTGAGTAGTAATGTGCACTGCTGGAAATAATCTTGCCTTGTCATGTGTCTGTGGTTATTTGATCTGTTAACAGAAAATGAGTGACTTGCATTTAAAGCTCACCACCTCATCTAGACAATGGGAGGGACCAATTCCAACAATGTGATGTGACACCTGCAAATCAATACTATGAAAATATACTGTTATCTGTTCATCATTTTTTCTTGTCTTTGGTGTACCTCCTGACATCCTGCTGTTATTGGTATATTGACTGGTATTCTCTTTAACCTGGAAATATTCTAGTCGTTATTTATCATAAGGTTATATTTTTGCATTGTTTTTTCCCCATTGTCTAGTATTGACCATGACCCGTTTACCACTGGAAAGAACAACTGAGTAGAACTGGCCCAAATAGCATTTCTAGGACCTCAAACACTCAGTGGTGTTTCTGAGCAGATATCTAGATCTACCTCTGTTCATGCTTGATAATTAACCACAATTTTATTGTGTTCATTTTCTTGTTTTATGGTTTGTTTTAAAATTTCCAGGTTTTGATAGCTTTACACGTGTACATTCCTTCACAAAGAGAAATGTTACATTATGCTGTAAGTTAATGTTCAGACACACATGAGTCTGACCGGATTTTTGCTGACCTGGATAGCGAGGATGAAAAAGTAAGTTTAAGACATAAACCTCATGAAATCTTTGTTAAGCTACATATTTTCAGAGTCAGTTTAGGTGGTTTTCTGAATGAAAAGCCAAGTTTCTGTTCAGTCATTTATGAAGTGCTTCAGGTTTGATACCATCGTCTTGTTGGAATTTTTCCGTTCCACTTTAAATGGTGCAGGAGTCAGAGCGTATCGTTGCACCATTTAAGACAGAATGGAAAATAAGGTTCAGTTTAAGGTGGAATCAAAAATAAAATAGGCCACTTCAGCTTTATAAATTACGATGTGATTGCAGTAACTTAAGTAGCCGAGTGACTCGACAAGTTATTACAATGTTTTACTCTGATTTTTAAACCCCAGTGCGAGTAGCAATGTTTTATAACTCGGAATAGCCATTTTAACTATTTTTGCTATTTTTGCCTCTGAATTCTTAGAAGATTATTTTAATATTGCATTCCCACTGTGCTCCGATAATACACTGACATAAAATAAAGGTTTGAATGGACAGTTTATTTTTTGTCATATAATCATAATAAATATTAATTTTATTATAATTTTATTTTACTGTTTAATGTACACTCAGTGATAAGTAGCCTTTTCAGTCCTCCCAGCACCAAACTCAATGTGGTTTACTTCACGTTCATACAGTGGGTTTAGCTTAAACAGGCACATTAAAACTCTACAGTTTTTCAGACTGCCAGAGCTGTTCTCTTTCACACTGGCACACTGAGTATGTTCTGTGTTCAGCTATAATCTTTGCAGTGTGTTCAACTGCAAATGTTCACAAAAGATGAGAAGCAGTTGTGAACTTACAGAAGCTGACCATCAGTTGGCCTTAACTAGCACTAGTTCTTACTCATCAACTTGGTATGTCTGCCCTCATTCCTTTAACACAGAGCAGCAAGTCTGGGTTTATTAGCATTATTAATGCAAATTAATATCATCAAAGGCCATGATGTATTTGGAAAATATCACAATTTTGAATTTCATCAATTCTACTCTTCGCTACATTTCTTGAAAGAAAGATGCATTTTTTAGCTAACGTAATCTGATTGAGCTTGCTGTTGTACTCGGTCTCACTCTCACGTCTTATCAGCCTCTCCCCTCCCTCTCCAGCGGGCTCAAAGGAAGTCTCCTCCGAGGTCTCTGATGTTATTTTCAGGCAGTTTGCTGTCCGCTTGAGATAAGAGGAAGAGATTTGCTTTACTCCCTTGAAAATGACCCTAATGTGATTGTTTGCTTCATCGTCTTACTGCTTTTTTTTATTTCTACCTGATTCACACAGCCATAGGCTACATTATCACATAAAGTTGTATGCATAGACACACGCACACATATATATGAATGACTGAAGAGTCATCTGATCTGGAGTGTATTTACCGCTAAGAGAATGAGGTCAGTGCAAGTGTTTTCACCCTACTGGAGCCGCTCAAAGAATGAGAGGAAACCAATACTGTAAATCCACAGCCCACTTTGCACTCATGGCCATTGGAGAGAATTCAGTTTAAACACACATACACACAGAGGACACGTAAAAAACTCATTATTAACCCTTTAAATGTAATGTCTATTTTCATCTTTTAATGTACTCTTCTCTTTAATAATGTCAGGTCTCTTTACTATTATTATAAAAACCATGATACAACAAATCCAACATTTTTAAAAAGCCAATTAAGAATTATTTTAAGGACACAAATGTTTGAATAGGAATGTTCTTTACATCTAGTCTCCTGTAGACTGTTACTGTGATAAAACACAGCTGTCAGTGATCTGAATTCTACTCTGAATTTATGCACGCTCACTCTATCACTCTGTCTACGCTCAAATTATCACAGTGAATCCAACAATAAAAGAAGCATTGTGCTCGTTTATGTAGTGACACAGTGGCACACAGAAAGCTGCAATTCCAATTCAAGTAATCAGAATACAGTTAATTATAAAAGCATAATAACTAAGAGAATTACATTAACAGCACTCTTGTACACCAAAAACAAAAATTCAGCATTCTTTGCGCAGGCAACATGAATTTACTCCAGTAGTCTCTGTGGTTGGCATAACAGCAGCCAAGCTGACCGGTCGGTTGTGTGTCAGCAACTTGTAACAAGTGTCAAAATGGTTTGTTTGTCTTCTGCTTCATCTTGTACGGTGTGTATTTCCAAACTGGGCTATGGATGGCCTAAAGTGTGACACCGTGTTAGTGTTTTTCACAACACAATGGCAAAATCTATAATCTATCTAGTGTGCATACTTTCGGTATACAGTCATGTCACATACAATACATCAGTTTATTTCATAAAACAGTGCAGTTTTCCTGTTTGTCCTGATGACACTTGTTTTGTCTTGTCTTTATTTAATTATATTACAGTTAATCTGGAAGTAATGGAAAGTAATCAGATTACATTACATTAATATAGTAATATAGTAATCCTAGTTACCGAGAAATATGCACTGGAATACCCTGTAAAAGCATCTCTCCCAACTCTGCAGTTACTACCACACACAAACATCTAAACTACTCTTGGCAGCTGACAAAGCCCAATTATCTGAATGTATCACTAAAAAGTTATTAGGTAAGATACTGTTAACTCCTCCAACTCGATCTGATGTGTTGAGACTATGGTGGTAGCAGCGGAAAACACACTAATTACTGTTACATTCCCACATACAGTTAGACACAAGAGAAAACAGAGTAATATAATATTTCTTCTCCAGTAGCTTTTCATTAACCTTGGGAAAGGCCCACCCAGAGTGAACTGCTCTAACACAAATATAAAACTAAATTTATCCCATTAGACATCATACACAGTAACACACATCTCCAAATAAGTCCAACGGGGAACTAAGATGGATTGGGCTGTCTTGGCAGAATTCAGTTTGCAGTTTTTCTGCCTGGATGTGATTTGATCTAAAGCCCTTGAGGTGTATGTGACAGTGTAGCTATGACTACAGTACAGGAGAATTCCTTCTGTTGTGCTTCCTCCTGGTGTCGTTGTTGGGGGCTGAGTGAACTTGTTTAGACATGGCCCAGCGTGTATGTGTGTGTGTGCGTGTGTGTGTGCTCCCTTTCCTATCCTGGGTGGAGAATCTTCAGGTATGTGCACACACATACACTGAAACATGCATAGCATATACACGCGCTTCGTGCTGACTAAGTCCATTGAATCAAAGATGAGCCTCAAAAAGAGGTTCTCCTTCCGAAAGGCAAGGCACCAGAAAACAGTAAGTATGCCCAAGAATCTTTCCATTTGGGTCCTTTTTTCTTGCTCGTTTATCCTTCATTGGTTTGACTATGTTAGATCAGCTGCTTTACTCATTAGTCGCCTCTCTAGCAGCTGTACTGGTGAGTCTTGACTGGCCTCAGCAGGGTTTCAAACAGGCTGTCAGGAGAAGAAGTGTTTAACACTTCTCTTTTGCCTCCGATGTTGATTTTTTAGAGGTTGTAGCCAGCCGTCTTCACCTTGGGCAGTGTTTGCCTTGTGGATATATCTCTGATCCATCCACACAATCCATCTTTGTCCATGTGTATCACAGAGAAGCTAAAACATGCTAAGACATGCCAGGAACTTTTGTTTGGATCTGGTGCTTGTCTCCTGTAACACTGTTTTAACTTCAGCCAGTGAATATACTGTTCTTCTTCTTGGTATGGCTTTTTTGCCTTTTGTTGACAGCAACTGTCAGAATGGTTACTGTTTATTCATAATACAGACCTGTCAGAATGGTTAATGTATACATAATAATCTCTAAGACATTTTGATTGTAAAGCAATAAAACATGGAAAGGCCAGTGTTGGCTTCCTTGGATCCAATAAACTTTTTTGACTGTTGACAGCTAGCAGCAGACTGGACAGCATATTTTTAAGATGGTATTAAAACCAGGTTCAGCTCTAATTAAGTATCATGTTGAACTTGAAGTTAAAATAAGGGATTGCCACATGTTATCATTCCATAGGCACCAAAAATCATTACTATTACTGACCTAATAATACTGTAGGTGTGGTGCAATTTGTTTGCGGAGTGCCACAGAAGGTGTAAGCAGTCAGGAAGAGGAAGAGAGTCTGGCAGGTGTGTGTAGGCATCACACATGAGAAATGGGATTGCTCCCAGCAAACATGGAAAGTAGTGATATGTTAGCACTTCTAGTTCCTTTTGTGCAAACGTAGCATTCAAACATGTGCTGCAACTTTTTGCTGAATTCAGTATAAAAGAGGTCATTTTGTGTGTGTTTTATGAGACGAGAGGAACAACAAAGATTTTGTCTCAGTTTTATGGGACAGGAGGAACAAAGCTTTTGTTGTGGCATTTTTCAGTAGATGAATCTAAAATATGCCTCATGTCTCTTTGTAAGTGCAGAAGTAATAATAGCCCTTTGGAAATCTTAATATGTACCACGTTTGTCTGGTTTTAAAGCCACAGGGAAGTTACATTTGTGATTGCTTTCTCATTTGGTTGAAACTGGTTTTGTGGCTACACAGTATGTATGTGAATAGTAGGCCCTAGAAATGATTATCCCAATTCTTCTTATTCAGATTTTCTCCCCTTCCGATGTAAACTTGAGTGGTTCTAATCTTGGCTTAAATTTGTGTAGGCTTTGCTCACATGAGTCACAAACTGGTTTGCCCCTGCCACATAGCACTTATCAAAACTATGTATACCAACTTAAGTGGTCTCACTGTCTAAGTTTGAGCAACCTGTGAAGCGATAGCATGCTATTGACTGAAAGTTAACAAGCATAGCTTACTGTGATAATTGTGAAAACCCAGTAAATGCAGGCTGTCTGGCAGCAGAGCGTGTCTCACCATCAGCCAGTTTACATGTAAAGGAATTCCTGATTCTGTGTACTTATAGTAATGTAAGAAAAGTCCAACAAAATATTTAAAGTTTGGGAGAAGAACCATGCCTTAAGCTTCTCTTACTTCCTCCTATAAATTTCAATCTCGTCCAAGTTTTCTCATCCATCCATCCAATATCCTCCCTGCTCCTCAGTCCTATGTCTCAGTCCTACCCCTGTTCATCACATTATAGCTACTAGCCATCCAGAATTCCAGGTAAAGTTCTCAGAGTTCTCTCTCTTCCTCTTGTCATACAGTCTCATACTATAAATCCATGTTGACGGCTTTATCCAAAATTGTAAATCAATAAATTCAGCTGTAGAACATCATAATGCCTGATGTGGTGCCATTGAACAGACTAAACTCCAAAAATCCCAACCCCTAGAGTTCATAACCTCCTTCAGAGGCCTAGTCATTTCAACTTATAAAATATATTACATTATATTCTCTAGGACTTTAGCTCTTTCTCATTGTCAAAGACTTGCTTTTGTGTCTGAAACTTGTCAGCTGGGAGATGAGGCAGATGTCTGTTTATAAATCTCTTAAACTACAGTGCAGCCCCCGCCATTCAGTGTGGCGACCACATTCTGCTCTTGCTGAAATCCCCTTGCACTGCATAATAACATGCTTCCTAATGGGGCTCTAAGATATATTTAAATCACCAAAGTTTGAAACACGTGTCACTGGTGGCTGTACTGTCTGTGGTTGGAAGTGAGTTGAGTTGTTACCACAGTGTTCCACTTGAGGATTCCAGGGTGGTGGCAGCAGTTTATTAACTGAGCTGCTTCTTCCGTGAATGACTAATATGTCATAGCTGCCTGTTTTCCTGATCTCTCCCTCTCCCTCTGTTTCCCATTACCAGCCTCCTGATTTGGTCTCTACCTCTATCTGAACCGCAGAAGGGCCAATTCAGAGCCAAGAAGGGGTTCAGTGTGGAGCTGGAGTGGCTTGGGTAGTACCATGAGGGTTGCCTGAAAAGGAGAATGAGCAAAGTTTGTCATGCTCTGCCTTACAAGCAGGTTCCTCAGCACTGGATAAAGGAGCAGTTGCTTGCCCTGCAGATCATTACACTAAATAAACCCATCCATATGCCTGGAGCATGAATCTTGTTAGCAGAATTTAGCTGGATCAAGTTAACGTGAATTCACAGGCTTGTGCGGCTAAAGACAACACGTCAAGTCTACGTTTTGTTGCCTTTTAACTTTGTATGGAGCAGGGGTACTGGCCCGCACAGATCTGTGTCCTAGAGCTTGTTCACACTTTGAAGTGGCCTCCTGAAGAAGGCTTGTGGTTTTTTGGAGCCTATGTCTCTCTCTCTCTCCTCTGTAGAGTTCGCTTAAGAGCATTCTTGGACTAGGCTATTTTGAAAACAGATACACAAGAGGCTTTAGCTGTGTTTATCTTTTTGTCTCCACTCAGCTATTCAGTAAAAGATATTCGAAATGTTTTATTCAATATTTTAAGAATTCTGTGACCAAGAAGTGAATAAAAATAGTAATAATTAGACACTGATCATATGTAATATAGTGTATTAATCTGTTTACATATGTTTTGTCAATTTTTGAACATTAGTGTATATACTATACTATAGTGTATAACTAAGCATAAGTGCAGTTGAATGCACTTAATTATACCAGGTATGCATTTTGTCACTTGAAAGACCCTGATCCTAGCCAATTTTCCTGTTAAACCCTTAATTAGCATATGAATACCCACCGATTATCCTGAGCACACTTGATGTGCTCAGTGATCTCAGCTTTGCAAAGGGAGGCATGCTGGGGAAGGAATGCACCCTTTCAGACTACTGATGAGCTGATATTGACACAATAACACACAATGGCAAACGGTTCTGAGGTCTGAGGACTGGGACTTTCATTTTGGTGCTGTAAGAGTGTGGGTAAATGCATGTGAGCATGCATGGTGGAGCTTATAAACAATAAACTCCCAAACACTCTGCAAAACAAAACATATGCATACCTACGTAAGACAAGATCAAGTTTTGTCTGCAGTTCCAACAGTTCTTGCGTCAGCTTGCCATTTGGACCTCTTTGCTCTTTGACAACATTGTGTCTGCTCACCTTCTCTACATTGGTCGCTTCTGCGGTTCAGATAGAGGTAGAGAGCAAATCAGGAGGCTGGTGTTGGGAACACAGGGAAATGGAGAGAGATCAGCACCCAAGGCTTTTAAACACGACTTTCATTCCACTTCCTCCCACTGAATAAATAGTGTATGTATGCTCTCCTATTTGTGGTACCACCCATAAACACACACAAGCACACACACACACACACACACTCAATCACTTAAACAATGTCAGGAGGTAGGATCATGCATCTATCTCATTATATGTAGAGTGCTGTACAAATGTCTTAGGCCACTGAGAAAAGTATCTGCAAAGGTATTTATCTGGGTATTAATTTGTTCAGAATAACACTAACACAAGAATATATAAAAATAAAATACTCCTTGATTTTATTTGTGGGAGTCCAGACCTATCCTCAAAAAAGGCCACTATTTACCATCCAATATCTGTTTCAGTTAATCAGTCTTTTATTAAATTAAATCAGGTTCTGCTATTAGAATTGAACAAATCCATTCCAAAGTGCACTGAGAATTCAAGAGCCAGACCCGTGTTCTTCTAAGTGTATTGGAGCAAGAAATTCTTGTGAAGTTTTACTGTACTTATGTTTGTTTGTGTTTATTTTAATGTTAGTGGTTTTACTGCTGAGATAAATAGTTCTGAACCATTTAATTGACTGCCTAAAACTTGCACAGTATTGTATGTAATCTATATGTAACTCCTTTATATGCAATTATATGCAGGATTTGTAGGCCAGTGTTCGTCCATTTAATTTGATCTGCCCCAGTTTTACCCTAACCCCCCCCCCCCACACACACACACACACACACACACTTACCCAATGAGAGAACAAACATGTTCCAGCAAAATAAATATTTTTTAATATTTTATATTTTAAAACATTACACCCCTCCCCCCAAAAATGGGGGCCCCTGTTCTAACCCTAATTTCAACCTCATTAATCAAAAGAAACCTATATGCTTCATTAGAAAAAATTAAGCTCATAGTTTTTGTAAAAATTACATTACATTGTATTCGTTCTGAAAAGTTAACCATGTTTTTGTCTTGAAAATGTATATGAAAACACACACACACTCCCAAGCACGCACACACACAAAACCCTACCTCTATTTGACATGGTGTAGATTTAAAGGAAAGCACCATATCTGGGACGTATTTAGGTCAGTTGCCACATGCTAGGGACTTGAATGTTTATTTCTGTACTCTCTCTCTCTTCCTCTCTCTCTCTCTCTCTCTCTCACTCTCTCTCTCTCTTCGGTTAACAGAAATCACAAATGCACACCCACAGTAACTGCTGAGCTACTGGTATGTGGGTGATTTTATTGCTTTTGAAGTACTTGGGCAAAGCCCTTTGTTTAGGTTGCAGACAGTCTGGGGCAAGTGCATGTGTGTGAATAGGCCTTGCTCAGGTCATTTGGTGGTGTGTGTATGCATGTGTGGGTGGTACCCTGAGCAGAGGTGTGAACAGCTGTGTGCAAAGCCACCAGGGCCCATCCACAGCTACACCAACAGGCCCGTCTGAGGATCCCTTTGTAAAAAACCCTCCCCTTTCCACAAACACAGCTCACACACATGCACACACACACACTCACACACATAGTCAGGATGAGAAAGGTTGCTGAGATGTCAGGAGGAACTCCCTGCAGTCCAGACATTTCTCATATCTCCTCTCTTTTTTCTTCTCACCCAGTGCTTTCCTCTCCTCTTTCCTCACAGAGTCAGGATGACTGTTTCTCATTCATGTCTTTCTTTGTTCTTTTTCAGTCAGCTGCATCAGACGGTGGTGAGTATTTGCTTTTTTAAAATCTAGTATAATTGTATAATGATACAAAGGTTTTTCATGACATTTGGAAGCCACTGTCATTCAGTTCAACAGCTCCATGAATTGTAAATAAGGCAGATTAAGTATTTGGGCCAATGTTTTGTCAGCACATTGTTAGTGCTGGGCAAAATATCATCTATACTGATGTACTGATATTAGTGCTACAGAAAGGAGACGGTCCTGATAAGTATTAAAAACGTAGTTAACTGTAACATGTTATTTGCTGAGTCCTTCTGATTGAAAGAGCAATTAAGATTACATAAACATTTCCATTCTGTAAATCACACTTCTGTTGTAACGTTTACAATACTGTGAAAGGTTTCTTTAATTTTGAGCAGGAAAAAAACAGAACAAAACAGTCCATTCAAAACGACTTACATTTGTAACAGCCTATGTAGTAAGATATTCTTTTAGCTTGAAGTAGTGGTACCCAGGACGCATTAAGTGTGCATCACGTTGATAATTAGGGATTGCCATTTAGTTGTTAGTGGTTATAGTCTTTGTATAGGCTTGTTTTCCAAATATCTTATCTAATGTACATTTTGAAATGCTGACATCAGTCAACTTTTAATCAGACTGCTAGCCTTTTAACTTTATACCCAATTCACAAAACTTTTTTTTGGCCTGTTCACTGTGGGGGTCTGTTTTCAGATGTTTCCCAGCATTTGTGGATGTATATTTAAGGCTTTCAGACTGCTGGTGATGAGACCTTTTGGAGCTCGGCCATTTGTGCAGCTGTGAACGGGCCGTAATATCAAGACTGAATTGACAAGGAACTGATTAGCGTTTGTTAGACGTTGTGACAGTGGTATTCTGGAGGCTCTGTCTGGGCTTGTCTACAAACCAGTATCTATTACAAGGAAGATGAATGATATAAATGACACACATCCTAACCATGTGTGACTAGACACATAATAATATGGAGAGCTTTGCGTCTTTAAGCTTATAAGTTTATGTAACATACTGCCAAATTTCAGGGTAAGTGTGTAATCATGTTAACATGCCGCACCAAGATTGTACAAATGCATGCATATTCTCACAATAATTTTTACTAGACTAACTGACAGTGAGATTGTACACATGACTTGACGTGGAAGACAGGCATAGCATTTTACTGTTTGTCACTTCTTTTTCAAAGATGTATCTTTGGTCAGAAAACCAGTACAGTGAAGAAACAACAAAAAGGGTCTGAAGTGTTCTGAAATTAAAAAGCGTTTTATTATACTATGGCTATGGACTAAAAGAGTGGTATGAAAACTCTATTATTTCCAGTCCATAGAGCAAGTTCATAAGAGATTCCACACCCCATTTAGTAACACTCTCTACTTTGATTAAATGAAGAGCCTCTCTTAATTTTTTTTTATTTAGGCCATTTCACCTCTGATCTTTGCTTTGGTGTTTTCTCCTTGCCACATGTAGAGCGAGGCGTCATGGAGCGGCACGACTGTGGTAGCGTTAGCAGTTTGGAGAGTAACGGCAGCCTGCCCTGCGTCCCCAACAACCACCAGCTCTTGGATCGCCGTGTTGCGTCATGGGCCATCTGCTTTGAACGCTTGCTTCAGGACCCCATTGGCGTGCGCTACTTCTCCGTAAGTGTCCCCTGGTGTAAATTCTGGCTAGATGACTTGGTTTTTTGACATCTCTCATTTCAGCATGTACCTAGCATTGATTATTACAGAAATATGATGTTTTTTATTTTTATGTACTTCTACAGGAGTTTCTAAAGAAGGAGTTCAGTGAAGAGAACATCTTATTCTGGCAGGCATGTGAATTCTTCAGCCAAGTCCCCGAACATGACAACAAGCAGGTCAGTTAAATGTCAGTAGTTATTGTCATACCAGCCTCTTTCAACTTGTTCTCTCTCGTTATCAAAACCTTTGATGCACAACTGGATTTTCCATGCGATGAAAGTAATGTTTATTTCCAGCAAAGTAGCTCAACTTGTAAGGGCAGGCCAAGAAGTTGACTCCAACAGGAACATGCACACACAGATCTGCCTGTAGTGGCTGTTGTACTGTACTGATGTGATTACTGGTAAATGTATTTTCTCAGGTTTATTAACTACTAGAAAGTAGTTGTGTGCCTAAAAAAGTTATCAAAAGTGTCGTGCTGCTGTCATTTGTTAGTTGCAAGCTAGTAATGAAGTCAGCCCAGTTAAACTCGTCAAAATTCAAATATTGTGGTGAGCAGTAATGTGTAGCTTGAATCCTCTTAAATGTTTTGGTTGAATGTTGCAACCCTTTGCTCTCCGTTTCTTCAAAAATGTATACAGTGTGAACCCCCCAGCCCCTCCGTGAGATTCCCTGATAAAATAACAGTCTCCATTCCTCCATTTTATGTGGAGATGGGGGCAAAATTCTTCAGTGGTGTAAGGGATTATAACTACCAAAAGTTGTCTTTCTCCATGTCAGTAGTTTTCTCATCTTAATCATCATGCTGATGTGTTGTTGTCACCAGTTATCCGAGAAGGCCAAAGAAATCTACAACAGCTTTCTGTCCAGCAAGGCCACTACTCCAGTGAACATTGACAGCCAGGCTCAGCTTGCAGACGATGTTCTCACTGCACCACGACCTGACATGTTCAAACAGCCACAGCTACAGGTCGGCTATACTTTGTATATAGCATTCAAATTCACAACTGTAGTCAATTTGGTATTTTGTAATTTTGCAACTAAAAAAAATTCTATAATAATAATTATACTAATACTACTACTATTACTACTACTACTAATAATAATACTTTATAATACTTTATCCTGGCTGTCTCTGCAGATTTTTAACCTGATGAAGTTTGACAGCTATGCTCGCTTCCTGAAATCTTCTCTGTATCAAGAGTGTATGCTGGCTGAGGTCGAGGGACGGCCTCTCCCAGACCCCTACCAGGTGCCCTGCAGCCCTGCACCCTCCAAACACAGCTTCAACTCAGACCGCTCTGCTTTCTCCACTCCAAAAAAGGTAACACAGCTGTTGCTATGGAAACGGCACTAGCCAATTTAGATAAAATACAGATAATACAGACATAAAGCTAGAGATCAAACAGTAATAGACAAAACTAAAATCCTGATGTCTACATTTACAATCTGAAAGTAAATACATAAACATAAAACTGTTTTTTGGTATTATTTAGTTCTTTCTTATATAATTATGTTCTCTCAATTGCTGTGATATTGGCTCCTTTGTAATACAGGACACTCGCAGGTCTAGAACAGGCAGGTCAAGCGATGATCTCAGAGACGACTCCGACAGGAAAAATGGCATTTTCTCCTGGTACAGAAACCGCAGCTTTGGAAAAGGGCCAAAGAAAAGAGAAATCACAGATTTCAGTTATAGTATGTATAGTGTCACTTATTTCTTGATGTCAGTACTTCATTTTATAATTTTGATCACATGTAGGTTTCTATAGATTTTTACGATTTTTAAATAAATACATGTAATTGTAAGCTCTGTTGGGGATGCACTGTTGGCACTGCACTGTCATGTTCTGCTTGGACTGATTGAATTTAATAGATATGGTGAATATCATGAACCTAACTGCCTTTACCTTATGTTTCTCCAGGTAGTAATGGGCGGAGGGAGTCTCAAGGGTCTCTGTCCTCCAGTGCCAGTCAGGAGCTAAACACATCCACAGGGAGAAATGAGGTAAGTGCTGAACAATGATCATGATGAACTTTTACTTTTTAAGAATCATGGTTGCAGTCCCAAAAAGTAAAAAAATAGGACTGAGCAACAACACGGCAAAACACAGAGAGCAAGCTCACAAGTGTGAATTATATTAAATCTGCACCTGAACTAGTTGTTATGTGAAATCAGTCCTTCAGTATGTTGTAGGGTGCATTTCAGCATTTATGTTCAGCTTCTCTTTTTGTATATTTGTGTGTTTGTGTGTGTGTGTGTGTGTGTATGTGTGTGTGTGTGTACACCAGTGTGATCAGAGGGACAGAGAGAGGTTGATCAGATCATGCGGAGTAACACTTCCTGATGGATCAAGCTGCTGTGTGCCTCTGAGGCAGGGGGCTTCTATCAGACAGGTTCTGCTGGAGCTCTGCCAGAAACAGCACATCAACCTCGCCGCAGTTGACCTCTTCCTCACTGGAGGAGAGAAGGTACAAGAGCACTTTATTTACTGTCTATCACTCTCTGTGTTCCATGAATTACATCCACCCCTATTCTGTTTGTTTGTTTCAGCCTGTAACACACTGTTAAATGACTTGATTATGTATTTGTTTTTGCCTTAAAGCCACTGGTGTTGGACCAAGACAGCATGACTCTTAGTTGCAGAGACCTTCGACTGGAGAAACGTACTTTATTCAGGTAAACTCTAATAAAATGCATTTATATAACTTATTTATTGAAACAACAAGAATAGAGTGAAATTTTAGAACAGTAACACTTTATTGCATGTCATTATATGAGAACAGAGCTCAGTATTAAAGGTGGTTCTGCCATCTATAGGGGCCATTCAGTCACCTACTTTCCACAAACCTTTATTCCTGCTGTTTTTCTGAGTTTCATAATGCATAGGAAAGAGTATCAAACAGATACATGGCTGTGTACTTGTGCTATAAATATTTTTCATCTGCCTTCTATTTTCAGACTGGATCTGGTGCCCATTAACAGATCAGTGGGCTTGAAAGCCAAGCCCACCAAACCCGTCGCCGAAGTCCTGCGCCCTGTGGTTGCCAAGTATGGCCTCCGCCTTAGCGACCTGGTGGCCAGAATTGTGAGTAGTTTTGCCATGGCAACATACATTTGTGGCAGCATTCACCACATCTGTGGCTAAACAAGGGTGGGGCTGTATGGTTACAGACTCTATGTGAAAGTGCTGGTCTAGAACCGGTTTCTCCCACATTAAAAGGACCAGACATGGTTTCGGACAAAGGGCAGAACTGCTCTGAGATCTGTACTACTGCTACTAAAGTGAATGTCTTAGGGTGTGGTGGATGGTGTGGCCTACAGTTCACTGCTTTTTCTTTGCTTACATGTGAAACGGTGGTCAAAGCCAGTCTTCTAAGCTAGATTTAAAAGTGAATGTTACAAAACTGACAGACCACTGCCCAGAATTTGGACTGTAATAGTTACAAATATTACCCACTCCCTGCTCCACAAAACAGAAGGTTTATTTTTGTCAGTTGTTCTAAAAAGACCTTGTTGCTTTATCAGAGAGGACTGGCGCTAAAATAGACATAAAACCATAGAAACACTTTAAATCTTGTGTCCTGTTGTGTCGAATAATTTCAGGATTCAAACATCAGTTGCACCTGAGTAAAATGTATTGCAATGACACCGTTATCCCCAAAAGAAGTAAACTGAAAGCAATAGTGCTCGTGTAAGCATATTTGATTCACGTGCAACTGAGTGACAGATTTGTGTCATAAAAATTCAGCGACAGATTTGTATCATGTAAAGGACCATTTTTGTGACTATTCAGCGCTAAATGTTAAATCGAGATCTGTGAAATGTCTGGTTTGAACTTTCTTGTGAACCTCAGAGGTAATGACTTAATGCTTTTTATGGAAGCTAAATATTACTATTTCTCGTTGTTCAGAGTGGGGAGACAGAGGCACTCGATCTGGGACTGCCCATATCCAACCTTGACGGCCTACGAGTAGTCCTAGAGAGGGCAGATCCCAGTTCTTCCAAAGGTATGTAAAAAAAAAACACAGATTTGTTTTTGTTTTACCTTCTCAGGATATGGGGTCATACATATGCATAATACACACGTTGCATATGTATGCAGAGAGAGAGAGATAGAGAGGGAGAGAAAGATTTATAACATAAAAGTCTGAGACAACTGGTATTTTGAGTTCTTTTCGAATCTATTACAAACATTTGTGTTACGTATTGTATGATCAGCATAAAACGAGTAAGAAGTTGAATCTTTGAACTCTTCACATGAATTTCAGAATTTCTTAGTATTTGGTACTTCCCCCATTTGCTTTAATGACAGCATACACTTGAGGTGATATGGGCTTCCCAAATTTGTGTGTAAATTAGATCCACTTGACAGTCATGTGAACAAGTGCTTCGGGGGAAGGGATAAGACGAAAAAATCTGATCTTTTTTATAAAGGCATTAATATGGCCAGTTTAACAAACTTGCTTAAATGTATGTGGTGACCTAGAAGTCATTCAGAATCGTGAATACTTATACTTTTCTCTGTTTTTTGTTTGTTTGCAAGTTTAAATTAAAAAAAGACTTTTGGACCCCACTTTGATTTTAAGTCTAACCCTAACATTATACTTATCTCTGTTTTTCTCTGGACATTTGTATCCTGAAAAAACAAATACACGTACATTTCACTTTTTCGCTGAGTATGTTAGTGTGTCAGGAGTGAGTATCCTCCAAGTGATAGGAGACACACTCCTACACATATTTATAGTCTTGTGGTACATTCAAGGTCATCAGTAATAGCCATTACAAAAACTGTGCTCTGTTTTATTCTCAAAACAGACAAGTCTAAGACGATCTCCTCCAAAACCCAGGCACCACCTCTGACCAGTAGGGGTCTTTCAACACCGGTAAGTGGTTGTGTGACATGGTATTTGCATAAGACTGTTGTTAATGGTACCTCCAGGTCTGTCCTGCAAATGATCTAACTAATCATGTGTGTTTGATCACATGTCTGCTGTTTGTCTAATTGTTTGGGTAGCTCATGCTTAGGCTCCTTGTCATATTTATTTCAAAACAATTAATATATGTCAATAAAATAATAACCTTGTCATTGTATCATCAGGCAGATAATAAGTCAGTTAAACCTGTGAGAAGCGAGGGAGGAGATAAGCAGCCTATCACAGAACCATCACTGAAGAGGAAAGGCAACAAAATTCGTCTGGATGAAGCTGAAGGTGAGGAATCAGATCCTCTTTATAAGTATAGGAGACAAAATAATATAAAACATTGCACTTTCAGTTCTAAAGTCTGACATTACAGCTCAAAACGCGCTGTAAATATATATACATGACTGCACACATCAACGTAGTTCAAATTTGTTTCTATATGAGAAATTGAAATGCTTGGTGGAAAAATGATATAAATTAGTTATGTAAAATCAGTAGTTTTTTATATATATATATATATATATATATATATATATATATAATAATAAATTTTATTTATATAGCACTTTTCATACATTTGTATGTAGCTCAAAGTGCTTTACAGAGAGCAGACAA
>JBBPCZ010000012.1:16647237-16660492 GCA_037974445.1 Brycinus macrolepidotus
GAGAAATACATAAAGCTTATGTGCTTGTCTACGTATCAGCTTGAATGTGAAGGCCCTAAACTGAACAGGAAATCGTATGGCTCTATGTTTTCCCATTTACTTATTGACCAGGAGCCTGTTTCACAAAGCACGTTTATCCAAGACAGGGTCTCTGAATGAGTTTCAGCTTCACAAAACCTTACAAATATACTTGTTTTATGACTGTGGACAACAATTTTATCTGTTAACCCAAGTTTAGATACTCGAGGTGTAAATAATCCTTGTAGAATAATGTATAAAGTATAATGTTTATGGCAAACAGTGAATTGTGCAACAAATGAAAAGGAGTCGAGTGGCTTAAAATGTTTCAATATTTGATTGGTATCATCAGCACTGAGATTTTCAATATTCGTACTGGATCAGAAAAAAAAAACAGTATTGTGCCATTTGTATACATAAATACAGCGTGTAGGAATTTAATAGCGGTGAAAGCTAAACTTTCACAACTGCCCCCATGTTAGTTAGACAGAGAAAGAAATCCTGCTTGGTGAGACCGGCAGCCTCAGTCTGGAAGTACTGACTGTTATCTGCATTCTAAAGTTTTTATGTCTTTGTCTTGATCTGTTTCAGAACATGGTGAAGCAAAAAGCCATGCGAGTTCTTAAACAGAAGAGAATGTGAGTACACTCATATTATTCACCAGATACAAACTCTGCCTGTACTGTGAGCACTAATATTTGAGTTAAATATCAGTACATGGCATTTTCCTTCAGTTAGCTAAGGCAATAGACAGCAATGGGTGGCTATTCTTCAGATCATTGTTACCTAAAAGACACAGTACATACATACTGAAGAGGATTCAAGCAACTGTTACATTCCCGGTGTAGTGGACTGCTATGTAAAGAGGTACTTGTGTATGTGTTTCTCCAGGTATGAAGGACAGAGAGATCAGCTGATGCAACAGTCATTTAACATGGAGCAGGCCAACTACACTATTCAGACCCTTAAAGACACTAAAACAACTGTAAGAACACATTTTCTTTGCTGAAGGCAGTCTTGTTATTATTATTATTGTTGTTGTTGTTGATAGTATTAATAATCATCATTTTTAATAAGAGAGTAATGCAATTCTTTTCTATATTTCCATGCAAGTGTTTACTCTCGTATCTACAGGAATGGCAGACATAAGATTTTATATTTGAGTTATCTTCTAAATAATTCAGTAGTGGGCTCCCGAGTGACAACAATTTAAGTGTTGGCACTGTCAGTTTAAAATTGCAAGTACAACCCACAGCTATATTTTGTTGGTTACCCAAAAGAGCTTAATTAGCCTCCCCCTTCCCCCATTACTTGGAGCACTGTAAGGCAACGTGAGCATGTTAGGTGACCTGACAAATTTGGCAGTTATGGTTCTCATCCAAGCATGTTGATCTGTCCAATGATGTTGCATTAACAACTCAAGTTCACTTACCATGAACCTCTTGGAACCCTTCAGAAAGGTGGCACTTGAAACTTTTTTTTTTAGGTACACTTTACCGAGTCCACTTTATTTGGTGCTTTTGGAATAGAAAAATTACCACAAAACATGAGAATTAACAAGGAAATGTAGCAACATAACTTCAAAACCTTAAAAGAAACTAATAGTCTGCAGTAGGCCCAATACTGTCAAATATAGTTATTTACACCACTGTACACGTGTTGTACCACAAAGGGCTTCATGGGCTTGTTTTACAGGTGGATGCAATGAAAGTTGGAGCCAAAGAAATGAAGAAGGCATACAAGAATGTGAAGATTGATCAGATTGAGGTAATTACTACATCTTTGCTGTACTAAATGCTGCAGTCTTAGCATTTCAAACAAAAGTCATATCAGATCCCCCCCCTCAGAATGTTACTTTGTAAAGTAATGTATTGCAATGTATAGTTATAGTATTGTATAGTAATGTATTGATGCATTATGAAAAAGCTTTGTGATTTTTAGTATTTTTTTAAATAATCTGTTTGTCTGGTGGAAATTATTTGGTTATTGTAGGATCTGCAAGACCAGTTGGAGGATATGATGGATGATGCTAATGAGATTCAGGAGGCTCTGAGCCGCAGTTATGGAACACCAGAAATTGACGAGGACGACCTTGAAGCAGGTTAATACATAAGACAAAATATTGTGTGTAAACCTGTGCATGACTCACCGGTAATATTAGCAGTATGTTTCAGCTTCTGTATGCTTAACAATGCATATACATTTAGTTTAATGTATTTAACGAGGCCTTCCTGTGTGTCTTTGTTAGAGCTGGATGCGCTTGGCGATGAGCTGCTTATGGACGAAGACAGCTCTTACCTAGATGAGGCCTCCACAGCTCCATCTATACCAGAGGGAGTGCCAGGAGAGAAGAGCACCAACCGGGTAAGGACAAATATTAACAATACTAAGACATCATTGTCCTGGACTATGGGTAGATTTTATGTTCTTCAGTTTTATTCTTTACCTCCATTTTTATTTATTTAGCCAGTTTGTATTGTGGCACTGATGTTATATAGTAGTGTAAAAGCAATCACTTAATGATTGACCAATTGATGAGCATTTGGTACTGTTTTTATTTTTTCACACAGGATGGAGTTCTGGTGGATGAATTTGGCCTTCCTCAGATTCCAGCTACATAAGAAGAGACAAATTTGGCAGGACACACACACATGCATCATAGCATCTGCCAACCAAAAGACTGGGACATTTGCATTTAACCTCGAACCTTATTGTGAAATAGGCTCGTCTACCTTAAAAGCTCTGGGCTCAAGATAAATACCTGCAAACACAGCCAATTTCTTGGTCTTGATCTACTCCAAGGTTATCTCTTCTTGCTTTATAAGGAAAGTATCTACCATAATCATCGGGATTAACTATCAAGCTCTCTGGTTATGATTGTTCTATTTGATTAACCATTTCTTTGTATTTTTTTTAAAAGGACATACCTGGTTGACTTTGTACCGCAACACTGTGTTGCCAGCTACCAACAAATAAATTATTCTATATTTGACAGTATGGTCACAGGATTTAAATGCCTTGAACATTTATAACTGCTCTACTCCCTATTCATTATGGAGCACAGTTGACTACAAAGAAGAAACACAAATTTGAATTCTCAAAGTCTAAAGATGTACCCAGCCCTTTAAACATGAAATTAAAAGTTCACAGAAGAAAGTTTTCCATAAAAATTTAGATGAATACATTTTACCATCTGAAGAAAATCCAAAGAGGCTAATTCAGTTCATAATTTAGAAATGTTTACTGGATTTTATGATTAAAAATAGGACGCACTCTTTTTTTTTTTTTTTTTGGCCAAAATAAAATACCCAGGTTATTTTCAAATATACAAGTCACTTATAAACAATGTATGAAATAAATCAATTTGTGAACTTGAAATTTCATAATGCACTGAATGCTCTTCTAAAGAATCAGTTAGGTAAGAATAGTTGAGGTGGGAGATTTGTAAGTAGATGGCTACCTTTAAACTTTATTTCCAATTACCTGATAAATGACACACAAACATTTTTTAAATAATGTCCTTTTACTTCATTATAACAATTTACATATACTTATATCAAGTATTTTATAAAAAAATACATTAGAGACTATAACACGGGCCTCCTCATATGAACAACAAAACTAGAATGACATCAGTTGTCTGTAACAAACCTTTGACATGATGTGTTTATCTTTTGGATGTGTTTAGTCAGGAGTGGAAATTGAGGCAGTTTTGTTGTGAGAGAGGCCATGGGCAATATGGTCTGCATGTGTTCAGTTTGAGAGAGAGAGAATGGATTGGTATGGACGTGTCTGAGATGAACCATGTTCACCAACTGAGCCTATAGCTGTGAGGGAAGATCTTCTTGTGTAGGTACTCCACTGCGTCTGCCTTGCCTTTCAGCCTTTCAAACTCATAATAGGGAATCTAGAGAAAAGGAAAGATTCTTCACACTTTTATTACATGTAAATTCAGTGCTTCAACTTTGTTATAAAAAGTCCTAATTATGCAACATCAGTTTGAAATTTAATGTATCAGAGAAACAAAGAATAATGCCAACAACCTTACAAAATAGCATAAAAATAACTTGTCAGTGAATAATTCCAGTTTCTAAATAAACACACTTAATCCCTTTAAAACAGGCTGTCGTGTGCAATATCTACAAACCTGCACCCTATTCTAACTCTGTGGGCATAAAACTAGAGAAAATTATAAACAGCAAACACTCACCTGGACAACTTCATATCCCAAAATCCTCAGGTGTCGCTGCTTGATGGCTTCCTTCCCCAGAAGTTGTCTGGCATTAGCAGCAAAGCGCTTTGGCCCATCAATACACAGAGCGATCCTGAGCACATTTATATACAGAAATATACATCTGTTAGTAACAACAGAACCATCTGACTGGTCAAGAAACTTTTTTACTTTCTTTTATGTCATTCTATTGAGCATCGACTACTAAGTACCGACTTGCAAAGACATTCTAAAGAGGAGTCAAATTCTGAAGCTGTCATTGCATCTAAGCAATCTTTTGGTCGACAGCTGCGGAACATGTAAATAAACTAGAATTTATCAATCAGAATACAACCGGTCAAACAAGAAGGGCTGTAAAATGCTTTCAGAATAAAACCACATCCAGAATAATTGGTAAAGAACTGAAAAAGCTGATCTGAACTTGCTCTTTCAAAAGCTTTAGGGCACCTCCATAACCCAAAGGCCACTACATTTTTGCTAGAAAGGACCACCGCCATTAAAACAGTTGACACAATGTTCAGAGCTTCTTTGCTTTTCTTTATATCAGTCCCAAGTCATTGTGAAGAACATTAGAAAAGACCAAAATCACAACCATGATCTCATTCACAGTAACACACACCCTCTTGCCTTTTATTGCTGAATTATACCTTTTTCTAGCATATTCACACAAACAAATGCGTTTAAACGCATCTTACCTTTTGAATACTTCAGCTTGGCTGGCAGGTAAGACATAGCCTTCTTCATCTAGTTTTATCTCCACATCTGGCAGGGAAAAAAAAAAAAGTTAAAAATATGACCTGGGTTTGTTTACAGTCTGTAACGGAGCAGTCTGTAAGTAAGAGGAGGATGAACCTTAGCGACACTTTTAATAGATTTGAATTCCAGCACACTGGTTTTGAAATGAAATGGTTACTGCATTCATGAGGATATTAACAGAGTAAACCATATCGGAATCACAGCAATGTGTATATAGGGAACAATTAAGGATAGTTGTCATGTTTATTAGGTGGTTACAAATCCTTTGCCATGAATGATCATCAGAAGCCTGCAAACCACAGACGTCAGATTTACTCTTTTGTACTCAGCCTTGTGATGGCCTGTTTTACTGACACTTCTTTGGTCATTGGCTTGAAAGATAAATGACCTTCTGTTATCTCCCTTGTGAATGATCTAAAGAGGCAAAACACAGCTAACCAATAAACTACAGTAGTATATTTACTTCTGCACAGCTGCAGTTCCCCTGAAATTGGAGATATATAATGAAAGCAATGGTTCACCCAATATTAGTGATATTTCTCCATGCAGAACACACAAAACTGCTTATCGTCCACAACCAAATGCCATACGCGGTCTGATAACATCAAGCTATGCACCCATTCCTATGCACCCATTTCAAGTTCTGATCAGTTAAATGTGCTCAAGCCACTAGATTACGATTGAAGTAAAATGTGTTTGGGTAATGGCACAAACTTCCAAGCAGAGCACATTCCAGTACACACAATACACAAGGTAAATGAAGCGGTAAATGGAAAAAATGGTAAAGGTTAATGAATGTGTTAAAGATAAAACTTTGGGAAGAGCTGGAAAAGGCACAAAGTACAAAACAGCAACAAAGATGTCTATTCCAGTAACCATGCACTACATGACCAATATAGAGCTCTCCACAATCAGCCAGTTTATAAAGCTTAAGTGAGCAAGAAACAATTATTGCATTTGGTTGAACTGAAACTTCTCGATGGCAGAAATTTTGTAAAAGAGGAATTTATTTAAGCTGAACTGTGAATCAAATCGAATCACGGTTCTGAAACTGAGCCCCTCCTGAATGAAAACGGACGTTAACACAAATTAAAAGTGACATTCTGCACTTGAATGTCGTGATTGTTATTTTACTCAAAATCCAGCCTGCTGGAAAATAGTCCCAAAACAAAAAAAACATCACCATCCATTTACCTATAGACTGCACTGTACTTAAATTAATCCTTGACAAAGGCCAGGGTAAAAACTTTGTAATGCCTCTGCATGAGCAGCAACCAGTAACTACGGTGTAGCTACATATTAAATCAAATGCAGACATTTGTGTCTCATTGGTTTTGTACTTGGGTCTGTTACCAAGTGTGTAGCAGTATGGTGTTAGGACTCTGGAGGCAAAGTAAGACCGAGCCCCCAGCAGATCCACAAGGCCAGCCTTCACAGCGTTATACAGGTGAGGGTCCACCGGGGTCTCCAGCGAACTTCCTGGAAACAAGAACGACTTCACACGGAGCTTGGGTAAGATCGATGGACCCTGCAGCCGCAGACATTTACAAACATACAAAGAAGACATCACACATTAAACTCAGTGCCATGTCTGGGTGGACAGAAAGTACGAGATAATATTATACACACATCATAGAATGGACATTCCAACTTCACTGTCATGTAGAGCTGCGTAAGCTGGGCCATCATCACACGATCCATTCCGCTGCCCTCTTCGGAGAGAAAACAAGAGTACACAGACAAACTGCTTATCGTCCACAACCAAATGCCATACGCGGTCTGATAACATCAAGCTCTCTCAACTTCATGATACACATTTAAGGTGGGCGATAACACATTGTCCTTATCAAACAAAAATTTCATCACAGTAGCTGGGTTTCCTTCCAGCTGTTGGATTAAACTGCATAAAAAGTAGGCCACCAGGCCTGTGCAAGAAATAAAACCTCTCTAAGTCACACCCATTAAACATTTCTGACAAGTTAGAGTTTACAGAGAGGAACTTCTTGTTGCTGTTTTGCTTAATTTAATGGCTACATTTCAAATCATGAGTGGAACTGAACACACTGGCCAACTTAACAGCTCACGTCCCTTTATCGGCTGTGAGCAACTTATGTCTTTTGATAATATCAGTTTCTTTCACTTCACTGGTACCTGCTGCTTTTGTCATTTTTGTAACTACAGCTGGTCAAATCCAAAACACCTCATAAATCATCATTCTGTGCACTTTGCATTTACATTATTTATTCAGTACACAAGTTTCCATTGTAAAATAATATTAAACGTACAACGGTTTATGCAAATTCAGTGTGCAAATATGTAAATGGAAACCTAGCAAGTGTTATCATATATTGTGAAGATGTCTTCAAGTATTGTAATATTACATGTTTGAAATATCCACACCAATATACACTAGAGATGGGCAATATGATGGTTGTTATCATGACAAATTGTCACATTACGTGACAATGCATCTTTCCTTGCTTTACCTTTTATTTTACAATGATGAAGCTCCTATAATCTTTATTATTATCACAGTCAGGAAAACTCTGAAGATCCATAATTCTGTTCTTTATTACTAGATTAATTAATTTACAGAGTAAAGAAGACACAGACACACACACACACACACATATATATATGTGTGTGTGTGTGTGTGTGTGTATCTTCTTTACTCTGACAAAGAAAGTAAGAATCAGAATCAGAAAACTTTATCGATCCCGGAGGAAATTGCTTGCATAAGTGTAATTGATCTAGAAATAAAGAATTACGGATCTTGCACAAAGTTCACAGTCCGATGCCTAGGTCTCTGTAGATGCAGTATTTTTTAGCAGTATTGCATAATGTGTGAAATCTTACATTGTGGTATGTGAACGTGCATGAATGTACATGAATACACAAGCTTTCCGTAGGCATGATATCTGCTTGCAGCACAGAGCATATTCAACTAGCACAGCTCAACAGCTGCATTTCTACATTTCAGCATCTACAGCACTACAACATTTATGCTCAGTACAATAAATATGGTATCACTGCAGGATATCACACAGGTTTAAAAGTTCAGTTATATTCACATGTGGGGAATCTTGGTTTGGGTGAAATAAATAAATGGATGAGAAGGCCGTTACAGTGGTCACTCAGTTAACTGTCATTGGGCACAGATCTAGTTCCAACTAAATATCAATTGTCACATTACATGACAATAATTATGGGATTACATTTTTGCCATATCACCTTCCACCCCATCCCACAACCAATTAAACACTATCCTACACTTTTAATGTCTTACCTTGAAGTTGCTGCACGAAGTACGGGCTGAAGACTTTGGAGACAAAATTGAGCGGGTACCTCTGTAACAGGGTGCAGGCATGCAGCAGCTCCAGCAGGGCTTTGGGTTGGAATTGGGAAAAGCGGGCGCTCAGGACTGACTCCACTTTTCGAAAAAGTCGCCCTGCCTCCTGAGGTACATATCCCACAACTCCGAGGGCTGTTATCTGCCTAGCCACCTGCCCTGTGGAATACTCATCTGCTCTGTACATGAAGCTTTCCGCAACTGCATCGAAAACTGCTGGTGAGTAAATACGCCGCCGCCCAAAGTACTGCATCACCTTGGTTACCGTTTCAGGGTGAGTGGTAAAGGCTGTCTTAGGCACATGCCGTTCTAGTGCTTCGACCAGAAAATGATCACTGTGTCCATAGTGCATGAGTGCAGACAGCACCATGGCTAATTCTGTGTCTGCAAAGTTTGGGATGTGCCGCACAGCCCGTTTGCAAAGTGCAATCACTAGTGGTAAAGCCTGTGCTTGACCCAGTGCAACCAGCGCCCCTAGAGTCTCACTGACCATCACAGGGTCCATTTTCGGTGCTAGAATAAGTGCTCGGGCATTCATATGATTTAGTAAGTTCTGGTAGCGGCCACCTTCAGCCAAACCGGCAGCTAGTGTGCTGTAGACAGTGGTCAGTTCACTTGCATCCCATTGAGCTGGACCTTTATCATGGAGCTGCCTCATAGCCTGTGCTAGCATGTTGCAGTCCGGCCCTTCAAGTGCAAAAAGCGCTCTAGCTAACCCACACAGTGCCCCAATGCTCAGACACCCTCTGTCTAACCTCAACTGGCTCTCGGACATCAGCCTGACCACCAGGCGACTCCATGGATCCAAGTAGAGACGGGTGCAGCCAAGGAGAGCTTGTATTACTGCCTCATCTTCTAGCTCAGCTGAGTCCTTCGCCAGCTTTAAGCATAGCTCACTCAGAGCCTCATCAGTTGTCAACAGTGCAGGGTCTCGAAGGCCTCCAGCTCCATCCTGCTCCAAATCCGCCAGCCGGTGGAGGACAGAAGAAGCAGAAGCACCCGAAAGGTGTGGATAGGAACGCAAAAGATGCAGGACTTGCCGAGAGGAAGTGCAGGAAGACAGCCGATCTCTAAAGACACAATCCTCATCGGAGCTCAGGCGGTGCAGCAAAGATGTGGGATACCCCACTGCAGAGGGGTCACGAGAAAGACGGACAGGACCAGATACGAGAAAGACAGGCTCCCGGTTTGTGATGCACAGCCACCTCTGCCCCGGTTCAAAAGGAAAACAACCAAGAGGCAGCTGATGGCATAATGCAGAAGTCCAGATGGATGATATACACATACGATGCTCTCCTGCGTTCAAAGTGGCCGGAGAGAAGAGAAGAGGAACCACAGCTTTCTTCAGAATGTGCAGCCTCTGCAGCACCGTCAGAGCCATGAAAGAGCGCTACAGCATCCTTCACCTGGAATCACAACAAGAATAAAAAGGACACACAGTGAATAAGCTCAGTTATGACCGGGCAGATCTGAATCTGTTATTACATAGTGCACACTAGTGCAAAAGAGAAAGGGGAATTCCACCAGTTTTACAGCACTTCTGTATGAATCAGTCACTGAGATGTAGAACAGTTCAGAGTGGTTTGGTTTAAAGCAGTTCTTCATAGAGATATTTACTGACTCTGATTTCCTTTCAGTGGTGGTGACAGGAACCAGAGGCTGTGATGTAAACGTGTTTTCTGAGTTTTGACACGTGATGCCGATAATAAAAAAAACAGAAGTGGATCTGAAAAATACAAAATGAAGCGTATACCTCTGACATCAGCAAGCTGGTCAACTTTTCTGTCACAAACAGATCACACAGATCATACAGATAATGCATATCATGCAGTCTCTCTTATATGTGTTTAATTATAGCCAAGAGGAAGAAAAATTGAAAAGGTCTCGCAGTGCTATAGCCTTAAAACCTTAAGATGTCTGGTTCCATTCACCAACAATTCTGACTGGGTTAGGTTCTCTAGGATGAAGCATTTTACACCAAACCACTCTGGATTACTTTGTTTGCATCTTGACAAACAAGGGGTATTATTCTTCTTTTTTTTTTTTTTTTAAATTGGTGGAGGTCCCCTTTACTTACAGGTTTTGATTTGTCAGTCGCATTCACTTAACGCCGACCACGTGGCTATTGACTAAGAATAACACTTAATTCAAACACTCTAGAAAAGAAAACAACCAAATGCTCTTAAAAGATTCTGAGGTTTTAATGGACAGGACCTTTAAAATTATTTTTATGCTGTACCAACAGAGTGCTCTCAATGCAAGATATAAAAATGGATAATGGCCACAGATACACACAGTCTGATTATCTGTACAGTATATAAAGTGTCTCTGTAATAAAGTAAAAAGGGTCTTATTTCTAACCTAACCATGTTTCCTCTGTCCTTGTGCCACTGAACTTCACGCTCCACATTATTGAGCAAACTACGTCCTCTGTGTATTAACTACACATGCTATAGCTGCAAAGACAACCAAAAATGTACCAGATCATAGCTAGAAGAATATATCTGAATATTCACTAATAAATAAAAAGTCCTCACCCAGTGACAGCCCTTTTTTTGCTGTTACAGTGACTTAGCGTGTTACTCGTTCTAGAGTAGTGCGCATGTCCACTGAGTTCTCGATTCTGATTGGTTTAGCTGTGCTACGATTGAGGGGGGAGGAGTCCCCATTGAAACCTGCAGTGTCCCAATTGTACCACTTGCGTCCTGTATTCTGAACACAGCCTTTCTAGAAAGGACATAAAGTAGTGAACAAAACATTTTCCTTTCACTCAACTGCTCATTCAGTTTGTTCAATAATCTACGTATTATTCAAGTTACTTTGATCCTCATTTTTTGAGACAACGCGTGATGAGCACTATATGGGCAAAAGTCGTGTTGGTGACTATTACACCCACAGGACTTTAATGATACTGCATTCAAGTACATAGACTTTAATATGAAGTCTCCGTTCCAGTTCATCCCAGAGGTGTTGGACGGGGTTGAGGTCAGGCCTCTGTGCGGGCCAGTCAAGTTCCTTCACACCGAACTCATCCAACCATGTGTTTATGGACCTAGCTTTGTGCACTGGGGCACAGTCATGCTGGGATAGAAAAGGTTCTTCCCCAAACTGGGTCCACAAAGTTGGAAGCATGGTGTTGTCCAGAATGTCTTGGTATGCTGAAGTAATACCCAGTACTTTTGTCCATAATGATATGGATGTGACAGGCTGGTTTTCCTGGCTCTGATTAAACGTATGGAACTGAATTACGTGGTCACTGTGGAGTCTGCTTTGAAACGGCACTTTATTTTAGACATATGTCAATTTTCAGGTTAAAATTCCATCTTATATTATGGATAATAAACATGCTACATGCCTAGCCATTTTGCTCTGGAGGAGCAGTGTTTTGCAGTGGTTCAGGGCATGTTAGTACATGACAGGAATGAGGAAACCATTGATAGTAGAGTAGCACACATACCTAGATGCAATCTTATTGCAAATAACTCCTAATTGAAATATTACTACCAGTAATGAACAGGTTCTTATTTTTTAAACTGCTTAATTGCAAAATAGTTGATTAGTTACATGACATTGAACCAAAATTAAAACAAAGCAGGCTGTGGAAAGTCTTACATTTAGGTCTTCTATATACATATAAAATTCAACCCTGCATAATAATTTGATTAAAAGGCAAAGACCACATCAGATGGTACAAGGATTTGAGTAGTTTATTCAAAAAGTTCATTTTTTATTATAAAATGTAAAAATTATGCTAGATCAGGCCATAACAGCAAAGGTGCCTGTAGCATTTCACCACCGCTTCACATTTTAACAGTTTTAAAGCACTGAGAAATAAGACCTTTTAGAGGTCTGCAACTGGTAATTGCATGTGTGTCTGCTGAGTCAAATTAAAGGTATACCCAACTGAGAGGAGAAATCTAGAGAGAGCCAAGATAAATGTAATCCAAACCTTGATTAGCAATACATATATATATATAACCTCCACCATTTCACAGACAAAACCTAACAAATTATAAATATGGTCTGAAAGTGAATGGGTCTGAAGTGAACCACAGTTAAGCCAACTACACTAGATAACACGAACACCAATTAACAAAACCGTGCATGGTTCCACAGGTGGCAAGTCCCTTTCATCAAAAACATCATTCATTCCTACAAGTTCAGTGATTTTGTGTACTCTAACCAGTTTCCCACTCCCAAGTGTAACTTCAACTCAAACACACAAACACACAGCAGAGTCGTTGGCAGCTTTTCAGAAGGACTCCAGAAGCATTAAACAAGGCTCCTCTAATTATGAAAGGGGATTAAAAGTGGAAGGGCTAATGATGTATGGAGGTTTTCTGGGTTTAATCGTCCTTGTCTTTTGCTCCATGTTTGAGAATACGTGTGAACTCCACATAGTTGAAGTTGTTCTTTTTGTCGATGGGCGCCTCCCTGAAGAGCTCGTCGACCTCCTCGTCTGTGAAGCGGTCGCCCATAGTGGTGAGAAGCTCACGCAGGTAGTCTTCCTGGATAAAACCTGAGTAGACAGGAGAATAATCTGTTAAATAGGTGACATTTTACTGAGATTTTATGTTTATGCTAAGTCATTTTAAGGGTGTGTTTTGCTAGAAATATAAGATTCTCAATACAGTGCTATTAAATCTGTGAAGTTGACATACACAGATAAACCAACTATCCAAAAAGGTCACTTTACTTTACATTATTAGGTACACCAACCTTGTAACTACAAATTGCACCTACATTTGTAAGTGGAGCTGATATAATGGACAATGTGTATAGGTACAAGGTAGGTGTACTTAATAAAGTGGCTCATCTGTGCAGGTCACGTTCACATATTTAATTACACATTTGGACCCAGGCTTGTTGATGTGTGTGTGTGTGTGTGTGTGTGTGTGTGT
>JBBPCZ010000012.1:16660592-16674145 GCA_037974445.1 Brycinus macrolepidotus
AATATAAATAAACACACACATCTACAACAACAAAACAAAAGATTACAAATTATCAAACCTTGTCACAGTCACCTCAAAATAATGAGCTTCTTGTTGTCAAAATACTATTCTAGCACATTACCCACCCTTAGTGTGGCTGCACAATTTACAATTAATTTGTTTATCATTATCTCAACATTAGCGTGAGGAATATTGATATTGCTGAAGGCTGCAGTATGCAATTATGAGTCTCAAACCTTTAAGTCATATTAGTAAACAAAACTTCACTTAAGGGGTCAACCATGACTTCCTGTTTCACTGGCATACAAACTAAAACTTTGACTGAAATATGAAATTCATATTCTTGGCTATGAAATTCATAGGGACCATAGTAATAACTTGACTGATGACTCAATTAATGGTTCCTGTGATTCTGAAGTTTAAAGAGGCTTACCAGTTCCTTCCTCATCAAAGCAGGCAAAGGCATTGCGGATGACATCTTCTGGATCAGTGCCATTCAGTTTCTCACCAAACATTGTGAGGAACATTGTGAAGTTAATGGGCCCAGGAGCTTCAGTCATCATTGCCTCTAAATAATCATCTGTTGGGTTCTTGCCTGAAGACGAGATTACAAGGTCAATTATGGCATTATGGAAACATCCTTCATTTTACAGATACTGATTATAAATATCTGTGTCACAAGCTTTCCTGATTAACCACAGAACTGTTCAACACAATATACCGAAGAAGAATTTTCATTCTAGGTAGCCCCATAAGCAACTGATTCAACAACACTGGCTTCCAGTTTGAAATTGCAGAAAGCTGAAACATCATTGCTAAATTCATCATGATTAGAATTGAGATTACCATCAAGCAAGCAGTTCATGTTGGAAAACACTACACTATGATGTGCACCTCTATACCTCCTTGAATCTGTGACTATTCAATGGGCAATGCCCTAACTGAAATGTTTTCCTCTCAAGGACGTAACAATGCTAATGCTCATTTGTACAATGGCAGAGAAAAGTGATCCATGGTATCAATCAGTGTCAGGTCATCAAACACTTGCACTCAAATGTGTAGCAGTAAAGGCATACCCAGAGATGCAAGCATGTCATGCAGATCTTCCTTGTCCACAAACCCATCACGGTTCTGATCAATCATGTTAAAGGCCTCCTTGAACTCCTGGATCTGTGACTGGTCAAACATAGCAAAGACATTGGAAGTGGCGCGCTGTGGGCGCTTCTTGGTGGTCTTTCCCTTTGCCCGTTTGCTCGACATGTTGCCTCTGTTGTGTTTTTGCCTAAAATGAAAACCAAAGTTGGATGAACACTGGAGTTACTCAGACTAAACTGCAGCAAAATGAGTACCACAATTGCCCATCCTTACAGAGACAGATAACAATATTAATTATAATAAAACCATTTTACAAATCTAGCAAACTGTGTTCCGCAGCTGTTTCTTCTACTACTGTTAAACAATGGCCCTTCTAAGAGCAATTTTTTAAAAATAGGTAGACTGGATCATGTAATTACCTAAAATAGGATTTGAGCAGTCATGCTTGGCAAAGCAAGTCTAGGAGAAACTTAACATTGTAATGGGGATGCCCAAACTCCCTGCTTTCCTCTATAAAAGGGAATGTGCAAAATAGTTCATAACTGTTCTAAAAACTCATTTTCCACTGAGATGAGAGCAGGCCAGTAATGTGAGAACAATGTCCTTAATAAGACACCACCTCAAAAAAGTTAAGGGAAAGTACATTGTCATCCTTGCTTGCAATTTCACTTAAAGTATTCTTAAGCTAACCATTCATTAATACACCATATTAATAACATGTAAGCATGTCATCTCGCCTGTAGACTTTACAATCTAGATGACAAACTGGATTTCTTTAAATGCCCATGGTTAATGAAACGCAGAGTACTTCAATTGGAGTAGGTGCCAGGTGCATAAAGAAGGTCATTTGCTAGCGGCCACTCCTGTCCTAAACAAGTCAAATTACTCAGCAGGCTGGAATTCTGTCACGTCTTGTCATGTTAATTGGTCTCTCCCTTGTAAGAGAGGGTGAACACTAAATTCTTTATTGGGTTACAGCATAAAGAACACTTAAAAGTCATAAGATGCTTAGTGGGATGTAACTGTAAGGCTGTGCTGGAACTGTCCTATATTTTCACCCCTGAGACTGCTAAACATAGAGCTACCAGCACAAGTTAACCTATTTAACGCTTTGGCAATGATTCTTGTGTGTGTGAGTGTGTGCGTGTGTGCGTGTGAGAGAGAGAAAAAGAGAGAGAGAGAGAGAGGGAGAGTGAGAGAGAGAGAGAGAAACTATGAATACAACGTACACCAACCAACAAACCAACACACATGCGCATAAATATATATGTGTGTGTGTGTGTGTGTGTTGGTTAGTTGGTGTATGTTGTATTCATAATTTCTCTCACACAATTAATGAAATCAAGTATATACACATAATAAAGAATACATAGTAAGGACACATAATCAAGAATAGTAATGCATTGTAAATGTAATCACTACTGCTACACTAATACAGGGTGATTCTTCTCCCTTGAACTGTCCTCAAGTCCTAACATTTGAAATGTTATCTTTATGATGTTACCATTATATATTTTTCCGTACCACAGCTGGAAGCACGTTTCATCGTTGTTTGTATTTGTTTCTCATGGTTTCCATCTTAACCAAACCTCTAGCGTGTTTCTTCGATGTTTAATAGTTAAAAATAGAAAACCATAATGTTACATAAGACCAGTTTGAGGAACAGCCTGGAGCCAACTGGGAAAAACTGCAAGCAAATGTGACACGATAACTTTGCTAAGACACCAACTTTACAGAGCTTTTAAGCTTCACACACAACATATATTGCTTTTATTCGTAATAAACCAGCCTGTATGTGTATAAAAAAATATTTAAATTTAGTCTCTCGGACAGTAAGTCGTGCTAAAGCTACCTAGCTGCTAACAGTGCTAATGTTAGCATACACATCCGGCTCTAGTAAAAACACCCTCCTAAAGAATTGTTGCAAACATAAAAGAAACAGCACTTAATGCTCCGCTGAATATCAACATAAACGTGAAAAATGAGAAAGAAATTTAGACAATTGTACGAAAAATGAAACTGAAATTCTGACCTGAACTCAGTCGAAGTGACGGCCCGAAGACTGCAGACCAACCACCGCCCAGAACTTCCTCTTCATCTCAGGCTGTCCAGACCAGACCAAGTCTGGAAATAGGGGTGCAAATGACAAAGAAAAATAAAACAAAAATCATACACAAAATTAAGAAACAAGTTACAGCCACAATATGATGTGATTCTACACTAAATACGTTTCATTATTTAATTATTTAACCCACATCTGTATATGCTAAAAGTTTCACATCATTTGTAATTCACAACACCCCTATATGACGACACTTGGTTCATCCAAACACACCCTGGTCTACGTCTGCGTTCCTAAACATGTCCATATAGGGGCTTAGAACACATTTCACTGGAGTCAAGGATCTCCAGCTTCTCTGTCCAAGGACCTGTCCAGCTCATCTCACACCTCAACATCACACACACTGACTGCTGGGTGACACTCGTCTGTCCTTTAGAGTGCAAGATTGCAAGTCTTAAAAAAAATCAACGTTACCTGTAACTTTTGTAATGTGAGGCAGGATAACACGTCCCCAGAAAAACAGCTGTTCCCCATTCTCTAACTCCACAGGGAGCAAAACAAGCCAAACAATATGGACAGCTGATGGAAGATCTGAGTAACAGCCTAAATCTGTCCTTGTCTATTATCCCCAGTTATCAAGCTCATTCCTCATGTAAGAGTAGTGTAATGTACACACACACACACACACACACACACATCTCCGCTACCATCACCTCCTCAAAGTCAGTCTTATATATATATTCTCTACTCTCTTTTTATTTCTTCCCAGTATATATATATATATACACACACACACACACACACATAAAATTATACTGGGAATAAATAAAAAGAGAGTAGGTCTGTTTTATTCAAAACCTACAATTTACTGCATTCCCAACGTAGGACATCACATAATTAAACACAGCATTTAGCCTGTTAACATGTCCCTTTAAATCATATTCAATCTCTGTTGCTCTGAATTGACTTTAATCTTAATCTTAGACCATTTTGAGCTCATATCACTACTGTGTAGTCTATCGATAACCAGCAAAATAAAATAATAAGTATATAGTACTAACCTTTGAAAGCCAGTAGACAATCCATTAACAATAGTCTTGTATCCCAGTCTCACACATTGCATGTACTACAAAAAGCCAGTTACTACACAGACACTCTGCACTGTGATAACTGAAGTAATTAAGAATTAAGGTTTACAGTCCTGTCAGAAGCAGAGCAGCATGGCTGGTAAAATAGGACGGTCCCCAGAGTCAAAACAGTGCAAGGTTATCTGTGGGCTGTATTTAAGCTTACTGATTGAACCTTTTCTCTTTTGGCTGTGATGCTTGCACCCCGTTTGTTTACCATCTCCATGCACTGCATATCCTGCAGGCCCTCTGTCTGCATCTCTGATTCTGTTGGTAGTTCAGAATCAAACATCTGAATAAAAAAGAACAGAAATTAAATAAGTATGTCCTTAATATCTGGTACAGTATCTGTTCATTATTAAACATGAAAGTTTTTATTCATTTATTTATTTTTGTATTTACTCTTTGATTTGTTTAGCATGCAGTCATGAACTAGGAGAGTCTGCATGAAGCACTCTTGAAGAAGGTAGTAGGAAATGCTGTAATAGAATTGAAGTTCCTCATTAGTCTCTGTTAAAAGTCAAACCATATGAAAAACTTTCTCTAATGGATGTTTGTATGTTCAAAAATGTCAGTCTTACATTCATCTACCTCATGTGTTGTATACACTGTAACAGTCTGACAGACAGATGTGTGCTCTGCAGTCTGTGGACATGTGTACTTATCCACAGCACATCCTTCCCTAATGTGTTGCAGTTGAGACTTTGCCTTTGTTCTATCTGACTCATTCAAATCTGTCGCCAGAATAATTTGGATGAGTGCTTGTCTACGTTAGGCAGTAAAATGTATCAGCACGGCCTCCCCACCATCATTTTGCATGATGCTAGCCAACAGGGGTGTCTGCTAGCTCACGTAACAGAATGAGCAGTTAGTGTTCCCCTCCAAACGTGTTAAGCTGTCCAATGTTACCTATCTATGGTTTTTATACTCAGCATTTGTGAATATAGCATAGTGTATTTCATATTGAGTTTTTTTCTACAGATTTTTATTTTTATTGGTTTCATTTAGACTTCATATTTTATATTGTTATTGTCTCTGTGTGGCTTTGCAGTTATAACATAAGCAATTTCCTCTGATTGATTTTGATTCTGATTTTTAAAAAATGTGATAGCGTTTCATGTAGCTTCATGCCAACCTTCATCCTCCCAGTGTCGGTGGTATCATGTAATTGGGGCATCCAAGCTAGTGGGTGGAACTGAAGAAAGTAGGAAAAAATGATAAAAAAAAGGAAGTTTGTGTCACAAACAAAATAAAAGTCAGCTTCAACTTTGTTTAACCATGAACTTTATTTATCAAAATAGAGATATAAACAGCACTGAACATGCTTAAATGACAAGAGCAGATTAAAAAAACAGAAATCAGCTACCTTTTTTTTTTTTTTTACTTTTTGCTTTAAAGGGTTGAAGGAACAGGTAATGAGCGTGAGGTAAAGCATTGCTGGAATAAGATCAAAAGGTAAATATCAGAAAAAAAACTGTGAGTATTGGATATCTGTTGGTCTGTTGTAAAGGTTATGTTCAGCCAATTAAGAAACTGTAGCCATCTGATAGCAGTTAATGTGTGAAACAGTTGCAAAGGGGAGTGGGTGGGTGTGAGAGGGGTCTTGGGGTGTGGCCAAACATCTCTCAGGTGTTGCTTCTATGAACTCTTTTATTCTGGTGGCGCCCCCGTGTGGCCAACTGCAGACCTCAACACCCTGCAAAAGGGTGTCATAAAATTCTGGACATAAAATACAAAATATCCTATACCCTATAGTTTTCCTATATTTACCTTTGATTCCAGCAATATTTCACCACATGCTCTTTACTTGTTCCTTCAACCCTTTAAAGCAAAAAACTAAAAAAAGTTGCTGATTTTGCATTTATTTTTATTCATAATGCATTTACCCATTTTGCACTACTGATCTGCTGGTCCAGCACACGAAATCTTGCACACAACAATGTTACAGTTTTACAGTTTATCTTGTTACAATAATGTCTGTAATTGTGTTGCACTATTGTTTACTGTTTAGTGTCTTTTTTTTATTCTCTATTGTCTTATTTTATTCTTCTGTTGCACTGAGCATGCTAATGGCAAAAGAATTTCCCTCAAGATAAATAAAATTCTTTCTTATCTTATCTTATCTTGTCTTATCTTATCTTATCTTATCTCATCTTACCATTTAGTGATTGATTAGTGATCATGTGATTGTTCTGTGCGGTTCATTTATTTTGATACATAAAGTTCATGATTCAACAAAGTTGCAGTAACTGATGGCCAGTTAAAAGACGACAATACATGGAATATGGTGTCCCTTATACTGACATCAGTTAGGAAACACTCAGAGGCACAGTGGCAGATTTTTTAGAGAAACTGAAGACGGGTCCTGGTTTGCTATATCTAATTTTCAAAACAAGAAGGAGAAAAAATAGTTTAATAGTTTAATAGTGTGCTTTCACTCTTACTGGCCCTAGTTTGGACACCTGTGGAGGTACACTTGCAGTTTTTATTAAGGTACCAGGAGACAAGGACTGATTTGCTGATTTGATCTTAGTTTTAAAACATGAAAGAGGAAAGATGCGCGGTTTGCCTGAGAGTGTCCTTCCACCCACAGTGTCCTGAGATGATATTTGGCCTAGTGTTCTTGGAACCACAGGCTGCAGGACATACCAAAACACGGACAGGTCCATCTGTCGTTACTTTTTTACAATTAAGTCTTTTGGTAGACTGGGTGTACTCTAGCCTACAGTGATTAATGTGAATACTTCGTCATCTCCTTGTAACCAGTGCCTCTGCTCTTCCAGGAGTTCCCTAGTGCCAAAGTCATTGTAACATTCATTGAGAACCTGAAATGTGATTGTTCCATGTCCAAGTACTCAAAAGCAAAAGGATATAGGGTGCTGGGACAGTACAAATGTGTCTTTTTATGCTATAAATGACCATGTAGGGTCTGGATCCCCCTGAGCTTTAAAGAAACCAGTCTATCTCTTTGTAAAGGAGCAGGAGGGCAGTGAGTAGAGCAGCCACCTAGAGTCCCAAGAGTACCATTTTAGGTTCAGGCTAAGCCCACTGTGCCCACATTATACTTGTTCATCTTAAACCATTGAATTATGTTTTTATTCAACTTTATTGTTACACAAAAGCAGGACCCTATAAACACTTCTCTGTAATTTCAATGTGAACATTCAACCAAAAGTATAAAAAATGGCTTAAACATACAGTAATAGATAAGAAATAGCACAGCAGCCAAGATATTTGTAATCTTAACATTCATATTCACCATGCTGAACCAATTATAAAATGCCCTATTTATACTTACATCATTCAGGCATCTGAATGTCTCCTAATTATTTTAATCACAGTATCGGCTGCCAGTCCTCCGTCGGTGCCAGTCCTCTATTGCATAATAGCTGTCCTGATAGAGTGGCTTAGCGTACTTTGAGGAGAAAGACTAACTGTTTATTTCTATCTATACAGTCTAAAACATACTTTTGATTGGCAACCAGGCTCTGTGTTTAGTTGTAGCGTGGGCATAACCAGGTCAAACAAATTCGCAAAATATTACATACACCAGGAATTACTTTACTTTTGAATGACAGTGAGTCTGACCTGTCAGTGAATTGTGATGGGTTTTGAAATGCAGTCAAAATTTGTTTATTGTTTGCTGAGGCAGTTGTACTACAAAAAGTTGATAAGTCTGTCTCAGAGTTTATTAGTTATCCAAAACCTGACTCAGGGATAACTACTGTTTGATGGTCCTGTAGCATGGAAACACTGGTGGAGAACATTGATGGAGAAGGAACTAAAGTAATACCATAATGCAGTGTTTTCAAATCTTGGTCCTAGAGTCCTTTCTGTTCTTTTCTATGCCTGATCCAGTTAAAGTAATTAATAAGGTTCTCCAGGGTTAAAGTGTTTGGATAAGTGCAGTTGTTCGTACCTACCAAAAGCGGTCTCATATGTGCACGGGTAGCCCATCTGGTCCAGTCCCACAGAAGAGCTACTGTAGCTCAAATAGCTGAAAAAAGCTAATGATGGCTATGACAGAAAAGGGTCAGACCACACAGTGCATCACAGCTTGTAGCTTATGGGGCTGCGACAGAATGGTCAGAGTGCCAATGCTGACCCCTGTCCACCTCCATAAGTACCTGCAATTAGCGTTAACATCAGAACCAGGCCATAGAGTAATGGAAAAGGGTGGCCTGGTCTGAGGCATCAAATTTTCTTTTTCATCATGTGGACGGCCGGGTTAGTATGTGTTGCTTACCTCGGAAAGAGATGGCACCAGAATTTTTTTTTTTTTTTTGACATGTACCAGTGGCCTTTTTTAGCAGGACCATGCACCCTGCAGCACAGCAAAAATTGTTCAAGAATGGTATGAGGATCATGACAAAGGGTTCAAGGTATTGACTTGGCCTCCAAATTCTCCAGATATCAATTCAATCGAGCATCTGTGGGATGTGCTGGACAAACTAGTCCGAACAATGGAGGCCCCACCTTGCAACTTACTGGACCTAAAGGATCTGCTGCTTACGTCTTTGTGCCACATACCACAACACACCTTTAGAGGTCTTGCAGAGTCCATCCCTTGACTCGCCAGACCTGTTTTGGCAGCATGAGCACCTTCACAATATTGGGCAGATAGTTTTAATGTTATAGCTGATTGGTGTATCTACTGTTACATCGCTTGATGTTGTTAATGTAAAGTGACATTTGGCAGACGCCCTTATCCAGAGCGACTTACAATCACTAGTTACAGGGACAGTCCCCCTGGAGCAACTGAGGGTTCAGTGTCTTGCTCAAGGACACAATGGTAGAAAGTGGGGGAGTTTGAACCTGCAACTTTGAGGTCATCAGGTTGACAGGCAAGTGTTTTACCCACTAGGCTCCTACCAACTCATGACTCTGGAAAACAGCAATTAATTTCTGTCTTGTTGGCAGAGACCTATATATCATTGTTCAAGGAAAATATGTGCAAAAGAATTTACTTGTGAATGTACAAGAAATTATTCAAATGTGAATCAAACTCAAAAACAATACCTATTAAACTTCAGTGCAACAGAACTCACAAGTTACAGGCCAGTTTCAGTGTAAGTTGCCATTGCATGCTTGGTCATATTCTGTTTCTGGGCTCAATTTTCCAGCCATTGTATCCTGTTCATTCTGATAATATAGCCAAACAGTTGTTATCATAAGGTTTGGTTTTCTAAGAGCTCTAAAAGTTCTTACCTTGAACAGCAGGTGTACCACAACTATATAGACACTTATACACCTTTCACACTGTCATTTTTGTGAAATTTAATATTACGTCATACTCTGTACCTGCTCATAAATAGTGTTGTAAGACTGAGTCTGTACATTCATGCCATTTGAATTTTTTAGTCTAATAAACTTCTTAAATATGTGAAACACTCAGAGATGGTCAGAGATGGATCTTGACCAACACAAGAGTAAATGGAAAGTGTTTTCTGTATATAGTCACATAAGCAGAAACGCACCTACACTGCGCTACCCAGATTAGGTAGTAGGATGAGCAAGGAAACGCAGGACAGAGAACACACAAGGCTGGAGTCGTCCCTGATGACAATTGCGTTCCTGCTGTCTGGGCCAATGGAAGCGTCCACGGCAAGTTTGTCAGTTTGTATGATAACAGGAGGAAAAAGTAAACAAAGTAAAAATAAATGAAAATGCACTGATGTGCTTTTTACAGAGGAAAGTCAAATGTGATCTAGTTGCACTGGGGACATATTACAGTGAAAAGTAAATGTAATCTAGCCAAAATGTATCCAGATCTGATATGGTCATGAAACACATTACAGTAAACAACCTTGAGCTCCACATCTAAAATCCATTTTATCCATTTTAAAGGGCAGCTGCTCTCACAGTTTCATGAAACATAGTCTAATGGAAATGTTTCAAAATGACTCAGAAATAAATAAATAAATAAATAAATAAATAAATAAATAAATAAATAAATAAATAAATTTATAGTAGAGAATGTTTTTTCCTTCCACATGACTGTAAAAAGGTTTTGTTCTGACAGGAACAATATACATGATAAATACTGCTCATGGGTGACGCTGCAACACAGAACAATAGTCATATTTTAAGTTTGCAGTTAACTTAGCAATAAACAAAAAAAATATATACTTTACCCACTCATGCCATGTGTTCATATAGCAAATTACTATGCATGGCTAAAGATGAACATATTTCCTCCACATTCCTTTGGGGTAGGAGAGGAGTATGAAAGGAGGATGAGGAGAGCAGGAGCAGCAGCAAAACTTTACGGGTGCAGCAAATATTAGATGGAGCAGGTGCTGTCAGTATGGAATATGGTCTCTTCAGCATTTCCATCCTGATATAGGTGACCTCATCTAACACAGCAATGTCCATCATTTCACTCACTAATTGATTTCCTGAGCACTGAAGAACAATATGCCCCTTTCAGACATCAAATCTTAACACAAACAATGTGGGAGGTCCATGCAATAAATCCTGAATGACTAATGGAAGCACGTTTCCTCTGTCAGCAACAAAACATTTAATAAGTGCCTTCTTCAAATATACCTGACCCTAATTATTATAACAATATAATAAACATACAAAGTAATATACTAAATAATGTTTTTATAATGTAGTAATTAGTCAGTGGCATGTTCTTAAGGACCTATTAAAACAAACCTTTTAAATCAAATTATGTCTGATCTGTATCAGGCACATACAGGCAGCTGGTGGCCTAGCGGTTAGATCGTTGCCCCTGTGATCAGAAGGTCATGGGTTCGAATGCCAGGACTGCTAGTGGCACCACTGAGGTTCCCTTGAGCAAGGTACCGTCCCCACACACTGCTCCCTGGGCGCCTCCCGTTGGTGGCAGCCCCCTGCTTCACTTGGTGAATGTGTTAAATGTAGAGAAAGAATTTTGTGCTGTTCACACTGTGTGCTGTAGTGTGTTCACGTATGACAAATGGTTACTTTACTTATTTCGCTTGCACTTTCTCATGTGCTTGTGTTCCACTTTAATTTTACAGCAGTAGTAAATCGCAGTTGGCTACTGGTTTCTGGCTCTTCACTGCAACCTTCACGCTCTCAGCATTATCTACTCCTTTCCTCCTCGATTACTTATTGAATCATGTGGGAAGCTTTCGCTGGCCTTATAGCTCATTCTCTCGCTGAACTGAGCCCAAGCCTGAAGCCTTTTGCACACCACACTGTGTGCTGTGGTGTGTTCATGCGTTACTATAAGGGGCCACTTTACTTTTTACTTTACCATCCTGAATTGTCCCAGAAATAAGAGTGATTTGTCACCAATACCTTAAAATCGCTGTGCCCCATCTTAGTAAAGGTATTTGTGCTGAATGAACACTAGATATTTCATTTAACCACTTAACTCATTCTTCCTCAGTCTCAGGCATCCCTTTCTGAGCCAGATCTAGACTCCTTAACCACTTCATCAGAACCCCCTATTTTGTGGGCCCACTTTTGCCAAAGTTAGAGGATGAATCCCGTCTGCTGATACACAGTTTGTATTAAACACTCTACAGTCCTTCATCAGTAGTCAGTATGTGTTCACACAGAACAGCCTCAAGAGCCTCACGTGGCAGTTTCCCCTCCAGATCGAAGGGAAATGTTTGGCGCCAAACTACAATGAAATAAAATTTGACATCCCAACCTTCCCAGCTCCCCAACACACACTTTAAGGTGGCATGTCTGGTACGTAACAGAGGTAACAATAGCAGGGGCTATTGTTAGTGTGGAACACAGCTGTGTGGGCCTTTATGGCAAAGTGGAAGCCACAGAGTCTCTACTAAACCTAAACAGAGGGTTCATAAGGTCATAGTTAAAAAACTGTTGGGTTTGTGTGTGTGTGGCAAAGGAGAGGGAGAGAGAGAGAGAGAGAGAGAGAGACAGACAGACAGACAAACAGACAGAGACAAAAAGTCAAGGAGAGAAAGACAGAGAGGGTGTGAGTGTGATAGAGAGAGGCAGAGAAAGTGAGAAAGACAGAGACAGAAAGACAGACATTGAGATGGAGAGAAAGACAGTGTGTGAAAGAGAGAGAGAGACAGAGAGAGAGAGAGGAGAGAGAGAGAGAAAGATAAGGAGAGAAAGAGAGAGAACGAGTGAGGCAGAGAGAGTGAGAAAGAGACAGAAAGAAAGAGAGAGAGAGGGAGGGAGAGGGAGGTTCCTCTACACTGAAAAAAGTGACTGAATCCACTTGATCTTGCAAAACTTTCCTTATTTCCACCAACACAACACTGTCGTTCAGTTTTCACTCACTTTTGGCAGTACTTTGAAAGTAAATAAAGCTATTCAATGCTTTATTTACGTAATTAAATTGTATTTACTACTTCTCACGAACACATGTGAATGGGACTATGTTTAACTTCTATAATATCGATCACTTGTTTTCTTGTTCTTTCCCCCAGTATTAGGAAGGTCACGTGATGAACACAGAAGCCTCATTACTCTCCGTGGTCCGGTAAAACGACACGGTGGTCTGAAAGCCAAATGATAATGTTATCAGGACGAAACCTATCTGCACGAACCGCCGTGGACACGGCTATATTTATCAGAGCCCGTGGCCATAAAAGGCCCTGAGAGGTGCTTCGCCATTCCCCCCTCGCGCCAGCATTATTTTTGTTGAGTGGACAGAGACCCCCGTCCACAGCGCAGCACAGCGACCACCTTCCGCCTGGATCTGTTAAATCTCTCGGACCCGAAGCCTTCCGTCTGGAAAAGGTGAGAATTGTCCTGCAAGAAAGGACAATTTTTTGGAGGAACTGATTGAGTAACTTTAAAATAAGCAAAAGCTGTGGTGTTTCAGGAATACATGACCTGTAGGAGGGCGCATGAGCCTGCTGAGATATTAGTTGGAGATGTTGCGGCTCTGATTGAAACTGGGGAGGCTACATAGTCCTGCATGGTGTTGATTTGCCTGGGCTTCTTGCTCTGCTCTACATCAGATTTTTGGCGCTCCAGTTCACATTGAAATCACTAATGTTGACACATTTTTTCCCCCACAACTATCCATTTTGGGTACATGTACTTTTGACATTGGTTGTACAGTAGAATAACTGTATTTTCTATCATTTGAACAGCTGTAGGCCTCTTCAAACCCAGTGCTGACAACATCTAAATCTAATAGTGTAGTAAAGGATGTGTAACATGTATTTAAGTTGTTTAAATATGCAGGCACACTCACACACAAATACACACACACACACACACACACTCACATACACATTTACACTTATATTTATTAAAACATATAAGACAATATACATATA
>JBBPCZ010000012.1:16693130-16707482 GCA_037974445.1 Brycinus macrolepidotus
CAGACTGGCAAAACGACACCACCCTCTGGTGGTGCTGTTGTGTTTTTTCTTTCTCTCTCTCTCTCTCTCTCTCTCTCTCTCTCTCTCTCTCTCTCTCTCTCCCCTCCCTCCCTCTGTCTCTTCCTCCCCCTTATCCCCTCCCCCTTATCTCATTTTCTCTTTATCATTTGGTCTCTCTCTCTATCTAGGTGTGAAGTTGGTACCACACACTGGATTCAGTGTAACGACACACCAGTAAAGTTTGCCCGTTTCCCTGTTACTGGTCTGGTAGAAGGCCGCAGCTACATTTTCCGCGTGCGCGCAGTAAATAAGTGTGGCATGAGTCATCCTTCTCGTGTGTCTGAACCTGCAGTGGCCATGGACCCAGCAGACCGCGCTCGCAAAGGTGTGAATATGTGACCATGAATAACATTAGTAAAATTAACAACACTTTATTTATTGCCTCTCACACATTTAAGTTCTCCTTGAATAGCTTCAAAGTCTGTGTGCTGTTAAAGCAATCAAACCCCATAAAAGAAAAAGACAAACAAATAAAAAACAAAAATTATATTTAACAGTAAAAGTAGTATTATTGGTAGTACTACAGTAAAGCTGTAATAGCACAGTATGAGCAGGAGTAAAATAAGTACTCAGATAAGAAAAATAAAACATTTATTTGTATATGATAACACTAGTCTTACATAAAGATTTTACCACTCAGTACTCTCCTCTGGTTCTCACAGTGTTTCCTCGCATTTTAGGTCGCTTTGGATAAAAGCGTCTGCCAAATGAATGTAATGTGATGTAATGTAAGTTGGAACTTCACTGTGTATTAAATTGTCCATGTCTTTCCCACTCTCCCTCTGTCTTCTGTCTTGCTCATGGAAGGAACCTCTGCACCGTGGACAGGCCAGATCATTGTGACAGAAGAGGAGCCTGTTGGTAAATGGACCTTTTAACATTGTTTCAGAGCATGTAGACCTGTTGCAATCTTAGTATAATCATCTGATCTGAATTATTTTAGCTTATTGCATTATTTACATTGCAACAAACGGAATGTGAATTAATGCCTTGATCTGAGGCAAATGCATGTAAATTAAAAATGAGACATGTCATGGGTCTTGAGAAAACAACATTCTAACTTCTGGCTGTTGCTATCACACACTGAGAGGACACTTTAGGCATATTACTTACTAGTTGTATAAACAAACAAAAAAGCTTGTTAATCACAAGTATTAAGATGGCAATGGATAGTCAACTTAGGTGTCTTGGTGATGACAGGCCTAAGTGCATGCAGTCAGAACATGTTGGTGTCTAGTGGATTGAAGCAGTATATGCAATAGCTACAAAAACCAATTCTATTTAGATCTTAACAGAAGTTGTACCTTGGGAATAATGCAATACCCCCGTGCATTTTCTACCCTTTATGTGATGTCTTATGTTAATAAAACTGCTGCATTTTTCTTACTTATTTGAAAAGTAAAGTAAGAAAAGTAAGTTTGACCTTTTGTTTTCTGCAATACTTTTGATGGGCATTTTGATACTTTGTTCCTTACTACTTATTAACCTTCTATAACTTCTATAGAGAGTGTGGTTCCCGGCAAACCTTGCGACTTGATGGTTACCGAGGCAACCAGGAACTATGTTGTGCTAAGCTGGAAGCCCCCAGGCGAGAAGAGACATGAGGGGGTCATGTACTATGTTGAGAAGGTCAGAAACGTCCTGTTTACATTAGATATGTACTGTAGGGGACAAAGCTTATATATGCAATATATCAGCGATATCCTATCTGTTAGTCTCTGAAAGTGTGAATGTGTACTTCTGTGTGTGCTACAGTGTGTATCTGGCACAGACAGCTGGCAGCGTGTGAACACTGAGATTCCAGTAAAGTCTCCACGCTTTGCACTATTTGACTTGGCTGAGGGGAAATCCTACCGTTTCCGGGTCCGTTGCTGTAACTCTGCCGGTGTAGGTGAACCTTCAGACCCCACCGAAGCCACTGTAGTAGGAGACAAACTGGGTGAGAAAACCTCTCCCTTTTGGCATTCTCCTTTGTGTCATTAACAATAATACATGCAGTTTTAAAATATCTAAAATAACATCATAAAATTATCGATGGTAGTCTTGTATGATAAGGGCCTGTCTTAGTGTTTCCTATTCTTTGCTGTCATGCTTGTAACAGCTTTTTGTAAAGGGAAAGTGAAGCTCAATTTTACAGTTTATCATACCTCACTCTCCAGATATCCCGTCCGCCCCAGGCCGTGTAGTGCCAACCCGTAACACAGATACATCTGTAGTAGTGTCATGGGAGGCATCACGAGATGCTAAAGAACTGGTGGGCTACTACATTGAGACCAGTGTTGTTGGGAGCAGTGTTTGGGAGCCCTGCAATAACAAACCTGTCAAGGCCACCAGGTACATTGACTTGACACACACACACACACACAAACACTCACACACAAGAACACATTAGAACTACTAGAGACAGAAATGTAGGGGGATATTAGAGCCAGTGTCTTACAAAATATATTACACATAGTGGTAGTTATTTCACACAGTTTGTGTACCACCGTTGGTTCTCTTTCATTATTCCACTCCAGCTGTTTTAATAAGGGAATGATGGGCTTCAACACCTCACTATTTCTGACACCATGACCATATTCTGACTGACTGAGTGAGGTCACTTTAGGAGAATCAAAGAACTTGAATTGCTTCCCCATATCAACTTCAGCTGCCAACCTCATGTGCTAACTAGGGGCTCACATGGTTCTCTTGGCTGGGGCTGAGGCTTCACCACTTTCTCACCTTCGTTACAGTACAGTCTCCCCCCATCTGGTCTTGTCTGACATTGGGTGACAATGCTGAAAAATATCTTGCCCTCAACACTGAGGAGTGAGGTGATCCTGGCCTACTTGATGTTACTTGCGTTCTTCTACTTTGGAACAAACAAAAAAGTCATTTTTTCCAAGAAGTAGAAGCCACTTTATTTTCATAATTGGCTGAATTTTACTCAATCCTGACGCCTGTGATATAATGAGGCACATGGAGTTGCAGAATTAAAGCTGTTAAATATGAACTGAATATAAATATGCCTTGAAGAAGATAATGTAACATCAAGTACTAAGAAACAAATCGTACCAAAGGAACAATGAAAGACTCTTACCTTTTTTTCTTGTGTGCAGGTTTATATGCCATGGCTTGACGACGGGCGAGAAGTACATTTTCCGCATTAGAGCAGTTAATGCTGCTGGAGTCAGTGAGTTCTCACAGGAGTCTGAAGCCATTGAAGTTAAAGCTGCCATTGGTGAGTCAACTCTTTCAAAAATGTGTTGCAAAAGTATATTAATTTGTGTCCATACTGTTGTATCAAATGGCTAAACATATAGTCTTTCCAAATATGTTTGTCTAATTGTAAAGTAATTGCAAAGTTTTTTTGGAGAGCAATATTATGACAGATTTTTTCTGTTGACTTCGCCTCTGTTCTGCTCATTGAGAACATCTTTTCAGCTCTGTACACCATCAGCATTCCGATTCCCTCCGTGTTCCACACCATTGTTCCACTTCTTAACTTTCCACGTTTTCTGCTGCACTGTAGCAATGGCGGGGCTGCACCCACATACCCCACAGCTCCGCCTGTGTCCCTTCCAGAAGGCGGGGTCAGGACTTGTAGGCTTCCTCTAGTTTGGGTCACAAGTGATCCAATGTAGCGGTGACTACAAAACCAGCTCACCCGCTTCCTTTCACACACCCCCTGCCCACCCTTCTACTCCTGAGTGTCCCCTCTTAATCTCTTGCTCTCCTCTTTTACCCCTGATGCCCTTCTGAGCTGAGTTACTTGCTTTGGTAACTAGGCTTTGTGCTAAGTTGCATGTTTCCCTTATGAAAAACACATGGCAACTAGGCCCAAGATTACCTCTTCTGGTCAGCTGCAACAAAATATTCTTTTTTAACAAGATGTAAGATATAACAGTAATGTAATAAGGTGCTTAGCTTATAAAATATGTTTCATTTAATGTGTTAAAGGCAGGGATGGCACGTCTATATAGACAAACTAGCCAGTTGCCTTTTAGAAAGGGTGCCAATCCCTACCTCCCCCAACCAAAAATTCGGCTGGACTAGAAAAAAACTGGCATGCCGAAATGGGCTAAAGCTGGAGGCATCAAAATGCTGTTTTACACAGGGGAGTAAAACGTCATGCATTGGCACCGATTAAATGATTTAAGTAATTGAAAAAACTTTTTTACTTGCTATAAGTTACTCTTTCTACTTTTTTTTATTTATTTGGGAGAACCTTAGTAACACAAATAAGTGGTTTGTTATTCTTGGAGGAAATTATTGGGTCTTTTTGTCAAAGACTGTTTTTTTAATCAAGGGTTGGCACAAAGCAGGCTACAGCCACTGTACAACACTGTATCGCACTAGCATGAATGCTAGTCCTTCCCTTTTCACTAGGGATGCACCAGTATGTAAAGTATGGGCCGATATCAATGTCAACAAATAAAATGCTGATATTTTAGTGCATAATTCAGTGTTACCTAAACATTCTGCTCTTAGAGCAGTTGGTTTTAAATGTTGGTGAAAGCTAAACATCTGTCTGCAGACAATTTCAAGCATTTATCTTCGTGCATCCCTACTTTTCTCTATAACCTCTCCTCTCAATCCAGCATACTCATCCAATCAAAATCTTTCCTAGCTTTCCTCTCTTTTTATTTCATCTCTTTGCTTTCCTGCTGCTCGTCTTCCCTCTCCTTTGGCCTGCCTCTTTCCAGATGTCTCTGTTCAGCCATCTTGTCTTCATTTTCACTTTGTGTCAAATGAAGACTTCATGTTGTTTTTCCTCCTAGATTAACTCTTCCCCTTTATCTCTTATTGGTAGTCAACTGATTAAAATAATGAGCAAACACTGATAGTGACATGTATAACTTGTACATGCATGCTATTGCTCAAAACTGAAAGCAGTGAAGCTAAAGGAAATAGTGAATGTTAGATGTGAATGTGTGTGTAGAAGTAATGTAGTAGTGTGTTTGTAGAGTAATGTTTTAGGTCAATGTGTGTGACTTCTATTGAGCTCTGTTTTTGTTTTCTCTTGCTGTTCCCTGCTAACTCTTGTAGGGGGCGGTATTCCTCATGGTGTGTTTCTGGAGTCGGGGGGTAATTTGGTCGGACTAACTCAGCACAGTCCATGCAGGGGGGGCAGGCATGCGCCCCCTCGTCCCCCTGCTACCACGCCGCTAACTCCTCTATCTAATGTTAGCCAGGGGGCTGGGGGAAGGGCCAATAACGCAGTTCCCCAAGGGCCTCCGAGCACACTGAGCAAAGGCAGAGAGGGTAAGAGAGGCAGTTTAACCTGGGCACCTGAACCCAGCTATGAACCGGCCACTGAATCCAAAACCAGTTTAAACACCAAAACAAGCAAAGAATCTGGTGCTGGGCTGGTGGCCGAACAGGTCGCTCACACCTCCAGTGAAAGGGCAAAGGAGTCCAAGACAGAAGTGCTGGCAAAACGTAAGTCCTCACTAGACTCTCCTCCAGAGCGAGGGAGAGCGCAAGAAAGAGAAAAAGGGCGCAGAGGCTCAGGTGAGGATGTGAAGTGAGAGCGTCATTTTTTTTCCCAACTCTCTGGAGCGCCGCCCATCTTCATGCGTCCTCAGAGTTGAGCTGTCTTTTTTCCTTTCCTTTCATTTTATCTCTTCTTTTTTTCTTGTCTGGTCTCAAACATATTGTTTCCACTTTTCTTTTTTTCATGTCATTCCAGCGCGTTTGAGTGATAAACTTCTCACTTTCTTTTTCTCTTCTCTTTCACACCAAATTTTCTGACTGTTGTCAGTCACTGTATATTAATTACCATCTCTTCCGTTAAGTTACTGCATGGAGTGAGACAATTTCATTACAAGTAAATGAGTGGATAATTATACTTTGCTCATGGGTAAGTTTTTATAAACTTATTGTGTTTGTAATACCTCTCTCACAAACACAGACAGTGTTTTTTGGCACCTGTACACCTCCACAAGCAGCGGGCACTGCACTGGCCACACTCCCTACCTCATAAGAGAGTCGTGCTGGGAATTTCAATCACTTTGCACAAGATTCTAGGATTAGAATACATTACTGGGTAGAAATAATCTGTGTCAGCCATGACCTGAGAAATGTATTGCACTCGTAGAAAGACAGACATAACATACCAGTTATTTAGCCCAATGACACACTGTTTATAGCAATGCTTTTTTTTTTTGATTCAGCTAGATGAAGAGTTTGAAGCCTGTTTAATACCAACACATTGAGCAGTAATTGTAAAATTCAGAGTATTATATTTAGGATATTTTTAAAATAGGCCTATAGTTAGTTTGGCTTTCTGAAGATAAGATCAACCTGTCTTTTGTCCACATTGAGGCTTCAGTCTCTTTCCAGCTGAATAATTCTTAGTAATTTTCCTAAATGCTAACTTGAGTCCTCCACTATATCAGCCTCTCCTGCTCCACCCTATGGCATCACTGTGCTGGAAAGCGTGCGGGACTCTATGGTGCTTGGCTGGAGGCAGCCCACTTTCATCGGTGGCGCCGACATTAACGGATACTTTGTGGACTACCGCGAGGTCATCGGTGGAGTGCCTGGAAAATGGCATGAGGCTAACATCAAGGCAGTCAGCGAGCGTGCATACAGAGTGAGTTTTCCAATAGACCACCCCTGTTTCTTCTGAGTACACCTTTCTTAAGCCCTTTAAACCTAAAGACCTATATGAGCCCACCTTTTAATTCCCCACTCTCATAACTATCACAACATACATCACTGCAGTCCAAAAAAATCTCCATGGATCTTTTTTGTCAGTTTTGTAGACTTCTGCAGACTGAAAGGTCTGTGACATCACAAATATAATAGATTCAAGATGGAGCTTTATGCAGCTCGATTTCGATCTATTGGCCATATGAAAAAGTTGATTTTCCATTATTTGGGCTCCCTATGTTTAATAAATGAATAATAATCTATGTTTAAAACCAGGGGTTAAGACCTGATACATCTCAAGATCAAAGATTAAAGTGTAGAACTTAAATAATGACATTTTGCCCTTTGGAATTTTAGATGTTCATCTTTCTCCTCAAACTTTCTTTCCTTCTCCCCAGGTTTCAGACCTGAAGGAAAATATGCTGTATCAGTTTCAAGTTCGTGCTGCAAACATGGCTGGCGTGGGAATCCCTTCCCTGCCCAGCGAAACCTTTAAATGTGAGGAGTGGACTATTGCTGTGCCAGGTTAGTGTGTGTGTGTGTGTGTGTGTGTGTGTGTGTGTGTGTGTGTGTGAAGAAGAGAATTTTATGACTGCCAGGTATAGTTGACCTCTAAACACATACCTTGGGTTTTCTAAGTGAAATTAAGTACACATCCTCTACAGAGAATCACTGTTACTATTTATTTGCTGAAAAAGTGGCCTGTGCCAGAATAATGGCACATTTTATATTTTCCAATATGTTAAACTCAGCAAATGCATAGAAAATGTGCATTAAACATGTTCAAGATTGTTTTCTATAGAGCGTGTGTAAAATATGTCTTTTGGACTGGATATTATTGTCAGTACACTGTTTTGATAGTTTTACACTATCATGACAGTGAGTAGTGCCAGCAGAGTTGTTGAAACACCCATGCATTTAAGGGTTAAAAAGTTTTAAAAGTCTTCAAATGGGTACAGTAATTTCAGATACTTGTCTTTTATCATAGGACCCCCACATGACCTCCAGCTGCAAGAGGTGCGTAAGGACTCTTTGGTGCTGCTGTGGAAACCACCAGTGTACCAGGGCCGTGACGCGGTCAATGGTTACTATGTTGACATCAAAGAGGCTGAAGCAGATTTTGAGACTTGGAGAGGAGTCAATGAGAAAGCCACCAGCAAGAAATACATGAAGGTGTGTGTGTTTGTGTGTGTGTGTGTGTGTGTGTGAGTGATTATGTGCTACAAAATAAGTGAAATGATGGTCCAATATTGTTTAAAGTAGGTGTTTTTGTACATAAAAGACATGTAGGAGAACAAAGTGGCTGATGTTCTGTCTTCGTGGTTCCAGATTAAGGATCTGAAAGAGGGCGTGACGTATGTTTTCCGTGTCCGTGCTCAGAACAAGGCTGGCGTGGGAAAAGCTTCTGAGCCTACAGAACCAGTGCTGGCTGAGACTAAACCTGGTACAAGTTGTTATTTTTATATGCCTTGTTCTGGACACAAGGGATCTCTGAAGATGAAACTGTAGAATTCCAGACCAGAGATAAAGAATAACTACTGATCACTGATACTTTTGTCCGTAATGTGAATGTTTTTTGAGCAGTGCTCACATATCATTTGTATACTGAGAAAGAACATTAACATGCTTTTTCTTTCTTAGGCACCAGGGAGCTGGTTGTGGATGTTGATGATGATGGCGTGATTTCACTGAACTTCGAGTGTGAAACCCTCACCGCTGATTCACAGTTCGTCTGGTCCAAAAACTATGAGGAATTTACAGACTCTGCACGCCTTACAGTGGAAACCAAGGGCAGCAAGTAAGTACAATGTAGTTTATTCTTAAAATTGCAAGTTTTCAAAAACAGTTTGATGTTCCAACTATTAATTTGTATTCCTCTGTCATTTAAACAGCCCATTTGACAATGTTTAATAGAAAAATGCTGTTATTATGAAATTTTTGAAAGTTTAAACATGTCCCTGATCTCTGATAAATCGTATGTAATGGCTCCTGGGCTGGACATGGTATGTCTATTCTGTTCAGTTCAGTAAACTTTTCTCTGGCAGGTCCAAAGCTGTCTTTAATGCTCCTTCTGAAGATGACCTGGGCATCTACTCCTGTGTTGTCACTCACACTGAAGGGGCCTCCGCTAGCTACACCCTGACTGAGGAAGGTATATTGACCAGATTGCTTATTTCTTTATTTGCATAGAACAAGAGATGCATAGCACTGCAGAGTTTAGAGTTAAAGCTCATTTAACACTCCTAAGTCAACTCATCAGCTAACCATCAAGATGTTTATTGAATTCAGAGTTTTGGATAAGGGCAAACATCTCTGCAGGGCGGAGTTTGATGCCCCTGGCAGAGGACATAAATAGAACTGGGTATCATGCAAAATGTACAGATACTGAAATCAGTACCAATTCCTATGTATATATATATATATATATACAAACTAAATTATTTCTATTTTAAATGGGAAAAACAACAAAACTGATTCATCATGAGAAGAATCAAATGTGTTACGATGCAGAAAACGTGCGCTCTGAACAATTTCAGAATATCTTGAAGGGCTTAGATAGAATCAAAACATTTAAGACTTTTTTTGCTTGTTTCTACTAGTTCTACTAGTTCACCTTTATAAGGCTGTGTTCATGTTACCCATTTTTTCCTCAGCCAAGAGGGCATGTTTTACTTTCAGTCCCAGTGTTGCACTGTCAAAAAAATAAAACAGTTTATTTTTCAATTATTTTTGATATGTTGCTTGAAAAGCACCACCCTCTATTCTGCAAAAAATTATATAGAGGTCTAAATACCTTGTTACCATGTGCGTTATCCCACACTTTCACACTTTCTTTCTTGGTTTTGAGGGATGAAATAGAACTGATTTTGTACTGATTTGTTTTCACAGGCCTGAAGGAGTTGCTGAAGATCAGCCATGACCACAAATTCCCTAGTGAGTACTGGATTACTACATTACCCATAATCCCATTATGTACATCATTGCAAATATACTGCTTCTTTGCAAGAATTACTCAGGAACTTCTCTCAAACGTTAACTGTTTCAACTGCTTTTATAGGCTGGTATTACTGCAATTTCAGTCCTGCCTCACATTTTTCCTCTAAATGCCAGTGATTCTTGAAGTGTTCTCTCGGTCTCACTTCTCTGCCTTTCCCTTTTTTCCTCCAGTTATTCCTCTGAAGTCAGAGCTGGCTGTTGAGCTGCTGGAGAAGGGTAGAGTTCGCTTCTGGCTACAAGCTGAAAAGATTTCTCCCAACGCCAAAATTGAATATGTGTTCAATGACAACTTGATTCACCAGGGAGATGTGAGCAGAACATGCTGTTACAGTCTATACACACACACACACACACACACACACACACAATTGTTGTTGTTGATTTAAGAATTTGTTACAGTCGTAAAAAAATCTTTTATCCGATAAATGGTAATTTTATAAGCAAAAGGAACATTTTTAACATCTGAAATGGAAATTCATTTCCACAATGGAAAGGAAACTGGAATTTTCAAATGGTGTGAACAAAATAAAAAATGGAATTAACTTGGTTTTTAACCATAATGTAAGAAAGAATTTGTGTGTTAGGAAGGCACCTTTTCAGTTTTCCTGTCCAAGTATATCTAAATATCTACATACAAACATATCAGTTGTGTTGGTTTTAAGAAATTGTTCTTTGTCTGTTTCAGAAATACAAGATGAACTTTGATAAGAATACTGGCATCATTGAGATGTTCATGGAGTCACTGGGTAAAGAGGATGAAGGAACGTTCACTTTCCAGCTCCAAGATGGCAAAGCCACCAACCAGTCCAGCCTGGTGCTAATAGGAGATGGTACACACATTGTAAACTTGTTCTCATAGCACACACACTGTGATATTACATCAGGTTTGCTGACAAGGGTGTCTGCACACACATTTGTCTGTTTTACAGTTTTCAAGCAGTTACAGAAAGAATCTGAATTCCAGAGAAAAGAATGGCACAGGAAACAAGGTAAAATTTGACACCATACATGTGTGTTTGTGTTTGTCTGTGGTTGTGTTTTAATCATGTGTATTCCTCATAGGTCCTCACTTTGTGGAGTATCTCGGTTATGAGGTTACACCTGAGTGTGTTGTGAGACTTAAGTGCAAGGTAAGCTTTTATTTTGGTTCACTTCAGCTAAAATGAGCTCCTGATTTTAGGTTCACCCAACTTTTATCTACACCCATTGGCAATTTTATCAGAAACGCCTTCCATGTCGGTACACTCTGTATGTTTACAGTTACTGTAGCCCATCTGTTGTTTTACAGTTTATCAGCCCCTCTACACTTTCCAATCAAAAGAGACCACCACAGTTCCACTGTCAACCATATAAGTCATAGTAAACCCTGATTGTAAATATATGTGTATATGTGGCTCCTTTTAGGTTGGTAACATAAAGAAGGACACAGTGGCACTTTGGTATAAGGATGGAAGAGAGATTAAGGCCAATGAGAAACTTGACTTCTCTGAGGGTGTTCTGAACCTGGAGATTGCCCAGGTGAGAAACATCTAACATACATTTATCTGACACTTTTAGACAAAAACAAATGATTGTCTATGAAATAATAATGTTCTGTGAAACCATTAACAAACACTTTTGAGTAACCTGAAACTACCACCCTCACTCATCATCAAGCAAGAATACTCTCCCAAATACCAGCTTTTGCTTGGAAATAGATCAGGGTACGGAAGGAAATTATGATTACTGATTCACACTGACTTTAATAAATGCTTGCAGTGCCTGTTTATATCAAACCAATAAAAATGAATGTAACACCTGGCAGAGTTTAAGGTGGAAGAAGTTTAAGGTGGAGGAGACACTAGTTTAAATGTGTTGTGTGGGGAGTTTTAATAACTTTTTTAATAACTCTTTTTTTTTTTTACTTCAGCTCTTTATGACTTTTCTTAAAATTGAGCCCATTTTCTCTTTGACCATTTTCTATTTGACTAAGAGCGAAAAATTGAATTCAGTGCTTTAACTTTACACAAGCTATCTATGTTGGGTCAACCAATTGAAGTCGAGTTATTACTGTCACTGTGTAGTGGCTGGCTCGAGTCTACACTTCTGACTTAGTTTAGTTGTCAAAAACATGGCAAAAAAGTCAATTATATATATTTTTTCAAATACAAATGTAATATTGATGGAATGTTAATCCACACTTTTGTGTATGAAAAGGGTATCAGTGTATTTATGTATTGCAGGTACCTTTTAACTGTGTTCACACTGTATATTTGATTCACAGCAAAACGACACAGCAGTGAATGATGGCACAGTCTGGAAGAAGCTCAAAGTCTGGATCATTAGCCTATAATCAAACTGAGTCACGCTCATGTGGCCAGTAACTTTGCCTGAGAATGTTCTATCCTGCTCGCTCGCTGTCACTCTTACACTCTTTCTTGACCGTATCAAATGACAAATCATTTGATAACACTGGATGTGCTTTCCAATTCATATCTGTTGTGTAGCTGTACAGATTTTTACCACTCTGTGGGTGATTTCATTGAATCATCCCTTCCGTCACCTCTCTTTGTCTGTCTTTTGCGTTTATCTTTGTCGTGATATTTATCATCTCGGTTCTATTTGCACAATTTCTTTTGCACCTTCTTGTTTTTGTGCTTTTTGCTTTCTGTCTAGTTAGTGTCCTGCAGCATCCCTCGCAGGGAGAAAAGCCTGGCTTTTCTGGTCTGTGATTCTTTTTTAGATCAGATGTGACTTTTTGTGTTTGAAATGTAACTGTGTTCTTGTGTGTGTTTGGTAGATCTCTAAGAAGGATGCAGGTGTGTATGAGGTGATTGTAAAGGATGACAGAGGAACAGATAAATCCACACTCAACCTGACTGACCAAGGTGACTCGCACCGTTCATCTAATCTTTTTCTTTCTTTCTCCTCGGCTCTTTATCGTTCTGATATTCTGAAAGTAACCAGCACTTTTCTCTGCTCTAACATGTATAGGATTCAAGGACCTGATGAACCAAGTCTTCAGTGTTATTGGTGAGGCACTTTGTTCCTTATTAATGGCGTAGCATGATAAGTTATAATGGTGCTAATGGTTGCTGAGAATGGCACTGATGACATTTATCTTTTAAAGGGCCTATATCCTACAGTCATTTTTCTGTTCATTTTTACAAGACCATTTTCCCACCTGTCCTCATTGTTTAGAATTAACTGATTAGTTGTATTACTGTGCCTTTTTTAGTCATGTATGTAAACGTTCTTTGTTCTGACGGTTTGCTTCATTCAGAAAGTAGTTCAGGCTGAAATGTTGTATTGCAAGTATTGCATGGTATTTAGCTTAAAATCAAGTCTATTGTATATATATAAAACACTTTTTACAACTGATGTTGTCCGAAAACTGCATTACAGATTCCAGGTCCGAGCCCCAGACTTGTAAAGCTTAATCGTACTTTTCCAGTCTATTGGTGGCATTTGTGATAGTAAGTTTTAAGTGAACTACACTCAAGATAATGTGTGTGTTTGTACAGCAAACTCCTCCACTCCACTGAAGATCCAGAGCACAGAGCAGGGTATCCGCCTCTATACCTTCGTCAGCTATTACAACGACGAGCTACACGTCACCTGGCACCACAAGTAAGTGTGTGTGGGTATGAAAAAGAAAGTCTACATGTGGCAGAGTAGTAGTCTTTTCTGAACTGACTGTAGCTGTACAGTGTCTGATTGTGTATTAACACACTCTCTCATTCAGGGATGCTGCGATCACGTTTACTGATCGCATTACGAGTGGTGTGGTGGGAGAGCAGCTGTGGCTGCAGATTTCTGAACCAACAGAGAAAGACAAGGGCAAATATGCCATTGAGTTCTTTGATGGGAAAGGTGGATTGAGGAGAACAGTAGAACTGTCTGGACAAGGTGACTCCACACACACTTACATACACACAAGCAGTGCCATTTGTGAACTTGCAAAAGGCAGCACTTAACTGTTGTCTCTTTTCATGTGTTCAGCATATGACGATGCCTATGCAGAATTCCAGAGACTTAAGTAAGTCCCTGAAAGAAGTGGCATTAGTTGGTAATTCACATTTGCAAAGTAGGTGTGAACAGTTAAACATTTGATGCTTCACTTACTTACCTTCTATCTCTTTTTTCCCTCTCTTTTTTTTTGCATTCTTGCTTTCAGAGCTGCAGCCATTGCAGAAAGAAGTGAGTACACATATACATGCACATGCACAAAAGGTCATATGCAAAAGTCATACGCAAAAGGTAAAATCCCCTTAGTCAGAGTACATGTTTTGTTGATTTGCTGGAGTGACAATAAGTTAACACAACTTAAATATGACCTTCAAAATGTATTTGTGCACCATATAGTTTATTTGCTGAGCCTGACATACAAAATATAAAAGATATGTGACGTAACTTACGTTTTATGTTAAGCTAAATGAACTGTAAACAGTAGTTGTGCATGAAAATGTGCAGATGTGTGTTGTCTGTAGAGGATATGAACTTATTTTCTTTTTGAAAATCACCAAAACATGTCATTTGACCTGAGGTGGACAAAAATTATGTATGAATATTTAAAGCGACCTGCACACAAAAACGCATGCACACACAGCTCCAGTGAAGTCTGAGTTTCAAATGTTCCTCTCCTTATACAGATCGTGCTCGTGTGGCAGGAGGTCT
>JBBPCZ010000012.1:16707582-16723794 GCA_037974445.1 Brycinus macrolepidotus
ACCGCCCCAGTCCGCAAAGCAGACCCACCCCAGCCCCCAACCTCACCAGCCAGGGGAGATGCACATCCTGCCTGAAACCACCGCCTCAGAACACTTACTGCTAATTCTATTCCATCAGCTAACACAGGCTTGTGTTGGCTAGCATCTCAATAAATGTTAGAGTGTGAGACCAGAAAGCTTTTTTGGACTCCTGGTCACAGATGTGTATGGTATTACTGTGGATTGAAGTCTCAGTCTCCTGATAACAAAAGTATACTTTTGTCATGAAGAATGTATGAAATTATTATGGTTGTTGCCAGTTTTATGTACTTGAATAAATAGTGGTACACAAGAACAGCTCTTCACCCCACACAAAAATAAAGCTTTCTCAGTGGTTCTTGGCTTGGATGATGATTCCAGGAAAAATCTAAGTAACATAGAACATTTACATTATGTAGGGATTTTTTAAGGGTCTTTATACTCGCACATCTTACTTACAAAAAGTTCTTTAAAGAAACATATATTGAAAGATTATTTAGTGAACCAAAAGTGGTTGGCATCACGCTAGAGAACCCTTATTTTCAAGATTGCTCCCCGAACTATAACTGAGCATGTGTCACATCCGTGCCACGCCCCCAGCGGCCTCGCTCGCCGGTCTTCTGAGCAGAGGAGTCTTGTCACACCCCTTCTTTCATGTGCTGGTTTGTTTATGTTTGGGTGCGGAGCCTAGCAACCCACCTGCAGCGGAGTGAGCCTCCGCGCCCTCATGATTGCGTTGCTAGGCGCCCGCTCATTAGGTCAGCTGGGTTCTCTTTAGTTCTAATTAGTTTGAGTTTGCTGTCTTGTTAGTTTAGATTGGTTGTCTTTTCCTATTGGTTCTTGTAATAATAATAATAATAAATTTTATTTCTAATGCACTTTCCATTAAAAACAATCTCAAAGTGCTTGTGTGTTTGTCCTCTTGTCCTCTTGTTCTAGCGTGCAATCTCCCTCATATTCACTCTCATACAGCCTTCATCTTCACTATCGTCTCACTCTCGTACTGGCTTCTCTTCCCTTCCAGTTCTCGACCAGTGGACTTTGATTATTGCTCTGTCTCTCTCTCTCTCTCCTGTTGTTCTAGCATTGACCAGCGAGGCGGAATCGTCCTCGGGCTGGCCTCACTCATCATGGCTGCTGCACGTCGTGGAGCTTCAGACTCCCTCATGTTCCTCGTGACTCCTGGATAGGAGTAACCTGGATCATGTTCGCCTCAGCTACGAAGCGTCATCTACGCATCCCAAACTGAGTGTTACCCTCTGTCCCAAGTCCGGAGCAAGGGAGACCTCCAGTGCCTAGGTGAAAGGACTGTTCTCTATTTCAGTTCTCTACGCCCTTGTGTTTTCAAAGAAACTGTTTGCACCTTGTTTTGGATTAAAGCTCTTTGTGTTTTCCAGTACTTCTGCATCTGTGTCCTCCTTCCCCGTGTCGCACATGACAGTGTGCAGCCTGGTTTATGCACATTTCTTTACTAATTGTAAACATGATATTTTATTAAGTCAACAGACACATACTTAAATTTTGTAAAGTAGAAGCTTAATCTCTGATTCTGTGTAGATGTTTTTGGCCACATTTCCCCCTGGAGCATCAAGATCACTATCAATTACCCATAGATGCCTTTTCGCTGTTTGCCCATGGAGAATCAGACTGGGTGTCAGAGGGGGAGATAAAGGTCACTGCACATCACATCTAATTCTAACTTTGTTTCGTTGTGCCATAAAAAGAACATTCACGTGATTTTCAGTCCCAGGCTATACTTACACCAATGAGCCACTCTGCTGCAATGAAATGGCTTACAGAACCACACATCCCTTCTCATTTTCATCATAATCGCTTTATGGGCCAATTATTCAAGGCTTGCTTGGACCGGTGACATCTCAGCCATGTGTGCCAGTCCTTGCTTCTCTTTGTCTGGGCTGTTAAATGGCCAGGCAATAAAACATGTTCTAGTACACAGGCTATACGCCTCTCTGAGCACCCAGTTTGTTTAAAAGGCACGGCCCTTAATCTGGCACTGTCAGTATGGTGGCTACTTCTCAGAGAAGATTTATTTATGACTTTATCCTTGTTGTTATCTGCTCTTCATCAGATTTAGTCTGCAATAGACACTCCCCTCCATGCTGTGGCCAATTTAATATAAACTGGCTTTTCCCTTTTAGCAGTCTATTTGTGGAAATAACACAAATATTTAATGGCTACATAAACTGACAACCAAAATATTGAAATACTGAAGGAAAAGAGAAATTAGGTAATGGGTGATGCTCAGTATTTCTAATGGTTTACTCAACAGGATCCACTATCACTCCCTAATGATTACTTAACACATTCTTTGAATACGTATAGATGTTCATATGACGGGTGAGATTGTTGTATTGTTGGTGTAATTGTGTGAGGATATAGTCTCGAGTGAAACCTGCTCAAAAACAGTGATGTTATGTGTGTGTCCATATGTGTGTGTATGCATGTGTGGACGTGTGCGTGTGTATGTGTGTTTTTGCTGAGACCACAGAAGAGAGGAAAAGAAAGCATTTGTCTGCCCTAGTCTGAATCAGCATCGTATCGGTAGCTACGGCAACTGCTGCCAGAGCTATAAGTTGGGCTGACTGTGTGGCTCATGCAGGCAGCAGAACAGCTTCAAAACGTCAGACATTCCTCCTCTCTCTGATGCTTAATTCCTTTTTTTGCCCTCAAGAGGCAGCGGACAGTGAAGTGTATGCATATACTGTTTCGCTTCCTGTCATGAGGAAAATTTTAAATAAAATGCAAGTTTCTCTCAAAAAAGAATGGTTTGGTGTTAAATGCTGCACTGATTTTCATGAATACTGGTGAACCAGGGGTCATGATATCTACAAACTATCCCCACCGTGAAACATGGTGGGGGCAGCATCAGGCTGTGGGGATGCTTTTCTTCAGCAGGGACAGGGAAGCTGGTCATGGGAAGTTGATGGGAAGATGGATGGAGCTAAATACAGGGCAATCCTGGAAGAAAACCTGTTAGAGGCTGCAAGAGACTTGAGACTGGGGCAGAGGTTCACATTCCAGCAGGACAACGACCCTAAATATACAGCGAGAGCTACAATGGAATGGTTTAGATCAAAGCATATTCATGTGTTAGAAAGGCCCAGTCAAAGTCTAGACCTCAATCCTATTGAGAATCTGTGGCAAGACTTGAGAATTGCTGTTCACAGAAGCTCTCCTTCCAATCTGACCGAGCTGGAGCTATTTTGCAAAGAAGAATGGGCAAAAATTGCAGTCTCTAGATGTGCAAAGCTGGTAGAGACATACCCCAAAAGACATTCAGTTGTAATTGCCAAAGTATTGACTCAGGGGGGCTGAATACAAATGCACACCACATTTTTCAGATTTTTATTTGTAAAACATTTTGAGCACCATGTATCATATTCCTTCCACTTCTCAACTTCACAACTGTGCGCTACTTTGTGTTGGTCTATCACATAAAATCCCAAAATACATTTATGTTTGTGCTTGTAACATGACAAAATGTGGAAAAGTTCAAGGGGTATGAATACTTTTTCAAGGCACTATATATATACACATGTGTGTGTGTGTGTGTTAATGTAGCATTTGCCACATTAACATTTGCTACAATATGCAGCTCAGTAAATATTAAATATTAACTAATATTAATAGATATTAATATTGTCATCTCAATTACATATTTATCAGAGAAACATCAGCAACACAGTAATTGTGTTGGCTTTCTGATTGCTGTGACCATTTAAGAGTATACAGTGGCAAAAAAAAAAGTATGTGAACCTTTCTGAATTTCATGGTTTTCTGCATTAATTAGTCAGAAAATGTGATCTGATCTTCATCTAAGTCAAGGGTATTGACAAACAACGTGCCTAAAATAACACAGAGAAATCCTGATCTTTCATGTCTTTATTGAGAACAACCATAAACTCAGTGCTAGTGGAAAAAGTATGTGAACCTTTGGAATTAATATCTGGTTGACCCCTCCCCGGCAGCAATAACCTCAACCAGGCGCATCCTGTAGCTGTGGATCAGACTTGCACATCGTTCAGAATTTTAGCCCATTCTTCCTGGCAGAACTGCTTAAGCTGTCGTCATATTCTTTGGACGTCTCATGTGTATGGCTCTCTTCAAGTCATTCCATTGCATCTCTATTGGGTTGAGGTCACTCCAAAAGGCAGATTTTGTTTTTCTGAAGCCATTCTGTTGTGGACTTGCTCCAGTGTTTTGGGTCATTGTCCTGTTGCATCACCTTCAACATCTACAGAGTTTCAGCTGAGGTACAGACACTCTCATTATCCTGAAGAATTTTTTGATACACTTGGGAATTGATCTTCCCCTCAGTGATTGCAAGCTGGCCAGGCCCTGATGCAGCAAAGCAGACCCAAATCACGATGTTTCCTTCACCATACTTTCTGGTTGGGATGATGTTTTCATGATGATATGCAATGCCCTTTTTACATCAGATGTAGTGCTGCATTTTCTTTCCAAATAGTTCAGTCATAGTATCAGTCCACAAAACATTTTGCCAGTACCACTGTGGAGTGTCAGTGTGTTCTTTTGCAAACTTCAGGCGCACAGCGATGTTCTTATTGGTAAGCAGAAGCTTCCTTCATGGTGTCCTGCTATAGACACCCTGCTTTTTCAGTATTTTATGTAGACTCAGGAATGCAGATGTTAGCCAGTTCCAATGATTTTGACTGGGCACCCACTTCTTGGTAGAGTAGCCACAGTCCCAACTGTCTCCATTTATAGACTAGTGAATTTCTAAAGTCTTTGAAATCACTTTGTAACCCTTTCCAGCTTTATGTAAATCAACAATTCTTAATCATAGACCTTCTGAAAGCTCTTTTTGGGGAGGCATGGCTCACATAAGTGTATTCCTCTTGTGCAGCACAAACTCCAAACGTTTGAGTGGTTTTTATCAGTCAGAGTAGCTCTAGTCCACACCTCCAAACTCATTATCTCAACAAGACTCCAGGTATGCTAACACCTGACTCCAGTTATCTCAAGGGTCATAACTCAAGGGTTCACATACTTTTTCCACTAGCACCATGAGTTTTTTATGGTTGTTCTCAATAAAGACATGAAAGATCAGGATTTCTTTGTGTTATTATTTTAGGCACATTATATTTGTCAATACCCTTGACGTAGATGAAGATCAGATTACATTTTCTGACAAATTAATGTGGAAAACCATGAAATTCCAAAAGGTTCACATATTTTTCTTGCCACTGTACATACCTCAGTACAAGAGGTCTTTCCCATTTTTGCCCCCTTCATATTTCACTATCCCTTCCACTCTTGGGCTTTGTGTTGGAGACTGGTTTATCCCTAATTACATGAGCCACTAGGCCTCTAATTAACCATGCTCTGCTCAGACGACATTTACTAATTACTCCCTCCTTTTTTAGCAACAGCTCCCTTGTTTTATCAAGACTTCCCTTTGCTCCCTGTGCACTCTTACAGGGGTTGAGGGTACCTCCACGGCCCCTGCCTACCACACACAGGGGTTTTCCAACAATCCGTCAAAGCACCAAAAATAAACCACAGTGCTGCCTCAGAGAAGAGCTTTAACTATTTTGCTGTCCCTTTAAACATAAATACGTTACCTAAAAATAGATTTCCTAACAGAAGTGGCTTGCTAAGTGCGATTCAGCATTGCCATGGCAAGCTAGAATGCAGCTGTTTGAAATATAGGCTATACTTGTCGTAAGCAAGGAGAATATACATTTCAGATCTTGATAAGCGTCTCTAATTACAGGCTAACCTGCTTGCTTAGAAAACTTGTCACTGCTTCAATCACAAGTGTGTTACGCAGTTAAAAAGGTTTCTTCACAGAAGTGGCTTTCTAGATTTGTTCAAGCATTCAAGCCGGTCTGAAATGTAGTCTGCATTTGGAAAATGTACATAAGAATGTGTTACAGTCTGGCTTTACAGTGCATGCAGGCTGATTTCGTAGTATGTACTGCAAAAATGGAAACATACATTCATGCTAGGGGTGGCATTATACCACTTTTTCATGTTATATGCCAGTACTGATACAAATCTTTTCCCCTCTCTTAAACAACTAAACTGTAAATCCGAAGTGGCTCCCTACTTCCTCTATAGTGCACAATTCATGGAATTCTGCATACATAACTGAAGCACCAATAGCTATTTGTAAGACATATTATACACTGTTTAAAAAAGCCTGTATTTAAATTCACATAAAGTGCAATTTTTAGGGTGTAGGGAGTCACCTGTTGCTGCTCGTCTGTGTTACTCATGTCTTCATCTGTGTATCTCTGTTTATGTCATGTTGCTCAAAGTTTAGTTAAGCATTTACGGGATTTTTTTTATTATCCAGTAATTTTGGCCTGTATCGGATTGGGTCAAATACTGAGTATTGAAATTAGTTTATACAAAAGACATACTGTAAATGTGAAATGTAACAAAATTGGAAATCATTTAAGCAATTCAAGTTGTACAACAAATGAGTGTGTCTTGAAATATAATAATAATAAAAGTTACATAAAAGTTACTGTCACGTCTGGCTGCCTCGGTCACGCCCCTAACGGAGTTCCTCCCCCGAGTTTTGACACGCTCAGCCCTCAACGCATGGTGATGATGTCATGTGTTGTTGTGTGTGTGGTTGTCAGGAGCTTAGCAACTCAGCTGTTAGCATTTAGCTTATTAGCTGGGTTGCTAAGCGACTGATGACATGTCCACCTGTGTTAGGTTTAGTTTAAGTATGTCTAGTTAGTGAGTTCATTGATGCTGTTGTGTGATTGGTTGTCTGTGCATGTTTCCTTTGTATTTAAGCTCAGCCGGGCCAGATATTCTTTGTGTGGTTACTGTGATGTCTTCTGTTGGTGTCTTGTGGTTTTGCCATGCCTTATCTGTATGCATGTGATTCTAGAACTATCTCAAAGTGTGAGAGAAGGACACGAACAGGGCTACTGTGGAGTACTCCTTAAGTGGCAGTTGAGAAGTTTGCCTATCTGGTCTTCAGTCTGAGGATTTGGGCTTCATCTGGCAAGCTACTCGTTCAGTGACTGTGTGCTTTGTTCTCTCTCTCTCTCCTTGTTCTATCTCCTCAGGCGTGAGCTGGTGAGCCGAGGCTACTACGGATGGAAATAAGTAGCGCTACTCATCTGGCTTCAGTTTAAAGAAGCCGACACTGTAGCTTGGCATAAAGACCGAGACTGAAACTTCCTTCGTGTTCCAGTTTTGGAAGTGCTCATCTGGCTTCTAAAGAGAGAAGTCATCACTGGTACCTCGGCTAAACAACCGAGAGGAAATGTCTTTGGGGGCAGTATGCTAGTGTAGTAATGGAGTTCCTGTGTATGCTTTCAAGTTATCGACTGTTTTGCTAAATACTTCCTTTGTTTTTGGAGTGTCGTCACACTCACTGTCCAGTCTGGATCTCTGTGAACAAATATCTACCATTGTTTTCATTAAAGACACTTTCCTTTATTTAAGCCTGTTTCTGCAGTGTCTGTCTACCCTATGTGCCATGACAGTTTCAGGAGTAACCCTACAAAAGTAAACCTACCATCACTTTAATCTTGCAATATGTCTTTTAGCATGATGCCATTTATCCTAAAATGGAATTATGGGCAAACATCACACATTTTCTATCTTTGATTAAAAAGATTTGGGTAAAAATATAAATGATCACTATACCTCTAAAGCTCAGGAGTTGCTGAATCGAAACTAGCATGATTTGCTCAATTTTGCCTGTTCTGGTTGTTAGTGATAATAGTTATTGATCCACCTTAGCTCTACAATGTATTATAATGCATTGTAATGTCTTATAAGTGGTCTGCAAATACAATCTTACCATTTTTAGCACAATGAGTTGAGGTAATCCATCCATTATTGCTCCTTGTATTGGCTGGTTGTTGCTTAGTTTCCCTGTCCCTGAAACTCACCAAGCTCAGCGTGGTGGTTACGAAGGGTGTACGACTCACTATAAATACTTATACTGCACTCCAATTAATCAGGACAAGGTCCCATGGCGTATAGAGACTGCAGTTGAAAGTAAGTGCTGTTCAGACTTTCAATTTCACTATTATCACTTCTTGTGAGTCTGCCAAGTAAGGACACCGACAAGACTATCAGCTCTACTCACCCGAGGGTACTTCCATTACTTTAAATAAGCTATGTGCTTCCACCACACTCCTGTCATTACTGGTATCTGCAGACAGTATCGCTTTCCAAAAGGACAAAGAATACAATACTCTTTTGAATACAATGCTATCCTGGTATCTGCTCCTGTGAAACTCTCTGTAATAGCCATCTACCATTCACCTGGAGTATTGGGCAACTTTGTTTATAACCTAGACACATTACTGTCTGCCATCCCTGACTATGATTGTCCATTACTCATCCTAGGCAATTTGAGTATTCACCTTGACAATCCCAGCTCAGCTGACTTTATGTCCTTGATCTACTCTTTTAAACCTCAGCCTGGTTTGCAGTCCTCCAACACACGAATCTGCCAAGGCATTTGACCTCATGCTTCCTAGGACCTGTGCAGCTAATTGCATCACTGTTATGCCTCTGAAAATTACTTCATTCATTTCACTATCTGCCTTCTGGAACAGGGCCCCTGTTTGCACATGTCAGGTCTCATACAGCCACAACCTATGCAACCCCTCTACCACTCATTTTTCATCAGTGGTAGCCTCTGCATTGCCTCCTCTCCGCATGTTTTCCTCACTCAAGGTCAACAATGCCACAGAATCTCTCTGTTCTACATTAAGCTCATGTCTGGATAGTCTGTGTCCGCTATCCTCACTTTAGCCTTGTCACCTACTTGGGTCGAAAGTGCATCATTACTGTCTTTTACCTCTCTCACAAAGAATGAGGTATCTAAACTCTTGGCTTGTAGCCAGCCCACTACATGTCCGCTCAATCCTATCCCTACACGGCTCTTCCAAGCCATCTCTTCAACTATCTTGCACACTATCATACATGTGGTTAATTCCTCACTTACCTCCAGACCATTTTGCTCTCATGGCTTCTATCACTGCTATGCCGACAATACACAGCTATACCTGTCCTTCCCACCAGATGACCACACTGTTTCGGCACACATCTCGGCTTGTCTATCAGACATTTCCACATGGCTGATGGATCACCACCTACAACTAAATCTTACCAGGACGGAACATCTGGTTATCCAAGTCAAACCTTCTATCAAATCGCATGTCACCCTACTGCTGATTGACCTACACTGGCTACCTATGGCTGCCTGAATTAAGTACAAGTCACTAACTCTTGCCTAGAGAGTGACATCTGGGTCAGCACCCAGCTACCTTAAACCTATCGTTCAGCCTTATGTTCCTATTTGCTCCCTCCACTCCTCCAAGGAACATCGTCTAGCTCTGCCATCCCTACACACAAGGCAAACCTAGTCCAGAGTCTTCTCTTTTGTGGTTCCCCACTGGTGGAATGAGCAGCCTAAGCCAACAAGAGCAGCAAAATCCTTCTCTAGCTTCAAAAACCTCCTGAAGACTCAGAGAACATGTCCTTTCCTAATGTACTATCTTCTTGCACTTCTCTTACATAAAAATTTTAGTTCTCTCCTCTGGTTTTCTCACTGTCCTGAAACTTGAATGCTTCCTCATATTGTAAGACACTTTGGATAAAAATGTCTGCCAAATGAATGTAATGTAATGTAAATAATTGTTAAGGTAGAGGTAAAGCAGATGATGCACCCATCACCTGATGTCCTGTTACCTACATGGGAAAAGAGTAATGGAAGTTCAGTGTTTTGGAGGCCTACAGATCACTCATGACAAATGATAAGTGACCAATCAGTAGATACTAAACAAACCTAAATAGTTGCTTGATTATAAAACCATTGTTTAATCAAAAGCTCCTAACCTTGTATTCCCACACCAAATATGTCTAAGTACTCCTTATGTGTGACTTTGTGTGCTGGAATGGAAGATGGTCTTGTAGGCTCACAGCAATGCAGCTTGGCATTTCCCTGTGGCAGGGATTGCTGCTCCCTCTCAACAACAGCTGATTCTTCTCAGGCAGGATCCATTAGTTGGCCTGCCAGTCAAGAGGAGGGGAGTGTTCATGGACCCCCGAGAGGCTGGCCTGATGTTGCCTCTCCTTTTGCCTGTTGTCACTGGACATGTATTGTAAGGAGGATCTGCAGTTACCTTTGCTTTTTCTCTACATTGTCAACCTTTTATCTGTTTTTGGAGAAACTGATTGTCATTTCAAAACCAGACTCAGGGGCACACATTTAAAAATGTGCTTTATCTAAAATGCTAATATTGCTAATTGTAATGATTGAGCCAAGGCAAACAGGATTTAATCACAAGATCCTCAAAATGTTCAATACAAAAAGCAAGAAACATAAACATAACTGAGGGGTTTCAGGGTTAACAAAGACAAGAATACGGCAAACACTAAAAGTATATTAACAGAGGGCAACTAAAGGGCAAGACCTAAACATGAGAGAATACTTACAAGGCTAACAAAATCATAAGCCAAACAGCACATGTGATAACAGTATCAGATTTTCAATGGGAGGTTTTACAATAAATTAACAAAGAATCCACAAACACAGACTGAAACACAGTGGGTATATATATATATATATTGCCAAGGGAAACGAGAACACCTGGGGAGAGGAGGAGACAAGAACAAGAAACAGGAGGAAGCACTAAGGAGAAGGCGGAACTAGGGCGGAAACTAACATCAAAACAACAACAAACTCACAAGGCAGACAGACACATGGTGGTACAAGATAAATTTACAAGATAAATTTCTTGTAAAACCTCCCATTGAAATTCTGACACGGTTATCGCTTCTGCTGTTTGGCTTACGCTTATGTTTTGTTTTGTTTTTAACAAAACAAAGGCTCATGGAACAGGGAGGATATAAAAAATGCCATAGACATAAGAAAAGGGGAAAAGACAGGAAAACATTACAAAAAGCCAAGAAACAGAGAAAAGACAGGGAGAACATTACACTGATGAATGAAAGGTAGAAAATTTTCTAATGCAGAAAATTGTTAGTAGCTGTTCTACATGAGCTTTTAAACACTGGGTCTAGTTTCTGTCCACTCTATTAGACACATCTAACCTTGCAGATGTAAAGTTATTGATGATAACAGGATACTGCTCTATATTTTTGGTTGTTGGACTGTACATAGCCAAGCAGTGACACTAAATTATTCAAAAAAGCCTCTGTGAGTGATCCACTAATAGGTTTGTCCACTCAACAGCCACATTCAAATAGGACGAGGCGTAGTAGTCCAAAACTGAAAACCACATTAATGTTTTAAAACATATTTTAATTTATGGGTAAAATCTAATAAAATAGGTAAATGTAGTTTTACGTGGCCACACATGTAAATAGTCTGTGGCTCAAATAATGCAATTTGCAAACAAATTTTAGATTGTTCTGGCAACCATACATGCACAAATCTCTACAATGTAAAAACATGCACATGTATAAGCCGCAAGCCGAAAGGCTGCTTTTACTAAAGAGCAGAACTTTCCCTGAAATCAGTCATGATGTTACTAGCTTTCACACACGTTTTAAAACTGTTTTCTCCTTTACAGTGTCTCTGGCTAGACACAGACTGTTTATAAATGTTCTAGGACTTGTTGCTGTCTCCAAAAATGAGCACTAGCCCCAGTATATAATTCCTCAAGTGTCATATGATTAGTCACTATTCACTGCCACACTCAGCAATTCCTTGAAAATGCCCACTAGGTGGTCCTTTCACAGCATGTCTTCAGTTCATCTCAGTGTGTACTAAGTACACGGTGTCCTGTGACATGCACTCATAAACACATTTCACACTAGAAGGTGGTCTCTGGAATGGAAACAAGGAACAATTTGACATGACAAGTGGTATTCAGGACCTCAGCATGTGCATTGATTCTATTTCAGTGAGTTCATGGAACAGTGAGTACTGCCTGAAAGCACTATTTTAAGAGCACAGTATGAATTATGGAGCAAAGTGTTGTGCAATGTGCATCTTTCTAGTCCGTGACCCTGACAGGCCAGGCATGTGTGGAGACGGCAGGAGAGAGTGTTGACCAAGTCCTCTTTGTAGTGTGTCTGGGTGATAAGGGTATGTGTAGCGAAGGTGGCAGGAGCCCATCTCTCTTGGCTTTAGCCCAAGGCTGTGTGCTCTATGGTGGGGGCTGCCTGCAGGGTCGCCACCTGGCTGGTGCTTCCTTCAATCAGTCACTGTTGCTCAGAGAGGCTGGGCAGCATGGCCATAATTTAATTTCGCACATACCCACAGCATCCAGGACTGGACGTGAAAAGTCATGCTTATTTAATCTTACCTCTGAGTGAGAAAGAAACTACATTTACAGAAACACTATGAACAATGTCAGTCTTACGAATGCTCTCCAACATATGTTTTATATATATATAGCAGAGAGGAGCTTATGGGGCCTTCTACAGAAGGGAACTGAAAAATACATTCCTGTAATTTTTCATTCTGCTGAATCATGCTTTTTTATTTAATGGAATCATTTTTGTATTTAAAACTTTGTAGAACAACTCTTATTTCATTATCACATTTTAGCTGGAAACAGTGCAGTTTAGTTATTGAAATGCAGTTCAAAGTGTAGTTCAGTTACTCAAATGGAAAATTAGCCGATTTTTTTTTCTTTGTGAAAAATACTGGCAAATACAGGAAGGAAAATTTGTCATTGGCTAGGACTTCAGCAACAACATGATTACAATAATAATATAATTATTTCACTATTCATTATTACGTGATAGAACAACACAAAGTAGCGCATCGTTGTGAAGTGGAAGGAAAATGATAACCAATGCTGAGGCCAGGCGGCAAACAGACTGGCTAAACTGACCGTCCGCTAGCTGTCACTAGCCTTGCGCCGTCACTTAGGTTCCACCCTATCAAGACTGTGTCCCCCGAACTAAACAGAAAAGTAGGAAATTTCAAAAAGTATGCTCAAATAAGTTCAATATAGTTGAATAAGAAGTTCAAACTAAAAATTGGACTACTCCACATTTGCTGCCTGATTCAGCAGATGCAGATACTGTTCAAAACTTAGCCGTAGTTGAAAGACTAACATCTTTTAATCCAGTCCTCTTCTATCAGTATTAAATCCTCACTTAGTATTGGTTATCTACCAAAAACCTGGGTTCTGGCCTCAGAAACAGCACAGAAACAGCCTAAGTAAAGATAGTAAAAGATCTTTTACTCTTCGCTGACAAAGGATTTGTTTCTTTGGTGGTTCTGCTTGGCCTTAGTGCAGCACTCGACACCACTGAACACTCTATTCTATTAGACAAGCTAGAAAACTTGGTTGGAATCACTGGTTCAGCCTTATCCTGCTTTAGATCATACCTGACTGACCACTTACAAACTGAAAGAGTTAATTGGGAATCCTCAACACTCACCAAAGTAAAATATGATGTCCCGCAAGGTTCTGTCTTAGGATCTCTTTTATTTATCCGTAAACATGGGATTAGCTTCCACTGCTGTAGATGCAGATGACACGCAGCTTTATATCTCTGCTGACCCAGATAAGCATAGATTAAATAAGATATAAAGATATAAAAGATTGGATGTCACATAACTTTCTCCTGCTGAAAGCAGATAAAACAGAGATCTGTCTTTTACATTCAAAAGCTCCTAGAAACAAACTGTCAGGTCTAATGCTTGACCTTGCTGGTTCCTCAGCTTCTCCAATGTCAGCTGTAAAAAATCTCGGTGTCGCAATGGATTCCAATTTTTCATTCAACGCACATATAAGTACTGTTACCAAAATAGCTTTCCTTCATCTACGAAATATTGCTAGGTTAAGAAGTGCACTATGCCTTTATTGCCTCCAGACTCGATTATTGTAACAGCCTCCTGTGAGGCTACTCCAACAAGAACCTAAACAAGCTTCAACTAGAACCAGGAAATTTGACCACATTAGCCCAATATTATCAAGACTTCATTGGCTTCCAATCAAATTTCGTATTGACTATAAAATTCTACTATTCACATATAAAGCCTTGAACAGCCTCACACCCGAATACCTCAGTGAACTTAATTCTTACTATGAACCTCCGTGCTCACTCATATTTCAAGGTGCTGACTATTTACTCGTCCCCAGAAATATAAAAGCTTGTGGCAAACTGCAAACGGACCTTCTTGTGGCTTTCTTTCAACAATGGCTTTCTTCTTGCCACACACCAGATTAGTGGAGTGCATTAATGGTTGTCCTGTGTACAGATTATCCCACCTGAGCTGTGGATCTCTGCAGTTCCTTCAGAGTTACTATGGGGTCTTGGCTGCTTTTCAGATTAATCAAGATAAGCCTGTCAAGATAGGTAGACGGCCATGTCTTGGTAGGTTTGCACTTGTGCCATACTCTTTCCATTTTCAGATGATGGATTGAACAGTGTGGGCCCCACGGTGGCGCTGTTGCCTCACACCTCCAGGCTTGGGGGTTCGAATCCAGGTCCTGGCCTTGTGTGTGTGTAGTTTGCATGTTCTCCTCGTGGTGGGGTGGGGTCTCCGGTTTCTCCCACAGTCCAGAAACATGCTCGTCAGGTGATTTGGGGATTCTAAATTGTCCGTAGGTATGAGTGTGTGAGCGAATGGTGTGTGTGCGCCCGCCCAGGGTAAGTCCCTGTCTCACACCTGTTGGCCCTGCGATAGGCTTAAGCGGTGGCAGAAAATGAATGAATGGATCGAACAGTGCTCCATGAGATTTTCAAAGATTTTTTTATAGCCTAACCCGGCTTTAAACTTCTCCACAACTGTTTGGTGTCTGGTGTGCTCCTTGGTCTTCATGATGCTGTTCGTTCACTAATGTTCTCTAACAAACCTCTGATGCCTTCACAGAACAGCTGTATTTGTACTGAGATTAAACTACACACAGGTGGAGTGTATTTACTAATTAGGTGACTTCTGAAGGCAATTGGTTGCACTCGACTTTATGTAGGGGTATCAGAGTAAAGGAGGCTGAATACAAATGCATGCCATACTTTTCAGACTTTTATTTGCAAAAAATTGTGAACACCATGTATCATTTTCCTTCCACTTCACATCTATGCGCTACTTTGTGTCTATCACATAAGATCCCAATAAAATACATGTAAGTTTATGGTTGTAATGTGACAAAATGTGGAAAAGTGGTATGGGGTACAAATACTTTTTCAAGGCACTGTATATACAACTTAAGTTAAAGAGTACTGAAAAATTATATATTATATATTATAAATACATTTCACTGGCCTTTTTACACAGTGTGTAGTCAGATTTGAGGAGCACATTTACAGTTAATTTCTATCTGGTGGGCAGTGGCGACTGCTCTAAGACTACAAGGGAAGCGTCGCTTCCTCTAATATGTCAGAAAATAAATGCTCAAATATGTCGAATTTCCGTGCAGCACAGTGCATTAAATCCTACTGAAGCGCAACTTCACTGAAGCTCTATGGCCTGGCACAGAGGAGCTTTCTCACTGAAGAAAAGCTGGACAGTGATTGGATAAATGCAGCAAAATCGTCACTTCCTGGGAAGCTTAGCGTCTCTGGGAGTGAATGGAGCAGTGGGCGGGCCAGGACGCTGGGCTGCTGCATGATGATTGGAGGAGTTGAGTAAAGGGCGGAACCCCTTTTTCATTGACAGCATGTTTTAAATTTACACCGGTCCTGGAGCGATTCGCGTTCAGTCTCAGGGGATCTGCAGGAGAAGTCATGAGACAGTCTGCTGCACGTAGTGTGTTTTTTGCTGGTGATATAAACCATTTCCATTTGTACATATAATTCTTTAAAAACGTAATTACAGCGTTCTTGAATTTGCTCCTTGTTTCATATCATTAAAGGAGCTCCTGGAAGGGAAAACCAGCCAGCTAGCAAGCTGTGCATAATATTGTTGACCTGCTTTTGGCAAAGCCATTTAATAATCTTCCTTATGACGAGAGACTCAGAATTAAACAACAGGGCAGACCAATGCCCAAGACTGATTTGGTGAAAAATCAGGGAAAAATAACAAGTCTTTTCAGCTCTCCTAGTATGACAAAGTGAACTGGCTGACTGGAAGTGTTACGTTGTCTGGGCAGGGTCATTGAACATGCAATCAATGAAGGTCTTTACATTCATTTGGCAAAACATAATGAAACAATAAAAAAAAAAGGGTCTTTCTGAACCGTCTAGTTGATGTGACTTCCTTGCTGGCCGTCAGGAGCTGGCATTCAGGGG
>JBBPCZ010000012.1:16732023-16744523 GCA_037974445.1 Brycinus macrolepidotus
TTAGTACTTTCACTTAAGTAAGATTGTTGATGTAGCACTTCTACTTTTACTTGAGCACATATTTTGCAGGATATTTGTACTTTTACTTAAGTACTAAGCTTCAGTACTTCCTCCACCACTGCATGTTGTCTAAGGGAGTCAGACTGTTTTACATGCTTACACAGAAAACATATTTAAAATGACTCTGCTGTCCATTGTCAGATAGACGTAACTGATGCCAGAAAACTCCTCTTCTTGATTTGAACACAGCAGTGAATCCCACAGGGAGCGTGTCTATTACTCATGCCTAATGAGAAAAACGTGGGCCTCCCACTATAAACCTAGGGACAGGGAAGATTTGGAAAGAGGATCCTGCTGCGAGATATAAATAACTATGCCCTGTAAATAAACCTAAAACAACATGGTGTGCTGATGTGCAAAAGTAAACCTATAGAGTTTTTGGCGTTCATGTGTTGCAAGCAAGAAAAATGGGCAAGCATAAGAGTCTGAATGACTTTGACGAGGGCCAAATTGTGATGTCTGGACGACTGGGTCAGAGCATCTCCAAAACAGCAAGTCTTGTGGGGTGTTCCTGGTACTCAGGGTGAAATATCTATAAAAAGTGGTCTAATCCTTTTGCTGCTACTTGCTGTTTTTGCATTATTTATTGTTGTCTACCTCAGTCTTTGCATTCCTTTGCATTTTTTGCACAATTAATGACTCTGCTGCTAGAAAACAATGTCATAATACTGTATTCATTCACACTAGTACTGTTACTGCTCCTGTCACCCTATCCTGTAAATTATTGTACCATTGCTCTTGCATTTTTTAGTCCTGTCCTGCCTCCACTTGTATAGTCTTGTGGTGTTTTGTTTTTGCTCTTTGTGGTGTCCTGTGTTTTGTTCTTTGTATTGCACCACATTACATACACGTACTGTGTATATGGTTGAAATGACAATAAACACCTACTTGACTTAGGGAGCGAAGGCTAGCCTGTCTGGTCCCATAGAAGATCTACTGCAGTACAAATGGCTGCAAAAATTAGTTCAGAAAGATTTTAGAACACACAATGCACCACAGCTTGCTGCATATGGGACTGCATAGCAGCAGACCGGTCAGAGTGCCCATACTGAATCCTGTCCACCACTTTGTTCAGTAGTAAAGGATCTGCTGCTAACGTCAGGCAGCACACCTTCACAGGTCTTGTGAAGTCCATTCAAACTGAAGGTCATTCTCAGAAGCATATGTTCTTCAGAATTAGATTTCCAGAAAGGAATCTATTGATAACGCCATAGAAGAACTCTTTTGGGTTCCCTAAAGAACTTTTCAATGGATGGTTCTTGTAAAAAATTGTTTTGTAAATAAGATGTGTGAGTGTGAAGAGCCACACATCTTTAAACATATTGGTTCTCTTCTGGTATTGCTTGAAGAAGCATTTGTGGCATTTAACAGCCCATGAATGAAATGTCTGCAGGTAACTCTAAACAGAGTTTGTTCAACTAGATTCACAATCACTCCCCCCCCCCCCCCCTTCAAGTTAAGGTACTGAATAAGGGTCACGGTGCTTGTAGGCAAATGCGTTTTTTAGATGGAGGGTCATGTTTGTGGCTGAGAGGGATAACAGAGGCCTGACCCTCTCCACACACAATGCTGTGTGACTGTGCATAAGTCTGGAGCAATTGGTGAAGCATCTGCCCTTTTCAACCATAATAGACTGAAGACACTAGTAGCATGGAAAGGCAGATTGAAACGATAAGTGACGGGCTGGTAAGACAGAGCCATGCTGGCCAAATAAGTGAAAGGAAATTAAAAACTTCTGCAGAAGCACAGAGATCAGATTATGATGTTAATGAGTTAAACAGGACATCTTCAGAAGTTTAACACCAAAATTGGGACTTCCCAATTCTCTCTTAAAAACTTACTAACTAGCATTGGCTATAAAAGTTTGTACTGATTGAAATTTAGTCAAATGGATGCACTATGGTTTCATACAGAAGGATTAAGCCTCGTCCTAATGGATGAATTCAGGTACTTTAAAGTGCACTCATTACTGACACAGACATCCAAATGCACACACACACACACACACACACACACACACACACACACACACACACACACACACACAGCTTGTATAATCTCTTTAAGAAGTATTGCCAGTAGAATGGGTCACTCTGGGTCTGCCACACATGAGCCTAAGGTCACCATGTCCAACACCAAGTGTCAGATAGAGGATAATAAAGGACTCCAACACTGGGCTGTAGAGCAGTGGAATTGCATTTTCTGGAGTGATGGAACTCCATCTTGAGTTGGAGTCGCATTTATGATCCATGACTAACCATCTTTACCTGACCTCACTGATGCTCTTGTGGCTGAATGCAATCAGATTCTCTAAGCAATGTACCAGCTTCTAATGTAATGCCTTCCCAGAACAGTAGAGGTTGTTATTGCAATAAAAGGGAGGCAAACTTCCTATATCTATGATATCAGACGAAACCTTGAATAAACAACTATCTACATACTTTTGGACATGTAACAATAGGCAGTAAAAAAGTAAGGATGATATTTTGTTCATGTTCTGCCCACTGAGTTTTAGTTCTTAGCAGAACCCAGTGATGCTCTGCAGGAGATAAAATTATGGATCACTGTGTTTCTGCATCATTGTAGGGCATCCAGATCACACAAGGGTGTGTGTATGTGTGTGTGTGTGTGTGTGTGTGTATGTGTGAGTGTGTGTTTGTGGTGTGTTCTTAACTCACTCAACATAAAATGTCAAAAAAACACAAAACCTCACATCAGTATAATATTAACACAACATTTCACATGAATATCTTAGAATAAAGATTATGAGTGTCTTTATTTGTTTTTATAGGATTCCACAATGTGGAGCTCACAGCAAAAATGTACAGCCTATGCAGTATATTTTATGTTTACATCTTTACAATTTGTACTGACTACCTTATTCCTCTCAGACATATAATATCACAGGTTTGATTTTCTGCTCATGAATAATGATTCCTGATTTGTTTGCTGCGATCCATGAGGTCTGATTCATTGATGGAGTCCTCTGTGACCCTGAATTCAGACAAAAACTTGTCCAGGTAAATTACCCATGACCACCTGCCTCATAAAACTAGTCAGACTAATGGATTAGATAATGAGAGCGAACAGGAGCATGACCTACACACACACACGGAGCTATAGTTTCAGTTAGCATACAGAGGTTGACCTCTCTGTGGCTCTGTATCAGGTTCAACTTCATGTGTCAGTGTGAATTTAAGTACTCTTCAATCAAACTTACTGCAGGAAGCTCTCTCTCTCTCTCTCTCTCTCTGTCTTTCTCTCTCTTTAACCCCTCTCTCTTTCTCTCTCTTTGACCCCTCTCTCTTTCTCTTTCTTTAACCCCTCTCTCTTTCTCTCTCTCACCGTCCTGTTTGCACAATCCCCCTGGCATTCACCCTTCTATATTAAATTAGATTCTTCAAATGTGGCTTGCTGACCCTGAAAGCGAAGAGAATAAGAATGGGGGCAGCGATGAGGAGGGGGTGGTGGGGAAAAGAATATGAAAAAGATAGAGAGAAAGAGGGGGAGTACATATTAGATCAATTGGATATTAATAGCAGCTTTGGGAATAGTTTAAAGAAAGTGAAAAGTGGTTCCTTGAATATCAGATCCCCTGGCAGCTGTGTGTGTGTGTGTTTGTGTGTGTGTGTGTGTTTGTGTGTGTGTGTGTGTGTGTGTGTATGTGTGTGTGTATGTGTGTGTGTGTGTGTGTGTGTGTATGTGTGTGTGTGTGGGCTGTTCCTGAAATAATTGGAAAAGTAGAGACTTTTCAGTCACTAGTTCTTTGAATTCTTGATGAAAAACAAGCTGTACACACCTCAGACTACATCTTTAGAGAAAACTCACACACACTGACTGGAAAATAACTGTATAAGACATACACCTTTGAAAAACAGGCAAAATAGTTTTTTGTTTATTCTGTGTAACCTCAATCTTTTAGCCACTTAGGTTACAAAAATCTAGATAAAAACCAATACTTTAAGAAAAGTGTCAGACATACTTGAGTTTGAGTAACACTCACAAGCAAGAAGGTCCTGGGTTTGATTGCTGGGCAGCTGAGTGTGCATGTTCTCCCTGTGTCAGTGTGGGTTTCCACCTGGTATTCCAGTTTCCTCCCACAGTCCAAAGACTCACACATCAGGTGAATTAGAGATACTAAACTGTCCCCTAGGTGCATGTGTGTGAATTTGTGTGTCTGTCTTGCAATGGACTGGTGACTTGTCCAGGGTGTTACGCTGCTCCTCACAGAAAGGGCCCTTGACCGCCCGGCCCTTGTGTGAGTGAGGCATAGTGTGAGGCGATGTCACTACGCATTGTGCCAAAATAAAATACAGGCATGCAATAAAGTACTGGTATGATAAAATGCATTAGTAATTTTTCATTTGAAAATACACAATACATGAAAAATTTTCTGTACCACTATTTTAGGAATTTAGCAGATGTTTTGTAGATGCTCACTTTATATTTATCTAACATCCAACTAAATATCTATTAAATGCAATATAACATAAAGTTGAAAAGTAACAGATTGTAACCTTAACACCAAGCCAAAACCTAAACCTAACTCGAATCCAGTTGCTGTTGATAATGAATTTAATTTCACAAAACAATTTGTTAACAATTAAAGTATCTTCAGATTATCTATACAGCCCCTTCAAAATAAAGTGTGACCACGATTTACAATGATTGGAACAGCAGAGTAAGTAATTTCCTAGATCTCGTCTAAAACTTAACAAGGAATCATTTGAAGAAGTGCAAGAGACATTGAATAGTACTGTTAAAGCAGAGTGAGATACAAGACATTTAGTATATTAGAAAAAGAACTGTTTTCCCCCTTCAGCAACTCAAAAAAACAACATATTCTCCTTCACATATCCCCTTACACCACAATCCAGTTTGCACGGAGCACCAAAGCAGCGTTTCCCGGTGTTACTGGTTATGAGCAAAACAAACAGTTCACAGCAAGCTGGACCTGACATTTGCCTCGAACCAAAAAATTCACAAAAATTATTATTTTTTGGCGTTTTATTTATGAGAGTCTACAGACACTCTAGGTAACAGCATAAAAAATGCTTTCGCAGTTCTGTGACAAGTACACAAAACCATTTGCTAGCACCGGAGATTCACTTGTTAAAAAGAATATAAAGATATTTGAAGATGCAAAGCATTGACACCAGTTTCCTTAGTTACTAGCAACAAACGTTTATTCTTTTTTACCTGACTACAAGTATAGGATATTTATGAGGTGGCACTGGAGGAAGAAGGGGCGAGGCACTTATCCTCCATGTATGCTGTTAGCAAAGTGATGCTAATTTAATTCAAAAGAGCTGAAACAACAGAAATGTAACCCTTCCTCTTTATTCTCAGCAGAAACTGGCTAATTATTCCACAATTATGTCTTTTTCATTACACTCTGTACAACTTCAAGACACACAAGAGAGAACTCAAACCAGCTTGTAATTACTGAATATTACGATTAATTGCTGAGGATCGTATGGAGGATCAACACAGCAGCAAGAAGCTCTAATGCTGAGCATAGGGTTTTTCCAGTAGTGAGGGGTGGTTATGACTTTCTGTGTCTGTGTGTGTGTGTGTGTGTGTGTGTGTGTGTGTGCGTGCGTGCGTGTGTGTGTGTGCAGGTGAGAAAGAGAGATTGAAAGGGTCAATGAGATCTGTGTTTTATTGGTCCTCTCCAGTACTGCACTTATGAAATCTATTACACCCACATTCAATAAAGACAGAGCGACAGAGAAAGGAGAGCTAGATGGAGGACAGATCATCACTGCCACCATACAAGTTATTTGCAATTAAATTAGCAATTTAAAATCATTGTGTTTTCAGTTGGCCTAAGTACTTCACAGAGGCTGTGGAACGGTACAAGCATTCTGCGCTGATTTTTAAATAGCTGCGAGAGTCACACTCCCCGTTACAGTTCATTCAGCTGGTGTCAGTTAATGTGTCAAATTGCCTTTATTAAAAACCTGAGCCAAAGGGCCAATAAAACTGCGACACCTTAATTGAATTTTGAGGGACAGCTCTTGGCTCAAATTCATTCAGAGAGATGGAGGAGTGGAGTTATTGCGCAGAGCATGACGGACTTCGTGGATTAGCAAATAAATACCTAAAATTCATTCATTCTCAGTAACTGCTTAATCCTTACTAGGGCCGCAGGTAGCCAGAGCCTATCCTGGGGTCTATGGGTGTGGACTCACCCTGGGTGGGGCGCCAGCCCGCCACAGGGCTCACACACACACACACACACACACCATTTACACCTACGGTCAATTTAGAAACCCCAATTCACCTGACACGCATGTCTCTGGACTGTGGGAGAAACTGGAGACAACACACGCAACCACGAGGAGAACACGGAAACTCCACACACACAAGAGCAGGACCCGGATTCCAACCCTGGAGGTGTGAGGCAGCAGTGTTACCCACTGCACCACCGTGAGGCCCTTACCTAAAATTACATAGCAATAATAAAAAAAGAAGATTTAGTTTTGACATCCAAGAGTTGAGTAACATGTCTATTATCCAGCGTGACTGTTCAGGGAAAGACTGAATTGGATTACATAACCTGTGCCAATAGCTGATTCACACTAAGTCTTACCTTCATGAATGTATGAAGGCAGGTCCAGTTGTACAAATGTTTTGTTGATTAAGTGAAATGAGTTACAACATCCTGTAGAGAACAAACATAGGCATTTTTCTCAATTGTTAGTGTTTCTAGTGTTGAACATAATGGAAAAAATATATAAAATGTGCCATCGCATTTGCACAGGACACTATTTATGTTTTATTGTTGCCACTATTAGATAAAATTAATAAATAAATAGTAACTGTACATGAAAATGTGCAGAGGGGTAGGGGATGTACTTATTTTCCCCAACAAAAATCAACATAATGCAGCATTTGACCAGGGGAGGAAAGGAAAAAGAGATGAATACTTTGTATTAGAAGGTGTGACACTATATGTTTTGAGAGGCCATTCGAGTGTGTGTGTATGTGTGTGTGTGTGTGTGTGTGTGTGTGTGTGACTCTGTGCGTGTCTGTGCGTCTGTGTGTGTCTGTGTCTGTGTGTCTGTGTGTGTGTGTGTGACTATGTGTGTGTGGGTGCGTGTGTCTGTTTGTCTGTGTGTGTGTGTGTGTGTGTGTGTGTGTGTGTGTGTGTTTGTGTTTGTCTGTGTGTGTGTGTGTGTCTGTGTCTCTGTGTGTGTGTGTGTTTGTGTTTGTCTGTGTGTGTGAGTGTCTGTGTCTGTGTGTGTGTGTGTCTGTGTGTGTGTGTGTGTGTGTCTGTGTGTGTGTGTGTCTGTGCTGCCAGGAGCACCAGCAGGAGCTTTCTCTCTTTATAAGGGCAAAGCCAAGTCCCAAAATGCCACTCAGCCAGACATGCCCATCGCTCCAGGTGACCTTTGACCCCGCAAGGCTCTTTTTTGCTGATGGAACCCGATTCGACAGACAGTTCAAAGCGCTGAGCGCTATTTGACGCGCCCCCACGGCAAGCCACCGGAGGCCAGAACACATCGCCCCTCGCACGTCACTTTGAAGTCAGACACTTGCAGCTAACGCTGGGAGAGAGCAGCACACTTAGCCAGTGACAAAAGGAAAGATTCGGAAGACAAGGGTGTGAATGCTAATGCTGAAACTGATTTTAGAAATATGATCAGAATATCATATGAATCCGACTAATTATCATTACCTACATGCTAGCCCAGCCAAGTTCTTACTTTGTCTAAGAAACTGGAATGAACCAAAATGTCTACATGAGTATCACAGGCCAGTCTACATACTCACCAGTACTACTACTTAACTATCACTTCTTAATTACATACCTTTACTAATGCAGGGTTGCCAACTCTCACGCATCCGGCGTGACAGTCACGCTTTCAGCCTCAATCTCACGCTCTCACGCTCAAGTAAGAAATCTCACGCCCAATCTGACATTCTTCTGTGTTGTAATTTTTTTCACTCATGTAAAAAAATGATTCGCTAAAAACACCGGTTTCAAAGACGTTTATTTGTTACACATAGATGAAAAGCATGTGTAAAACGTAAAGCGAGAAAGGTTGTATCTCTTCAGCCCCCCTCCCCCCGTCCGTCCGTCGCCGCTCACCGCTCCCGACATCGGCCACACACACCCCAATATCTCACTCCAAGGTATCTCCCCCCGTCCGTCCGTCCGTCCGTCCGTCACAATATCTCACTCCAAGGTTTTTTGAAAAGTTGGCAACCTTGCTAATGTCGCACGTCCTCTCTTATAACACCCTGCACTGATGACTTAACAAAAATGTTTTAGGCGAAAAACTTTCATACCTGTCTCAAACATCAGGTAGTGTGTTCATGACCTTGCACTAGCTTTCTGTGAGGTAGCATTTAGAGACGTTCAACTCATCAGATGTCTGGCTCCTCTCGCTGTGAACAGTTTGGAATAGAACATTTCGCATCAAACCACCCTGAATGACTCTGAATTATTTAATTACGCAACATTTTTGAAAAATCAGTGACATTCCACTTTTTCACACAGTTGTTATGGAAACAAGATGTGCTATGGTGAGTAGCAAATGCCAGTTTCTTTGATTTAGGTTTAAGATATATAAAAATACGGACATGAAATGTAAAAATCTTTTAACTTTCCTAGCATTCTTAAGCAGATTCTATAGATAATGTACATAAATGACGTGCTTCCTCTGAGTCATGATGAAAAAAAAAGTGGTTTTACACTGAAATATGAAATAAAAATTCTTTACTCCAGCTAATTCAATTTCTTTCGCTAATGTATTTTACTTGTGTTTGAATAATTAGCCAGCAAAGTTTTTGCAGTCAAATTTTCATTGGCTATTTGCATTGGCTGTACATACAAAATAAAGCAATGATACACTACAGGCTGTCTCTGTTGGGTCATTTTGAAAAACCACACTCACAAAGGTGCAGGATGAACGGCCCGACCCTGTTTTTCTCTACAGGTGAAGAAGGCTCTGAGCTTGGCCAGTCTGGCTTCCTCACCATAAAGATGCTCTTTTTTTAAACTTCCCCCAGGAGCTCAACTACCCTCTTAGCCCACCCCTCTAGGGGGTACCAATTACAAAGTCCACCTGCTGCACATGGGAAAGAGACCATGCCCAGGTGGAAACCTCTGTCAATCATTTCCACTCTTTAAACTACATTTCTTCTGACTTGGACTGAATCTTAGTGTCTGTACCCCACTGCCCTGTTCTACCTCTGACACGTTGCTGCAGCCGAGGAATTTCACCATTTTGTTAGAACCACCCTTGTTGTTTTCTTTTCCCACAGACTCTTTTAGATCTCCTGGGATTGTGACAACAAACAGAGGACAAGGTAGGTGCTTTTAAATCTAATTTATTTTCTTCTCAACAGGTACAAGTAGCGCAATCCCCCCTGCCCACAGCCCTATATGGCTACGCAGGTGGACACTCTTGGACCAGAAAGTGTTCACAGCACTTTCACACAGCACTGCTATTTGAGGCACAAAGACACAATAAACCTCACAAAAGTGAACAAACCTACACAAAAAGTTAGGTGCTGCTCATTGTCCCTTCCTCTGCTTTAAAAAGGAAAGTAGGCCAACAAATAACAAGAAAAAAAAAAAAAAAAACAAAGTCTGTCCCCGGCCAGTGATCCTAACCAGTCCAATAAAATAAGAAATATAAAAAAAGAAATAACTCCCACCTCTCCCCAGTGATGGTGACTCTCCTGCTGCACTTCCTTGGATTCAATACTCCCCACCTACAGGTTTAGAGTTACAGCAAGAATGAGGCTCACACCAATGACAATACATGTTGATTAGTTCTCCTAGATTTTAAAGTACTGTCTGTTTGCGACTGATTTCAACATCGCAAACTGCTTAAACCGGTAAAAGAAAATCCCACTCAAAATCTCAACTTTAATACGTGTTAACATGCCGTGACTACATGTGTGTGCAGGCATTCAGGTGATTGGTAGCTACAAAAATAAGCACGTCAAGCATTGATGCACACAAGAGCACTATATTAATACTATATGTACTATATATATACATTTTTGTTCTGTATGTTTCCTACAAATAATCTGTGAGAACTAGTTTTTAAAGGTGCAGAAAAAGTGAACCTGATTTCTTGACAATTCCATTTTCTAGTGACTGTACCTTTATCTTTCTGGGCTGTAATGAACAGATCTCTTCTTGTCACCTCTGCTTTGCTAAGATTCATGCATTCTTCCTCCACTCCCGACTCTCCCTTTGATTCATGCATTTTTAACTGAGCCTAAATGAAAGGCACTATTTTGAGCACCATTAATATAAATATTCTTGAAATACTTATCTCTCTTTCTCCCCCTCTCTACTCTTAATTCTTTCTCTCCTTTTCGTCTCACACTTATTCTGACCCAGCTGCATTTAAAATACATTATGTGAATGAATCGTAATTTCTCAGTTACTCCTCTGGAGCTCAATACCATAATGAGAACACGCCTGAAAAATGAAAATACATTTTGTAACTGGAATGAGGGGTGTGCAATATGGCAAAAATAAAACACTGTGCCTCAAGATAGTGTCACAATACTCTATAAGTGTTATGATATTAAGTTTCTTAGGCTAGCTCAGTTGGAACATACAAAAAAGAACTAGTAGCATCGCATTTAAAAACACGATTGAAAACTATTCATGCAACAATTTTTATTCAGAATTGCACTAAATCCAATCTAACACTTGTTTACTTGTTGAACATGCCACTGGTCAGTGTTCTTTAAGTACTGACAATATTCGCAATATGCTCAGAAGAACTTATAGTGACATAATTTGTCATGATAACAATAGTCTCTACCCAAATAATGAGTAATGAATAACTAAATCATATGTAAAATATCTAAATGAATAATAATAAACCTGATCATAATAATAAACACGGATCATATAAGAAACATCAGACAAATATATTTTAAATTAAAATTCTAAAAAAGTATTGAAATTTAAAAAGCAGATTTAAATGTGAGAGCAGCAATATGCTTCAATTTGCGTTTTCATTTTTTGTGCATGTGTTTTCACTGTGGATTTCCTGAGGCAGTATTTGTTCACACATGACAGACCCAGCAGGTTGTTGGGGCAGATCTAGTTGAATGGACACATTCGTTATTGCCATTTTGTACATTGCCCACCACAGGAGATCTGCAGTTTGAGCTGCTTTAATGCCATTAAAATTGATACAGCTCCATTCTCAAATAAATTCTCTCCCAAAAGCAGCTCTGGCTAATGTGTGAACATTTCTAATTTTCTCACTGTATTGAAAAGAATGAATGGTCTGTCATGCTGTTTAAAGCAATGGTTTTATACATTACTTCCACTGTTACGGGCACTGGAGAGAAGGGACCAAGAACTAACACTAAAGTGGATGGGCAGTTGTCAGAATACCAAATTTGTGTGAGTGGATTAACCTTAGATGAACTTTTAAGGCATTCTGTTGAATGGATTTTCACATGGTAAACTAACGTTATGAGAAAGAAAAATTGGAGAGTGTGTGTGCATAATAGAAAGTGGGTGAGATTGTCCAAGACAGAGAATGTGTGAATGTGAAATCTACTTGGACTACTGATATTACTACTGCTACTACTACTCTTACTAGTACAGCTACTACTATTACTACTGCTACTACTACTACCATTACTTCTACTACTATTACTACTGCTACTACTACTCTTACTTGTACTGCAACTAATACTACTACTACTAATACTGCAACTAATACTACTAATACGGCTACTACTAATATTACTATTGCTACTACTACTGCAACTGCTACTATTACTACTACTATTAATTATGCTACTATTACTACTACTGCTACTACTACTATTACTAGTACGCCTACTACCATTACTACTGCTACTACTACTCCTACTTGTGCTGCGACAAATATTACTACTGCTACTACTACTCTTACTAGTACAGCTACTACTATTACTACTGCTACTAGTACTACTATTACTACTACTACTATTACTACTGTTACTTTTGCTTCTAAGTACTGCTACTATTACTACTATTATTACTACTTTACAAGTGCTACTACTACTACTATTATTACTACTGTTACTATTGCTACTACTACTACTACTGCTACTACTACTATTACTATTACTACTACTACTGTTACTACTACTACTGTTACTACTACTATTACTTATGCTACTACGACTACTATTACTACTACTACTACTATTACTACTACTACTACTACTACTAGTACTACTATTACGACTTCTACTATTACTTATGCTGCTACTACTACTATTACTACTACTACTTTTACTACTGCTACTAGTCCTACTATTACCACTACTACTACTTGTGTATTAACCTCTGACTTGTTTTTTTCTTTTTGACAGGGTTTGATATGGTGTGTAACTTAGCTGGCAGTAACTTGGTTGAAAGCAGATGTTGATTTGAGTCTAGCTTTACAGGTATG
>JBBPCZ010000012.1:16749934-16784441 GCA_037974445.1 Brycinus macrolepidotus
GTTTGGGTTTTGGCCCTCGAGCCTTATTTGTGTTGTCTTGTTGAATAAAGACTTTATTTCTAAATGGAGTCCCGCGCTTGTGCCTCGCTCCCTACTAGGTACGCTTACAACCACGTGACATGCTCAGTCTTATCAGTTCATCTGGAGAAATGGCATTACGTTTCCTGTTGTACGGACACCTACCTTCACAGGGCCACATACGTAATGCTGAAATTTGCCTGGTGGAAAACAGGACTTGAATGAAAACATAACAGTGGTGGATTTTATGTAGCGAAACTGCAAAACTTGAAATCATGAGCAAACAAGAGGCTAAGCAACTAGATAATGCTGGTTGCTCACTGAACTAATGTAGCGTTCCCACCAATCAGGGCTGGTCATAGACTTTCTTGCTTTATCCTTGCGAAAAAAATAGCAAGACGATGGTTTAATGGGACAAATGTTTTATAGGTCCAATCTATCCATCTTATTTCAACATAGCTGAGATATTCAGTGGAGGACAAAAGTGCTGATGACTACTTTTGCTACTAATGAAAGTGTACTTACTCTAGCTCCAGGTCTTAGTTTTACGCCCCACTGAAAAATTCTAGCTGTTATAGTTAAAATCCATGCCCCAAAACTGCAACCAGATGAGGACTGCTTTACACTTTTTATTCTCTGTATATCCTCAGTAGAGTAGGTTGAAAAACAGGCTAATGCTCCAATTATAAAACACAGACCTCAGGTCAACGCCTTTACATGAGTTACTGAGCTAATGCCTTGCTAGAAAAACGTAATAGGTAGTTTCATTAAGAGCATACACTTCGGATGTTTCCACACCTGAAGGTCCAAATTGAGGCTCATGTTTTTGTTAGATAGTATACATTTGTTCCGGTTAGTTTTGGTTTCACACTGCAATACAACCATGGGTCAGTTTGACCATGTCTTTTAATCAGGCCAAATATTGGTCCTTTGATCGTAAGACACCTTTCCCACCTGCTAATTTGGTTCAGATCAAACTCAAAAGTCTAAAGGTCCAGACCAAATGAAGTAGGTGTGAAAGCACCCTCAATGATTTTATGACTGCAGTGTGAACAGAATTTCATGAGAAGTTCATTGTAGGCTATGAATACTGTATAATCTTCTGATTAAATCAGCAGTTCTTTCTTGGTTCAGGTTTCTGTTGACATGTCGATTCCAAACATTGGCACACCCAACAATAAAGATTACTTACATTTCATTTATTTCCACTTTTCTAGCACTGTTATGGAATTTTGCTCCATAAGTCACTCGAACCATTACATGCTGTCAGACACATTTTACATCTACAGGTACAACAGAGGTTCCTAAGATCCTTTTGTGAACCTTAAATTTTGTTTCCCAGGACAAAGGAGCATACTTGTATAGAGGGTATGTAGAGAGTATGTGGAGTCATTGCAACTTAAAACAAATTCTAACAACCATGAAATATGTTACATTTATGCCCCCTAATTTAAGGTACTGAAAACATACCCTTGAGGGTACCACCCAAGTGGCAGTACCTTCAGGGTACCTTTTTTATAAGTGCATGTGCTGTGCTCTGTTCAGAGCATCAAAGCAATGCTCTTGTCTCAGTCCATAAACTAAATGCCAACAGCAAGCCAATCAATGTGTCTGTTTTCGTTTGTTTTAGGTGGTCCATCACGCTGGTCTTTTCCACCTTGTGACTGCTGCTGCAAGAGCCACAAAGGTGAAGGCGAGGGTGAGAGCAGAACTTCCTTCAATAAGCTCTCTATTTCCAGCTCTGAGAGCCAGTCGGAGGCCAGCTCCCCCCAGGGCACGGTCATCCATGGCCCTGTGAAGCAGTAGACATGTCCAGACGCTGGATCGGCCACCCAAGAAAGGCCTCGTGCAGCAGCTGTTGCAGCAGCAGCAGTCCGAGCAGCAGCGCAAGAATGACCTCCTACACACACTTACTGCAAATGCCAGGGACACTAGCACCAGCAAGAAAAGACCTACTAAGGACAGGATGACTGTGGAAGAAGAGCTGAAGAAGTGCATCCTGGACAAGATCAAAATCCCAGAGTACAAGTACATTTGACAGGCTGACCTCCTGCCCAAGTACCGCCTTTGAGAGACCGAGGGATCCTAGAAGAACTTATGGATCCCTCTTGAAGCAGGAATACAAACCTGTGAGCTGTGACAACATACACAAATCTTCAGGACAGCCTTGGACTTGTCTCTGTTCTGACAACTTGTTTGATTTGAGGGATTCAGTGAAGGACCAGTTGAAACTTGAGAAACTTCAAGCTGACTTGTAAGCATCGTTGTAGCCCAGAGAAGGCACTATTTTCTTGAGAGAAGCCCACTTTTCTGTTTTTTTTGGCCACGATGTCTTCTTTTGAGCTAGTACATATGAGCAACAAATATATGTCTATCATTGTCACACACACCAGTCATGTGACTGCTACAAGGAACCGGAAGTAAGCGTGTCACCCGGAATATAAACAGGTAAGCCGCGTTCCTCCGTTGTTCAGTCATTGAGTCCCATGCCGATTCCAGCCCAGACCAACTCTCTCGTCACAGTGAGTACTCCGGTTATTCATCCCTTTCTCTTATACTGTGTGTGTGTGTGTCAGAATGCGGATTCCCAGTGGGAATCTCTACTCTCTAGTGAGAGCATTCTTAGATTAAACTGCGTGGTTACCTGCTCTTTCGCGTTACTCTGCGTTTGGGTTTACCGATTACGCTACACTGGGCTAACAGCCAGGACCAGCCTTCTCGTGACAATCATTGACCTTAGCATGTCCGTAGTGCTAGCAGCTGCATTTAGGCGGCCCTAAGATCAGATGACAAATGCACACCAGTATCATTAATAATTCATGCTGCCCCCATAATGCCCTCACTAAAATTAGCCAGTGTCTCATGGCGGATGTGAGGCCCAGGTTTAAGCACTTTGTGAAACACAGAAGACCACGTTTGACTCGCCACTCCTTGTTGGCATTTCCTTGCCCCATTTCCAAACAGTTACCGGTCTTTATATACATTTATATACAAGTCGTGGTGTAAAAACACACCGTAGGTGGAAACTCAAAACCAATCACCACCTCATGGATTGCAACTCAAACTATATTAATTCAAATGGGGTATTTTGAAAGGATGCCTTAAAAGGTTAATATTGTGTAGAAAATATGGTATGCTGCATTTTAGGATAAGACAAAAGGGCAATACAAGGGTAAAGATGCACACAAGAACACAAACTGTTCCATACTACCACTCATGACAACCTGAACAATAAACAAGTGCATTGCATTTTTAAATGATACTTTGGTCAACCGATCGTTAGATTTAACGTCCTACTGATCAGAATCAGAATCAGAATCAGAATCGTGTTTATTGGCCAAGTATGTACCAACTATAGGCAACTCTTTATTCTTATAGATGTAATCAATAACCACACAGATTAATTATGATTAGAGCAAACTTTGTATTCTCAAAAGTGTTTGTGATGTAAAGTGCAACAAAAATAGAAATTACAGGAATAAGATTATTTAAACAGAAGTTTATATTTTTGCAACCTATTAAAAATCAACATAAACTAAATGCATTTCTGTGAGAAAATGTGAAGTGTGATTGCACTATGGTAACTGTGGTTATAACTAGGTGGCTGCTATGGTGTTCCTATGTGGTTACTGATGGTTGCTATGATGATGCAGCAGTTACATTCTGGTACCTCCAACTTTAACTTTTTAACTTTCTGTGTAGGAGCTTTTAGAGGTAGATGTCTTGTTCCATTCTTCACCACTGTAAACAATTCTGACTTCCTGAGTTTCTCCAGAACTTACTTTTTTTTAAAAAAAAACACAACAAACAGTGACACATCTTTCTTTTCATAACTGACCTGAGCTTTAGTGTCTGAAAGGCTGTTTATTAACCATGCTGTGTCTTTACCTCCACAGGACTGATTTGTTGCTCCACGTTTCTCGCTTTCCAGCTGCCATAGCAGTGACGTCACAATGCTCGCTCCAAGACTCTCCACTACACACTTTATAGGTGACTTGCCCATATGCTCTCCCTCTCCATACATTACAGAGGGGTGTTGACCACAAAAATCAAATCTTTAAATGATCAATACTGGGCCCCGATCAACCAATCAAAAAGCTGTATACACGCACCCAAACCTTGGTTTTATGGCCAAAAGAAAGTCAGTGTTTAAAAAAAAAAAAAAAAACGGGGATCGAACCGGCGCCTCTTCTGACTCTCTTCATTCGGCACACCACGTGTTACAGCTCACTCATGGAGGGGGGCATTATATTGCTCCATATTACCAGGCTATATATGGTCAAGAACGGCTGAAAACAGGTGGACTGAAACATTCACGCCCAAAAACAGGTGGAAAAAGTTTAGTCAACCGATCACAGTTGTGACTAATTCTGGTCATGGGGCTTGTTTCTCCTAATGCCGTGTGTTTTGTGGTTGATTTCTCCTCCACATTGCAACATTTTCTCCAGTTCTCTGCCTGCAACTCACAGAGTGACATGTCACAATGGCCCAACGTTCTACCATACAAGTCTATGGGGAAAATTTGCAGTTTTAAATGATCAATACTTGCTGATCAACCAGTCAAAAAACTGTATACACGCACAACACACCGGAAATTAACGAATGTTTTGACATTAGCAAATATTTTTACATTCAAAAATTCCACATGGGCTCAGACAAGACGCAGTGCCTTTTTTTGGCTATAAAACAAAGAAAATATATTGTGTGGTTAGTTTCACAATCACATTAATAAAACTTAAGAAGAAATATTTTGCAGTGATTCTAAGTTATGCAAATATCAGCGTGACTGTGGATTAGTAAGACTATTTGGGATTTATTCTAACAAAAACGAGAGTCTTCACTCACTGTGAAACAGAATGAAACTACACGCTCTAATAATCCTCAACATAATGTAGTTAATTTACTTTGACACACAAGTTGAAGCCATGCTCTGATTATGAAGCTTATGATTAATAGACAGACGAGATTTTCTCTGTCTCACCAATCAGTTGTGTCACTGATTTTGTGTTTTACCTTCAAGACATGAAAAGTTGAAACCTTATAGCTGTTTAACTATATGGCAGTCATACAAACTGGTGCATGGAAGCTGAAAACACTCAGTGTATTCAGTCTAAAATAACAAGCGAGCAAGATGCATCCAAATCAGCTAAACAGGATACAACTTCTGGAAAGCCATTGGAGATGCAAGAGCACAAATCCACCTGGATGCACAAACCCTATGACCGAAAGCCCTGATGCCACATTTGAAGTCCATTACTATGTTCTTGGTAGTCAGCCTTTATAGTTTGTGATGTCGGGCTCCCGATCCCATGGTGTCATGCAGCTGGTGCTTCTCCCTCGGCCGTGGCGGAGGGGCTGACCAGACAGTGCTCACTCATCTACTTACCTCCGCCGGGCTGCAGGAGCAGGAGGCTGGTGCAGTGGAGCGAGATCCAGTGGACGTCCCCTTATAAGCCTGTACTTGCACCACTCATCCCCCTGCCCTTCATCCAGATTGGTATGGACTTGCTGGGGCCACTGCCTAAATCCCCCCAAGGCCATGAATATATCCTAGACATTGTAGATTATGCTACACATTATCCTGAGGTCATGCCCCTGCAGAAGGCCACGTCCAAGTCGATAGCTATGGAGCTGCTCCTCCTGCTTGGGCCTGTTTCTCTGGTAGGGCGGGTCGGTGCCTGCCATTAGCATTCCGGGCAATAGGCCTACGGGCACTGTGGGAACGATGGGGAGGGTACGGTGGAGTTCCCAGCCCCATTTGGGGGGTGGAAAGCCAGGGGGCCGGTGGATGGGGGATAACCTGCCGGACCGGACCGGCTCCTCATTTGTTGGTGGGCTTGGGGCTGTCCCAGCCTGGGTCACTTGCTAGGGTCACCGGAATGCGCAGTGGGGTGGGGCCCCTCCAGGTGACACCTATGGGGGGAAGGTGCCCCTGCCTGGTGGCACCCCTGGGCACCCCGGAGGGGCCCCCCTGCCAGGAGGGGCGAGGACAGGGACAGAGTCCAATTTAGGGCCAGTCAGGGAGCTGGCCCCGGTGGGGAGAGGGCCCATCGCCTATAACATCTGATGTCGCTCCCCTGTACCCAACACCATATTACTCATAACACTAGGGCCTGAGGGACAGTGTTGAGGCGGGCCGAGACACTGCCTCTCCATCTTAATTACATATTAGACATCACATGACACTAGGGCCTTGGGGGTCGGCTGGGGCAGATGGGACTCTGTTGTCTACCAGCAGCAGGGGGCTCGTGCCCTAGCCATCCCCCCTTATTTTATTTTAATGCACTTTAGTCATACACACAATCCATATTACACAAGGGCCTTGTGGGGCAAGGAGGGGGATGGGGGACCCCGCCGTCTGCCAACGTTGGGGACCCCATGCCATGCCATAACTGTACCCACAATTTTAATGCACAATCACAATCACAATTTTAATGCATCTCACTCACACACACTACACTTTCAAGCAGGTACATACACACACTCACTGGGGTCAGGGGGGTGATAGGGGCCAAAGGGCCCCACTGATACCTCCGTCCCTGGTCCTACATGAGCAGCACGGGGTGCATAGAGGGGCCCACCAGGAAGTTCAGGAAAAAGACCAGGCCTGGGGGTGTTACGTGAGATCTTGGCGGGAGAGAGCGGTCTCCCCTCATGGGTGGTTGACAAACCGGCTTACACACATACAAGGGCCTAGAAAATACTATAAATTTTGTTATTTTGATTCGTTATGTAAAATTTGTTTAAGTGTTTGGATTCTGAAATTTTTTTATTTTTCTTCAAAAGCTAATGGAAACTTGTATAATTTCGATTTGTGTTATAAAATTTGTTTTTGTGTGTCTTGTTTAGTTTTTTTTTTCTTTTTCTTCTTCACTGTGGGGGGAGGGGTAAGCTCGGAGCAGCTTTAATGACTATTTTTGTAAAATGAAACCACAAATTAAAAATAAAGTTGTCCTCCGAAGAGGGGGGATGGTGGCGGGCCCAAAAAAAAAAAAAAGAATATTTGCCAGCCATAAGCAATTTCCTCCGGGATCAATAAAGTTTTCTGATTCTGATTTCTGATTCTGATTCATTCACTCTGCAGGGCCCTCAAGGAGCTGGGGATCAAGGGACTGCACAACAAGAGAGCCATCAGGAGCATCACTAATGCTGCTGAGAAAGCATCATGACGACTGTGGATCAAAAGGGCAGATCCGTGGACCATACAAGCTCCCTATACAGAAGCCGGAACTGATCACCCCTGGCTGGGTTGCCTGGGTGAAGATGTATGATTTAAAAAAAACTCAACACATCTCATGACTACCAGTAACATCACTGATGATGTGTCTAGGTTGTACCATAAGGTGTGTGTGTAAATCGGCACAGTGGCATGTTTGTTGTTGTCATTTCCTGCTTAGCTTTGGTCAGCTCCAGAAGCACAGTGAACATTATGCAGTGACTCTAAACCAAGATCACTGTAGCTGCTCATTAGGCTGAATGGGATTAGTGCATTCTACATTCTCTGAAGCTTCTCCAACCCGATAACAGTTACTATGAAGAAGTATGCTTGTCTGTGGCATGGATGCGTCAATTAATGCATAAACACACTCTAGTTTTTTGACTCTATTTTTTTGAGATTTACACAACCAAATGCTGAACAGATGCCAGTAAGTTAACGAACAGGTGTCAATCTACAGCCAGGAGATAAGCACGATCAAATCTGCCACATTTGACCACAGGCTCACTCCAAAATGTAAGAATCACTTCACCAGTTCCAGTATCACATAAAGAGTCCACTTAAAGCTTTGGGACAATGGAGATATAAGTTACTTATTAGTGGCCCAAGCTGTCAAATTTGAATGTGATTTTTTTATTCATGGGGTTTTCAAAATAATTCTAGACACAAAAAGTGCCTTCAGAATACCTATAAATAAAGGATGGCGGTGTGAGCTTTGCACTTTTATCTTTTATCTTCAGTTTCTAAAAGTATACACAAGCTATTAAATCAGGGCTAATATTCCTACATTTTTTCACTTGTGCTTTTTCCAAAAATGAATGGATGGATATTTGATATTTGTATTAATATACATTATGACATATAAGTACAAGTGAACCAAACATGACCTAAATCTGAATTCTGAATGTGTGTGTGTGTGTATCTTTGTTTGTATCTGTGTGTGTGTGTGTGTGTGTGTGTGTGTGTGTGTGTGTGTGTGTGCATTGAAGGGGGGATCCTGTCTTGTGCTGTGAATCTTTTTCCCCTTTTCAGCCCAAGCTCATTAACCGAGGTGTGAGAATATGTTTTAACCCACTGAGCGACAAATGCATATGTGTGTGTGTGTGTGTGTGTGTGTGTGTGTGTGTGTGTGTGTGTGTTTTCTGTTCTGCCCACAGGAGGCTAATTGGCCAATGGCATTTAACACACTGTTCATGGGGAACTGACAAACACAAAGCGCTGTGTGAGATTACCACACATAGGCCAACTCAGCCTAGAGGTGCCAACAGTGCGCTGAGTTCATTCACTGGCACCAAATAAAACAAAGCAGTCGTATTTAGTAGCGTATGAAAACTTTTTATGAAGAAACCTCCATGTTGAAGAGCAACTGCACAATCCAAATCCCCAGACTAGTTGAGTCCAGTCTCATGGTCTTTGGACTTGTGTTCTGTGATGTAAAGTGAAGTACTCAACATCAGGATGTCAAAGCCTTACATGTATTAAAGGTGCTAATGACAGGGCATTTGCACACTTTAAAAGAAAGAATTCTTACATCAGTGTGTGGGAATAAATGATTATGACTGTCAATTGTGTAAATAAAAAAAAAACCCTTTGTTTGTACGTTCTTTCTTTTGTTCAGCTTTTCCTACTTTATTTATGTCATCCTGTTTCACAAGGAATTTAAACTCCACAAGCCCAGTGTGTGGACACTGGTATCCTTAGTATCCTGAGTTTGTGAGAAGTCTGCATTAACAGCCTAGATGACCAGCAGAACTAGAAAGACTTAGACACACAGCCTCATGGCCCTAACGACTCTCTCAGTAATGCGTAAGTCCATGAGTCTGCACGTCTGGAAAAGGCCAGATATTTTCTCATAGTCACTCAGCGGAGGGTCAGGCCTTATGAAATTCAGTCACAGGCATCCATTATCGAAAAATTAGACTACTTATAAATGTCAAGAGAAAACTGGAGAAACTACTGAGTATGCGATGAACAAATTATATAAAGGGCATTTTATATTATTTATTAACGTTTATTAAAGAAACTATAAGGAAACAAGTGAAATATTTGGTCATTTGGTGGTGTGTAGGTGTAGGAGTAGGAGTAAAAATTCTTGTTGAACAGGGGGTGATAGTGGGCACAGAGACCGGAGGGTGGGGTGTAGATTTCGGTAGTGATGCGTATTGCTAGCTGAATGGCAGTGTATGGTTGTCCATTGCAGCACACCGATGTAATTTTTTTAAATCAATATATCAGATAGGACAATTTGAGCATAATTCTACCAAAGACATTTGGTACAATTATGCTCAATGGAATTGAAAAAGTTCATGGAATCACTCCTGACAGGAGTGCCATGCAACATGCCATGTCTGACAAATGACAAAAAGGTATGAAAGAGGCCATCAGTCACTTGAAAAGAACCGCAGGATGACTTTAAAACAGCTGGAACAACAGTTACTGAGAGAACAATAAGCAATGAAGAGCACTGCAACCATCTCCACTCCTATACCCAGGGAAACATGAATGGAGTGATGTACCAGGAAATAGAGGAGAATTAATCTTATTAGCCAAGAAAGAACAGAATTCCAACCAAAACAACTCAAGACAAGCTTCTAAAAAGTGAGAATGCCTGTACAAGCTAACCAATCACCTCATCAAAACAAAAGTGAATCTGCTCATTTACTCATTATTCATTTAGGACTTTACATAAGAGCAGAGAATCTAGTCACCAAGACGCATCTTTTTAGCATAACTTCAGACATATCCTACCCTCTTAAAGTTATAATACATGCCTTCAGAAAAAAACACAATATCCTTATTTTTTAATTATTATTAATATTTTATCTCTGCCTTCCGCACTATGACCACTGGGATGATCAGCACCCCTCCGTGACCCTGGTTAAGGATAAGCAGTTCAGCTTCTTACTTGATGGAAGGATTATTATTATTATTATTATTTTTATAGATTTTTATAGATTTTTCTTTGTGTTTCCAGGTAGGTTTGCTTCCATCACACAGCAATCCAAACAGTCTAGGAGTCACTTCATGAGTAAAACAGCTCTAGGGGGCATGCAGAGGTTACTATAGTGGTAAGATTGCAGAATTAGTTTATTATTACAGGTCTTGAAATGAAGAATACCATTCAAAACTCAGGAGAAGTATGAGGATGTTATTGTCATTCCAACGTAATACACTCTGTGTCAGTAAAAACAAGAAAATGCTATGAAAGGACCTCATCTGATCCTCTGCAAAATTTCATTATATATACTCACACACACACACACACACACTGCCCTGCACTCCAGGACCAGGACTGAGAACCACTGGCCTACATCAGTATAAAAATGTGATTACATGAACCAGCAGAACACCTTGTGTGTGTTTCATTAACAGCCTGTGAATGATGCCAAACAGAATCTGTAACAGTGGCTCGAGCAAATGTTATTAGCTAGCAGCCAAAAATGCAGCTAAAGTGTAAAACAAAACAGCTGTAGTTTGTAGCACCTAATATTTATGTATTTGAAATGAAAAGATAAATACATGCCAAATAAAGGTAACAAAAATACATTTCTCATGTAGATTTATTTCACCCATCACACCCTGTAGCAGGTTCCCATAGGGAAATAGTTAGGCTACTGCTAACACCATAGCAAATTAAACCACAGCAAGTGAGGTGACAGATAAAATCGGAAAAGTAGTAAAGCTGCTGTGAATTGACAGTAAGGGGCTCATACCACGTACCATAGTGGAAGTTAACAAAATACTTTGGAATTTGTGCACTAAACAAAATCAAGTAGTGAAGAAAACATACTGCATACAACCTTACCCCACACCATGTTGTTCTTCTAAATCATGAACATATAATGTATAAAATTCTATTGCATGATTTGTTCATTTTTTTCAGTGATTTTATGTTTTTTCAGCTCTACTGGAATGTCTTTTCTTGCTTATGAAACATTCCTTATTTGTGTCCTTTACTAATTTTTTTAAAGGAACTGGACATATCCTGCTTTGTTTGTGTCTTCTGTATCTGTTTTGTATTAAACCTTGTATGACAGCAGCATTACAAATGTTTGTTTGTTCACAATGTTCAGTATGTGGGTTAAGACGATGAGTCATGAATATCTCACTGTCTAAGCTGAGACTTCCAATGTATGAACACACTTCAGCAGACCACAGTACCCTGTACCTCATTATTAATTCTCTTTCAGTGGGAATCACTCTGTTTGTGTGTGTGTGTGTGTGTGTGTGTGTGAGAGAGAGAGAGAGAGAGAGAGAGAGAGAGAGAGTGTGCATGTATATGTGTGTGTACGTGAAGTCATTAGAATGAGTTTGATGGAGAAACAGATGTGTGTGAAGTTTCCAAAATATCATTTCTTTCCCTGTATTGTTTATAGTTTTCGTTTTTTCACCAAAGTCCATTCAGTGTTTAGTGAAATGTCATAGCAGGATTTACATTCACCTTTCACTCCTCCAATTGACTGTTCATTTTGACTAAAGGTGCTACAAAATTGAGTGGAACAATATCAAATGGGCTCATTAAAATACCACCGGTCTTGACACAGGTTGCTTTACTTCTTGAGACGTTTGCAATTAACTGAAGTTGTAGTCCATTCTGCAGGAAAATTAAAGGGGCAAAGAAGAAAAGTGCAACTTCATATTACACCTTTCTGTGGGGTCGAACAGTTTCCATGGGAACGATTTCTTACTCCATCAAGCATCCCCCTCTGTCTTTCTCCCTCTCTCAAAGACAGCACTGTGGAACAATGCAGTACTTGTATGTTGTACATAGTGCTGGTCAAAATGCATGTTATCACAATGAAACATTTAAACGATAACGATGAATGTCAAATCACTATTTCTTTCAAGTTGAAAAGCTGATAAGGTGTTTTAATTTGTACTAATATACTGAATTATTACAGTGATTCTTATTTCAGCCCAACCAACATCAATCATTCCATGTTGGAGGGCAATGTTAAAAAATAAAAAAATATATATCACTGATATACACTAAAATGCCCTTTGTTTGTGAACATGCAAAATGTATTATAACTGTATGTTATACTGTATTTTATGTCAAAAAGCAGTAGGGCACTCCCTCCTCTTTCTCTTCAGGGACTGGCTCTTCTCTCCATTGCCTCAAAATAATAAAGATAATGACAAATGTAATATGTGTATGTAATGTAATTATTTAAAAGAGACAGAAGTACAGTTTGATTACATACATGTCTCTAAAGCATCCTATTTTACAGATAAATCTATTCTATACTAATACTGTGGGGCTCCTATTTTGAAGTGCAGCGAAAAACAACTAGAAACCTACTTAATAGGATAGTTTAAATAGTTAAAATATCACTAAATGTGACCCAAGCTTGTTAGTGTAGTGCAGTTCTGGATTCAGAACTGAAAATGGAAGATTGTGTGATTCCAAGAGTCTCATTCCAGGTGGTATTCCAAAGACCCAGCTGAAGACAGAGGATGAGATATGAAAGGTTTAATTGGCACTGAGGCTTTGACTGTGCATGTTACAGAAGTGGCTGATATGAAAGCCATTTTGTTGGCATAAGATCAGGCTCAGTTGGGGGTTTCTGAAATAATGCACCAAGCCAGGCCACCTCCAGGGGGAGTCAAGTCAAGAGAAAACAACTGCTGCAGTGAAATGACCAGGACTAACCCTTATGTGCACATTGCATGGTTAGAAATGTGGCACCCTGTTGCTAAACTGACATGACTGCAGCTAGAATGCAAATTGAGGCTCAGTCAGTTGGTGCTGTATAGGCAGGATGAGGGTCAAAGAAGATCATGTCAACACTGACATGGTGCTTAACATTATTTCAGTAAGTATTGGTGCCCCTGTTTGGGAACATGATAATCTGGGTCCACCCAGCCTACTGAGGAAACGTTGAGGAAGCTTTAATAAAAAAACAAGAATGCCAGTCAAAGTTCATTCCCGTAATAAGGAAAAGACTGTCTGCATTTGTAGGTTTGTACGGGTTCTTGGGAATACCATCTGGGCTTTATTACATCTCAGCACCCTGCGAGTAGTTGAAGCAATACTGTCATCCAATTGGTATACTTAAATCATATGACTGATCTTGTGTTTGTTTTTTTTGTTCAGTAATCTAGGTCATATGGTTCCGGTTTCTGGTCTTTGGCAAAAGTAAAGATTTCAGTTCTGTTTCCAGAAATGTCATAGGGTTGTCAGGTACTTAAGTCATGTGGGTTGAGACTGTGAGTCTGAAAAAATGGGCAGAGAGGCAGGGTATGCCTCAACGAGTATGGTGATTGTATCAGCGTGGGGCAGAACCGACTCCAGTCAAGCACTAGGTCTTTGAGGGCAAAGGATCAACTGAAAATACAGGAGGGGACACCCATGGCTATCAGTCTGGAGGATATTAGGTAGCTGGTGAGGACACTGCAAGAAAGACTGTTCAAAAGCCTGGGTGAGAGAAAATGCCACAACATTTTACGGCAAGTCAGTATTCATTTGAGAGTCTTATTGTGTAGTATCGAAGACCGTTATTTTTAGGAGATGTTTGCCCTGGAGTACTGACTAAGGAATCAATATCCATTTGTGCTTGTCATGGTTGATCTGTTTTCCAAGTTTACCTTTACAGTCCCTACTTAGGTTGAGGGGAAGCAAACATGGGTACCTGACCACTTGAGTACCAAGAGAAGGTTCTTATTGACTGAGGGCCTGCAGTATTTTGGATCTAAGGGGAAGCTGATGCAGTGTTCCTCAACTGCTACCATATCAGAATTATAACTCACAACTTTTCAAGACACTGAAAGACTGGGCACTTTTCAGACCTACACCCATATATGTTTGGTAACTAGTTTATGATGTAATATACAGTGGTAAACATTTAGTGCTCAGTAAGACGAGTTGCCACCACACTCAAGAATTACTCAAGAATTGATAGGCTGTTCATCTCATCAGTGTGGTATTAGATACAGTATATACATAAAAATAAGAAAATGTAATGTGAAGTATTATTGATCATCTATGTCTATGATCGTCTTTGAACAAAATAAGCAAATTAGCTATTGTTCACAATGCAAATGTGAAAGAAAAGGAAGAGAATGATGTCAAGTTGAAGACAGTCCAAATGAGTTGGATAAAAGTGACATGACCCTCAATTTAACGGCTGATTCAGAGAAATGTGTTTAATTACATTAGTAAAGCTGTACTGACATCATTAACATTATATTGCACCTGTGTAGAAATCTTGGAGGTATCACAAAGTTTGCAATCACATGCCCATTAGCAGGCCCAAAATTCAGAAGGGGCATGAATCATCAGAAAGGCAAAGGGCAGCAGGCATCATCAGAAAACGGAAAAATAATGGATGTGATCCATACAAAATGAAGAAACGTGATTTTTTTTCCCCACAACTTCACTGATTTGCCCAGTGTGGAGGTGATCAACGTTACAAATTGCCTTGTCCTCCAGGCCTCCTACATAGTGAACCAGATAGATGAAGGTAAACAAGAGTCTGCCTGGCTGATAACCAAGATGAACCAGAGGAGCCCAATCTATAGACTCTACATCTCTAACAGCACTCAGGCAGCCTAAGTACAATAAACATCAAAGTGGTAACTTGTTCATCGATGCTGAAAGACTACAGAACAAGCACCCAATGGAGGCAGCAAAGGGTTAACAGTAGCTTTGCATTAGTAACTGTTTGTGTATGGTGATAGCAAGCTAGTATTGTTAAAAAAGAACTCTCCCAGTAGATAGATAGCTAGTTATCACCTACATTAGAATAAAGACAAAATCAAACACAAACGTACAGACCAAGGTGGTGATTTCGCAGGAAACACAGTCAGCTACATTTGTGATATTACCATCTTGCAGTGTTTGTTCTACAGCTTAATACACAAAGCTGTGCATGATATATCCCTGAATGGTCAGAAGGGGTCAAAATGTCGACTGTGAGCTCTGAAGTAAATGATGACATTAACCTCTGTGAAATTTTCCAGTTTAGTCAAGTGGTACTGCCACTATCATCTAATTGTAATGTCAAAGGATGAAGCCTTGTATCTATGTACATTTTCAAGATTTCTGAAATATAATGTTCAGAAGAAAATAAATTAAAATGTGTCTGTGTTAAAGTAGAAAAAATAATAATACTGATTCAAAACGTCCGAATCTAGGCTTTTTAGAATGTAAGCACATGGAAAGGCATGTAAATGTAAAGCTCTTCAGTGTTGATGAATTTAACTGTGCCAGTTTCTGTCTGGTAGTTTTTGCTTAAGAGATTGATTGGTATGAACATTGTACACGTTGCACACACACAAACACACACACACACACACACACACACACACACACTTTTCAGTTCCCTTTTCCCAGGTATTTATTGAAAGCTGAAAGTTTATGATGATTAAGAATCTCATTGTGCTTTAGGTAATCCAATAAAATCCCAGTTCTAGGCTACACTGTACAAACCTAACGTTGTTATGTGGAAAAAAGTCAGAGACAGAGGGCGCCAGCATGTGTGCATGCCCTTCAGGACTGACTCATAAATGCCACTCATACCAAGCAGAAACGAGCAGGATGATATCGTCATCAATGGCCAGATGATGGCCAGGTGCTTGCAAAGAAATTAAGGCTAACTTTGGACTACAAAGTCAGTAGACTGTGGGAATTTAGATGTGAAAACAGAAAATTATGTGGTCCATCATCTTGATGTGATGTTTACTCACTCACTCATTTTCTGTAACCGCTTCATCCACACTAGTGTCGCAGGTACCCGGAGCCTATCCCGGGGTCAATGGCCGCCAGGTGATGTGATATACATATAAAGCCACGTTGTTGTTTACTACAGTAGCTTATCATTTGAAATTCCAATTTTAAAATATTCCCATGAATGTTTTATTAGTTTTTTTTTTGTTTTGTTTTTTACAGATAACTGTTAACAATGTTTGGTATTAACAGTGTTCAATCTACTATCTAATATCTGATCTCATTTTAACATCGACAGTTCCAGATCAACTACTTTTTATTCTTTAAAATGGACCTCTAAAGTCTGCCTATGAGTCAAATATTGAGAATTGTAACCCTCTGCCCTTCCTCTTGAGCAATCTTGAGCTAGACAGGTGTGGTAAATGTGGAGCAAAGTGTAGCAATCAACTGCTGAATGAAATAAAAAGAATATGCTTTACAACATCCTTTTGTTCAAAGATGTGCCAGTAAAATCTATATTTGTGAGGTTCCTGCTTGTGGGTGTCTCGTTTTGTTTGCTTTTCAGCAATGTATCATCTAAATTACTGACCTATTTTATTGCATGAAAACACACGCCCATGTAGCATCCTCTGTAACCTTCAAAATATTACTTTCCGCAATAACAGGATATTACATTTAGCTACTTTCAAAAATTAGCACACATTGCAGTGTGTGTTATTCAGTTGTGTACACACCTCTGCTGGTGCTAATCACAAAAGCAATAAAGGTCTTCATTAAACAAACCTGCATATTATGATCATGTATCCACAGAATATGAATTTGATTGTGAACTATATTTGACTTTTCATTATTGATTTTTTCCAAAAATATAAAGTACATACACCTGGGGTGTAATACATTTATAGAATACTTCAAAGGGAGGGTGAAGCCAGTCCCCCTCTCGCCCCACCTCAACTATACACACACACACACACACACACACACACACACACACACACACACACACACACACACACAAAATGCCCCTGTCAATGATTATAAAAGAAACTGTCTGAAGTGACCTAGAGTAATATTATGAGATGGTAATCCTCATAACTTTTTTAATATGAGGGGAGGTTTTGTTATGATTACACACATACACACACACACACACGTACGCACACACCTTAGTGCTGTAAAAAGCAATAAATCATGTTCATGATTTTAAACAGTCAAGCTGCCACCTTGGCAAGACTAGATCCAGGGACACCAAGCAAGATAGAGAACGTATAGTGAGGAAGAAACGATCATTCAGACTTTGTTTTTGTTATTTAATATGCTCCCAGTGTATATATCCTCTTCAAGGTAACACATACTGTGCTTACAAGCATAAATAAATAAAGACATTGAAATTGATAAAATATTGAAAATAAAGAAATTGAAATAGAAAAAAAACATTTAGACTCCACAAATGAATAACTAGTATTTTTTGTGAAGCTGGTGTTGCCACTAAAAGGTTAGAGAGTTATATGTTTAAAAGTAATTCATTTATTGCAGCACTGTGGTTCAATTTTGGGTGATTACTCCTGGAACACCCCTTAAATTCCCCAAGGTCACAAAGGTCCCTCTGTTGGACACTATTAAAATTCTCCGTAAATGTCAATGGTATTCAAGTCGAAAGACTGACTACAAATACCCTTAATACCTATATGCAAATACCTTTATCTTTTTATTTGAAAAAGTTGAGTTATTTTGGTCGTATGTTTGGGGTTGTATGTTCTTCTCCACTTTGTTTACTTATGGGATTAAATTCTCCTCTAATATCTCTTGGAACATCGCTCCTTTCAAATTTCCCTTGGTGATGTGTAATGCCGTAGTATAGCCTGTAGAGAAAGAGTCCAATGTCATGATGCTCCCACCTTCATACTTCACTGTGGGTGTGGAGTTCTTAGGATCATACAACCTTTCTTTCTCCAAATATGACTACCTGAATTACTGCAAAACAGTTCTATTTTCGTTTAGTCTGCCCTTATTAAGTGACTGCTGGCTTCTCTTTAACCTTCCTTATCAGAAATCTTTACACTTGCATATTATTGAATCAGTTACACAGACAGGAATGTTAAATATCTTTGACAGAGCTCTGTAGCTTTTATTCCATTCCAGCATTATTTAATGATGTTGTCCCTGAGAACTTCAGCAAGCTCCTTCACCTTCTCCATGATTTCTAGTTGTTGCAAAAAATCTTCCTATCCAGCATCTTTTATAGTGACACCAGGTGCAATTTGCAAAAGAACATTTCTATTTTTAGTTTTGGAGAATTAATATATATAACTTAAACATTTATTTTTTTATATTCACATATATTTATTTTAACATAGTGTAAAACATTTTTCCCCAATCATACATATAAACATAAACATATTTATGTTTATATGTATGCTTATTATGCATACCTTTTTCATATTTATAAGTACAAACTCAAATAACACTGTGTGTAAATGTGAAGGGAATGTATTTCACCCGTTTAAACCCTTCCAACGAACAGCAATCAATTTTGGATATGTGCCTGATCTAAAATTTAACGAATAATATAAATTCATTAATACTTAACAGTGTCTTTAACTGTGGTCTACAAATTGGAATTCTTGGTCATGAATTGTGGTCTATGTGGGGCTCCTGTGTCACACTAAACATGTTGCTATACAGACCTTATGCTGTCAGATTAATTTAATAAAGAAGAATTTTGATTACACTTCCTCTACTTGATATTAATCATTTATCATGTCTCCACTAACATATTAATACATTTAATAATTCAAATATGTCCAGAACAAATGTATTAAAGCTTTTTTTGAATCTCCTGGTCCATGATGTCATGCACCCTAACAAGGTCCCAGGGCCTTTTGGAATAAAAACTACCCCAAAACCTCACAGATCCTCCACCATACAGTGGCCATGACATTCTTTTTTGTACTTCTCAAACCCAACTTGAACATTTGTTGCCAAAAAGCTGTATTGTATCTCATAATTTTTAAGCATTTTAATTTTTTATTATTTATTTTTTTTTACAGAAAATGACTGATTTATGAAACGTTATCTTATTTCATTAGTATATTAGCAAATCTTTACCATGTTGATGAATGACTAATCTATTCATCTGGATTATTTTGTACTTTTCAACATACAGTGAGTCTGAACTGTGAATGTCCCAGTCTGAGTACAAGGGCAAAATGTAATAAATACAGTAATATATGCTGCATGAGTTTCTTTATTCTTTCAGCAAGAGCAGTGACCTAGAAGATAAACTGGCTCACACTGATGCTAAACAGCTGAACAGAGTGAAGGTTCTTATAAGCTGTTATAATTTCTTTATATTATATAGAAACATGTATCAGTTCTAATCTCTGTTCACGTGGTGTGTTCTCTCTGCAGCTTCAGTTTACAGATTTGTGTTGTGTGTAGAAGTGAAAGCAGTTATGAGTGAATGAAACTAATTGTCATGTGAAAGAGCTAAAGAAAGCTCAGGGCATGACATGATCCATATTTCCATATTTGGATCCGTCTCACAAATACTGTCAGTCAAATAGCAGACAGGCGTTGATAGTGTGAATGATGTAGAAGCCACTGGTGAGTGTGAAGACGATAATTGTCCAATAGAGTGTGTTTTGGGGAGCAAGAGTTTTTTTTTAAACATCACTCCTTGTTCCCTGTCTTCGAGTCCTGTTATTTAGGGTCTGTCTGATGCACACAAACTGTGAACAACCTGCCAGGAGAGGCTGGGACATCTGAGACTGGGACATTCATTTAATCAAACACACACACACACACACATACACACGCGCGCATGCACACACACGTGCACACACACACACAAACACACACACACACACACATACACACGCGCGCATGCACACACACATGCACACACACACACACAAACACACACACACACACACACACATACACACGCACACGTGCACACACACATACGTGCACACACAAACACACACAAACGCACGCACACACAGACACACACACGCAAATACACACACACAGACACACACACGCACACACATACACATATACACACATACGCACACACACACACACACATACACACGTACACACATATGCACACACACACACACACACACATACACACAAGCAGCAAGAGGGGCTGAACCGATTTTTTCTCTCATTCTCAAACCTTCATTCTCTCTCCGTCTCTCTCTCTGTTCTCTCAGGACATCAGTCACTTTAGGCGCGCGCACACACACACACACACACACACACACACACACACAGTATACTTCTGTCTATATTTAGAGTGTTAATTAACTCGATTCCTCCCTCCGCTGGGACTTCCTGCTGCTCACTCTGTTTGTCACTTCCAGGCTCCCTTACTTTCAATCAACTTTCTCTCTCTCTCTCTCTCTCTCTCTCTCTCTCTCTCTCCCTCTCCATCTCACTCTTTGTGTCTCGTTCCACATTTTGTCTGTGTCTGAGTGTTTAAGCAAACTCTAATGTGGAATTAATCAACATTCTGAGCTGATCTCTGCACTTTTACACTTCTGTGTGTGGAAGTTTGATGAGTGGTTGCTAGGCAATGCTGTCACCACCATCTGTTGACTTCTTGGTACATGATGAACCCCACCTCTGTAGCGTTAGAGTGTGTGTGAGGGGGGGTGCTTAGTTAATTTGTGTGATTGTCCATTAGAACAAGTACTTTTTAAAGTGGAAAACAAAAATTGGTGGGAAAAAAACAAAACATGCATGCGCACACACACACACACACACACACACACACACACACACACACACACACACACAAACACAAACACCAGGCATTACTAGAGTTTCAAATCTAACAGCTACGTTTTGGAAAGAAGGGAATGAAAAAGAATTGACCTATAAATGCTCCGCTCACAAATGTATTCTTTCATATTAACTAAATTTCTCATTCAACCTAATATTGACCCTGTGTTTGTAACAGACATTAACATATATTTTACCTTGTAATTTGCAGTTTTAATATGAATCTTTCAGTAAAGTACTATTATTATCCAGGCGCTGCTGTGGTTGTCTGTTTCTAACAACTGGATGGAACATCTTGCTCGGCTGTATCTAGATGTCTTATTTACAACATCTCCATAGGAAATATTGTGTTTGGAGAATATTTCAAGATTTTGAACTGTTTATTTCCATGGAAAACCAAACAATTAAACGAAAGTATTATTATAACAGGATTTATATACAACAAGCATGATGATTCGATTTAAAATGTAAAATCAAAATAGTCCTTTTTTCAGTTGCAAAAAATCATTAGGCCATCTTTTTATATAAAGAGTATTGTCACTCTCCAGATAAAAGTGCCACTAAAATGACAAGAAGGCATAAATGTTCTATGTCTAATGTAAGGTATTGTAAAGCGTTTTTATTTCAAGTCCTTTCGGAGCATTTCTTCTGGTTCATTCATCTTTTTTACGCTATATAATGGGCAGCTGTGCTCAAATGATGTGGAAAAAAAAAAAAGTTAGATATACGGTGATCACTGGACGACGGCAATATACAAAAAAGCCTAAACAATTAAAGTTACTCATAAGCTGTTATAAATTCCGTTCTTATTCATGAATGCAACGTATAATACATTTGTGTGTTAAATAAATAATACAATTTAAATGTAGATATTTCGAATTTTATGCTACAATACCTCATGGATTTGAAAGGGATTGTTGCTGGCATTCAGTAAAACTTCTCCAACCTAATGACTGCAACAAAAGAGTGCTTTTGTGGGCGGAGCACGGACAGCTCAGTTGTTTGTGAATACAGAAACGTTGTTTGTGCTGTAGATTCAGTAATTAAAGGACTGCATATTACAGCACGTTCCTTTCTGGTATAAAAGTCCTCAGAGAGAGTGTGAAAAAGAGGGAGAGAGTGAGAGTGGGGGTGGAGAGAATATGCGTGGGTGGGAAAGAGACAGAGGGAGAGTGAGAGAGAAAGAGAGGACAAGTGGGTGGTAGAAGAAGGAGGTAGAAAGTAAAATGCATAACAGAAAAGGAATGAGGCTGCGTTAGAGTTCTAATGCTAAACATGCATACAGTGTGGTGACATGCAGACTGCATAAAGGTTCTGGGGTGTAGTAGTACTTTAACCTTGGCTTAAAAATTACAACACTTCTACTGCTACTTTATTTCTAAGTAAAGTATGTCATGCCATTTGTAAACCAATTAGAAGAAGCCACCGGTAAATGCTAAATACTCTGATTGGAAAGTCAATCAAAGCAAAGCTCCAAAATGCTACTTTTTATGGCCCCGAGGTTAGTGGTGGTGGAGACAGTGGGAGAGGATACCAGCACACATTATGAACAAACTTGGTCCATTTGTTATCTCTATTAGTTTTCAAACACCAATGGGCAGCTCTGCTTTAAACAACTCAACCTCCGAGCTGAGATAGCATGTACAGAAGAAATTAGCTACTGGCTAACCAATCTAAGCAATTTCCTCCGGGATCAGTAAAGTTTTCTGATTCTGATTCTGATTCTGATTAGCCAAATAGATACTTTTTCATGTATAACGACCATAATTGTTTTTAAACTTCATATGGTTGCTTATGTTCCACTGCAATAACTTGTTAACTTTTTAACGTAGATCATGTAAGCTAACATTTAAGGCAAGCTAACAGTCAGTAACACATTATACTTACACATTACACTAACGGAAATTATAGTAACACTTTATTGAAGAATGACATTCGTAACTCTACATTACATGCATAAAGTGGTCACCAGCCCTCCTGGAGATCTACTTTTCATGCCATGTTTCGCTCCAACCTTCCCCTTATTTAAAGCTTCAGCCAATCAGGGACTTCAGAAGAAGTTTATTAGCCAGAGCAGGTGTTGTGGTTGTGTTGTGGTTGGTTTGGTGACCACTGGCATAGCGGGTAGCTGAACTTTCCTACTTGCCTTTCATGACAACTGGCAAAAAATCTCCATAATTAGAAAGGCTTAATCCACAAAGCACCATTTGTCACTGAGGTGAAATGATTTCTAAATTAACTAAAGCTTGTTGGAATAAGCCATTATAAATGTTTATGTAGGTTTATGTCAGTTGTAGGTTTATGGCAGTTGTCATTAAAGGCTTATGTGGGTCTTGTTCTCTTTTCAGTACTTTTTCCACCCCTGCTTTCAAACAGCCACATGCTTCGCCTTGCACTAAATTAAATGGCCTTAAATAAACCACCATAAGGTAACATTTATAAGCATTCACAGATGAACTTTGCGGAGATATCAAAGAGGATGATGACAAATGATTACTCTGTATTCAGTTGAATACATAAGGAGCCATGTCAGTAGTTTGCCTCTAAGCATGGAAGCACAAATTTTACAGTAAAAGTAGAGTTTTACATGTTGCATGATGCGTTTACATGACGCAGCAAAAGTGCAACGTTCCATTAAAATAAGCAAGACGCCAGTATTACTGTACAGTCCAAACGTCCAGTAGTGCTAAATGGTGAATAACAAATCATCTGCACAGCTCACCTACTGAACATTGGTGAACAATTTAGCATACCTTGACCATCTGAATATTTAGGCTCAAAATTTGACATAGCTTTTCCAGTTTTGCTATCAGACAATTTTCTGAGGCTTTGAAGCCTGTCCACCAAATCTTAGAAACCAAGAGTTTACTGGTTCTTTGCTATACTGTTATATAATCAGGTAATATAACTATATTACACATTGTGCAATAAAATACACTCACATTTGATGTATGCTCTGTATCGACAGGTTGGAGTCTGCACTTCCAACCTTTGTTTCAGTGTCAAGAAATGCATGGCAGATGACGTGCACGTTCATGACCCAGCATGAGAGCAGGCTTTTGAGCTTTTCTCTTGAGACCAGACACAAAGATAACTCTTTGTTTGGCATCTGTGGACCATTGCATTAGTCATAAAAGATCTTGCCAAGCCATTATAGTGTTCATATACAAAAGATTGTAAAAATAAAAATCAAATTATAGCAAAATATCTCCTCTCTTACTTCCAAGTGCAAATGAGATATCGACTGAAAGTTTGGAATCTATTTTTCTGACACAATATCTCTTACTCTGTGGGCTTCTAGAGAGAAATAATGAATATAAATCACAACAGTGATTCATTTTCACCAGTGATAACTGTGACTTTCAAGGTTTAATACTTACATTTTATCAGCATATAAATGTAAATGTCAACAGTCTACTGCTGGTTCATTTTGTTCCCATACATTTCCATTCTTTATTTTGAAAAATGCCGCCCTCTTTGAATCAGTAGGCTTTGCACTGTAGCACTTTTACAGTCTGCTTAATTGCCATCCATTAAAATGTCATCAGCTTTTCTGGCTGTGTTGGTCTCATTTACTGTTTGAGGTCCTAGGATGCAATTAAAACTCACTCAATGAAACAACACCCTCATCCCTGAGGACCCAGAGTCTGCTCCACCATGATGCTCATTACAGGGCCTATCTCTCTCTTGCTTTCTTTCACACATCACACACATTATGCAATGGTGGGAGTTAAAGAAGAAGATCGCTGGCTGTGGGACTCAACAAGTATCAGGAAACCGAGGGGGAGGGGCATCTTTTACCGACTCCCGAAGAAAATATGTCTCACTCTGTATTCGTCAGTGCCAAGTAATTAGTGGTTGAAATGCATAGACGACTTTTTCATGCGATGAAAAAGTGATAAAAGAAACAATAATATACTCAAGGATAATGTACTCAATTAAACCCTGCATCTATTGTTGTGTGTGTAATGGTTTTAATGAAGTGAATTCTGTATTTTAACTGATCTACTAACCTTTAACTTTTATTAATGATGTGAAATTGCCAGTGCTGTTTTTCAGACGGTCAAACAAGGTCAGAGAATATGAGTATTCACCTATGACCTAAACTGTGATATTGATCTAATGCAAATGAAGGATGAGGAGAATCAATACGTTGCCATTTTAGCTGCTGAATACATACACACACGGAATCTTAAAATACCGAGTTTGATTAAAAAAGGGGGGATGGTACTGTTTGCCTCATACTTTCTAATAGTAAGTAAATAAACAAATTAATATTTTGGTTGAGCCTACAGTGGATTTTAACTCAGGTGAACTGTTAATGTTAGGTGTTAATGTTGAAATAAGGATTAAAAGTTAATAAATTATGATAGAAATCGTATTCCTATGTAACATTTGCCATGACTTTGCTATTTTGGCCCACATATTTGCCCCTTTTTTTATTTTTTAAGTATCAATTCAGAAATAAGTAACCGTGGTTATATAAGTAAAACACAGGCTTAGATATATATGGACACCCCACACCTCATCCAACCGGTTAACTTCATATATTAGAAACAGAAACAGATTGCTTTACTGTTCACCGTTTAAAGTGAACTGTTTAAAGCTCAGGATTTAAAGCCAATATTCCTAATAGTATGTTTTCTGAAAGTTATCAAAATAGGTTTTGTAGTAAAGTATACTAATATTATTTACAGGCTCCAAATGTAAGATGACTCATTGGTCTTGAAATAAAAGAACTAAAACATGAAGACATCAAGGCTTCACAGACTGAAGGCTTCTGACCTTATTGCAAGATATAATGTTGATACTGCCTAAGCTAATGAGTCTACAGCTGTGCATTTTATAGAAGCTTGCAAGGAACTGGAGAGGATTGTATCAGCTGTCGTTAGAAGGACGTAATGTTGACCGATGGGTCTATAGCTGTAACCTGGTGTGCATGTTTATGTATGGCTCATGACATAAACCCAGCATGAGAGCAGGCTTTTGAACTTTTCTCCTGAGACCACACCAAGACAACTCTTTGTTTGGCATCTGTCAACTGTTATATTAGGCGTAATAAAATCTTGTCATCATCTAATATCCTGCTATATCGATATTATATTTGAGTTATTCAGTTATTTATATATGATCAGTTATCCTGATATTTCATTAAGGAGTATGCAAAAGAAAAAAAAATTGTTCTGCTTTTTAATTTTCTCTTCTTGTTCTTAAGAATATGCTTTCTAAAAACCGTGCCGTATCAGCTAGCAAACAAATCCACAGGAGTATACTTCAGACCTCAGTCACCTCACACCTCGCTTCTCGCTTGGCTAAGATCATGTGTAGTATCTGTTCTTATCTGGGGCAGCTGGTAGCCTAGTGGTTAGGGCGTTCGCCCTGCGATCAGGAAGTCGTGGGTTTGATTCCTAAGACCGCTAGGCACCTCTGAGGTACCCTTGAGCAAGGTACTGTCCCCACACACTGCTCCCCGGGCGCCGTGTTCCTGGCTGCCCGCTGCTTCACTTGGAGGAATTTTGTGCTGTTGACACTGTGTGCTGTGGTGTGTTCACATATGACTGAATGATCACTATCACTGATTCTCACATCTAAAATAGAATTCTGCTATTAATGTATATCCACACTTGTTTAGAAACTGACGCGTGATATCTAATCAGAAACAACGGATTATAGATCTGTACCTCTGGTAGTGTTGTCACCGATTCTCTTTGATACATTTGATACATTATTCTTGTCAGCAGATTTAATAAGATTTAAAAAGGCTTTCTCTTAAAATGTAAACACTGGTATTTACACCACTAGAGGAAGCTACTTTATCCAGCACATACTGACTTAACCACACTGAGAAGATCATCAAATTTCTTCACGATGGCAGGAAAGAACATATAGTCGCATGCCAAAGTTTTTGCCACAGCATGTGAAATTACATATTTCCTGTAGGAGATATGTGCTTTTTTAAACAGTTGACAAAATTGACAATTGAAATTCGGACCAGAGCGTTGAAACATTTGCATACGTCTGTATCATTGTGTCCAAAAACAAACAAGCACAGAACTCTGTTCTTTATTTCTCCACACCATTTGGAAAAAGCAGCTGCCCTTTACATTCTGTGAACATTTCATGACGAGTGAACCACTAGAGGCGCTTCAGACGAACTCTGAATAAAATAACTTAAAATGCATCATTGTTAAAAGTTAGGATTGTTTTTGCTTTCCCTTCTAAATCTTTTATTTATTTTTTGTTTGTCTGTCTGTTTGTTTGTTTGTTTGTTTGTTTACTCCTGTACAATGGCTCATCACTTTAAATTAAACTCAGAGGAGAAACTCACATCAGGTAATGAACTGAAAGTGCAGTGATGCCCCCATTAAGTACTGAAGGGCAGTTTATTCCAGGAGTAGATCTGCAGAAGGAGGGGTTTTGGGTGCTGAATCTGTCTGGGGGAGACGGTTGTTTTTTCACTGCCATAACTGCCATAAACATGTGGCTCGAATGCCTCTTAGACCACCTCCTGAAGTGGTTCGAGCAATTGGAGTTATGTCTCTTTTAAATGTGTCACGAGTGCATTTATACCTGCATTTTTATGTGGCTTGGCTTTATCCATACGTGTAAATAGGTGTAAACAGGGTCTATAAGACATTGAAGAACATGAAGACCATATTACAACAGAAAAGCATGCTCTACACCTTTCTGTACATTTTTTTATGAATATGATATGAATTTCAGGATATTTTCATTATTTATACGTTGTTTTATTATGTACATGTTTCTATCAGTTACATGTTGAAGGGCTGCTGAATGTTGAGTTCATGTTGGATCAATATCGGCAGACAGAAACCATTCCCCAGTCTGGCTTACTGGCCATAGTTTGCTGTTTTTCTGTGTCTCTAAACTAAAGCTGTGCAGTTGCAACCATTTTTCATTATGTCATCAAAGACTCAAACTGCGTCATTTACTTCTGACACTCAAAGCCTTCTTTGAACAAGAAGACAGTTTGTGTGTGTGTGTGTGTGTGTGTGTGTGTAGTAAGAGAGGGCAGAAGAGGATACTATAATTGGTGAGAAATAAAAAGAGAGATTTCATCTGGACCAAAGCTCAAATGAGACAGAAGAAGAAAGAAGCATGTGTGTGTGTGTGTGTGTATGCCTGTGTGTGTGTGTGTGTGTGTGTGTGTTGTGACAGATGTTGTGCCCGCACCGAACCAATAAAGTCCAACAGGAGACTGACAGCTGTGACATCACACCTTTTTCTGACCCGTTGACAAATTGTAAAAATGCACACACCCACACACATATACACACACAGTCTCTTACCTTCCTGCTGCCGCATTACATGCACACCCTTTCTGTTCAGCTGCGTGTATGTGAATCAGTAATGTCATCAGTTTCCATCTCCCCTTTTTACCTCGTCTTCCTCTTTTTTTCTGCACGTCTCTCCAGTGGTTTCTTATTTGTGTGCGTCACACCTTACAGTAAACTCAGCTGCTCAAACTGTGCACACAAGGTTAGGACCGCACTATGCATCATTTCATAAGTGATCGGTGCTCCAGTCATAAACACAGTTCTTGTGACAATGGACAAGGTTTACAGATCACTGGCTGAAATGCCATTCTGCCTAATGAGCGACTGTTGCAGTCGTTCTTCAGAGTCACAACATAATGTTGAGTTAAAAGTCATACTAGCAATCTGGACTGTTTCTGTAGCGTATTGAAGCAAGGCAGGTTAGAAACTACAAAAATGGCCAGCATGCCAACGTTAGTTGTCCAAATAGATTCGAAATTCATTAGATTTATACCACATTTAAATCAATAACAAATCATTTTAACAAAACTAAGTTGTGTGCAACTCAGCTGACAAGTTCAGCTTTTACGTTTAGCTTCACGTTAATATTTTTCCCCAAACATGCAGGTACTTTCTATGTATCATCGGAAAAATCAATGTCAAATTCAAGTCAAAGTCAAAGTCAAAGTGAACTTTATTGTCATCTCAACCCTATACAAGTATACAGAGAGGCGAAAATCCATCCATTCCTATTCAGGTACTCATTTAGTCACTTGTTATCTCAAGACTGGACTACTGCAGGTCACACTTAAAGGCCACCAGACTCCTACAACTCATTTAGATTGCAGCAGCACGTCTGGTCTTCAATACATCAAAATCCTCACACACCACTCTATTGGTGCGAACCCTTCACTGGCTTCCCGTGGCTGCTTTCATTAGAAAAAAAAATCTTAATGCTTGCCTACAAAGCCAAAAATGGCCTAGCTCCTGCTTACCTATTACCATCGATCAAACCACAGGTCACAGACTGCCCTATTAGAGCATCAAGCACAGCCCAGCTTAACACCTCTTTTCAAAAGTCAAAGACATTCATCAAGCCTCTTCTCAGTTTTAACATCTAAGTGGTGGAACGAGCTTCCCCTGACCATTAGAACTGCTAAGTCCCTCGTTGTCTTCAAACGGCAACAGAGGACCAGTCTCTTTAACGAACCCTTGGGATGATAAGTGCATATTCATGTCCTAAAATAATATAACAAACAAAAAGCTTCACAACTAATATAGAAAAAAAAACTTCTTCTGTGTCCTCTCTGTGGAATCTGATGAGGTCCTGGTCGAGTATTAACTCTGGTAGAATCTTAGTCTGGGTTAACTAGTGCGAGGGACACGTTTTCTTTGTAAACTATAAAGCACTCATGGGCGTTGCTCTGCGAAATGCCATAAATGTAAATGTAGCTACTTTTAGCTGCTTTTACACTGAGAAGACTGAAAACCTAGACTCCTAACACCAGCATAGCAACCGTGCATTTAACTTTCATTCACTGTCTTTTGGACTCAACGTTTGCACTCTCTATTTTTTTATTTTTTTTGAAAACCTATACTTTTATTTAGATAACTTCTACCATTATTAAGCTAGAATATTATTAACTAGGTTCCTCTGGTTTTCCTGGTTTACCTCAGTAGGCAACTCTTATCTCTCATCATTCATTATTAATTGCTATTTGTTCCTCATTCACCCTTTTACTCATAATACTAATTGCTTCCTGAGTTATTGTTGTGTGGTCCAGTGTCAACACGAAGAGGGTGGGTTCCCTCTTGAGGCAGGTTTATTTGCGTAGCGCTGAGATCCCTCAATGTGCTTTAATAAGCAATAAAAACAACCATAAAATTAATATAGAATAAAAGTAGGATTTACGATTACATGAAGCAAAGGTAAATAAAGCAATATAAAATAATTAATAGCTGGTTACAGCAGTGGGCAGCACAATGACTAAATGCCATTTCAGCCTGTTTTGATTCTGATCTGGGCACCACTAGCTCACCAGCTCCAGCTGATCTAAGAGATCTTCCTACTGATTTTCATCAAATACCACAGATATATACAGTATTTAGGGCTTAGACCATCGGGTGACATAAACAATAAGCAACAGTCTGAACTCAATTCTGTATCTGATTAGAAGCCAGTGTAAGGACCTGAGGATTGGAGTAATGTGCTCTATTCTTGGTTTTTGAGAGAACTCTAGCAGCAGCACTTTGAATAAGGAGACCATTGAGGAGATCTATTGCAATAGCCAGCCCTGCAGGACATTTAGTTACTGTTACAGTTACAGCTTTAATGTGATCACTGAAACTAAGATCCCAATCTGAGTCCAGCCAGGAATAAAATGTATTTTGATACACTCTGCTTGTACTCAAGATGTTCTATTATTCTTAAGGACTTCTCAAGATATGTACACTTGCTCATTCAGTAACTTAATACCAGCCTAATTTGTGCTGTAGCAATCAATCATCCTGTCAGCAGGGGTGTAAAACGCACTGATGTGAAGGTGAGGACATAAAAGTAACACTTCTGGAATGTAATAATGAATTATAACAGATTATTAATATCTAATAAAGTATGTGCATTTTTATCGAAGTATGGCACTTCTTGAAAACGAATGTGCTAAAAACTTAAGGTGTGATGTTTTGTTATTATGGTCTAGAATCCACAGCTGTATAAATAGTCCACCAGAAACACAGTTGTGTATTTTGGTCCATTTTTTTAAGTAATTAAATACAAACAAAATGATCAAATTGAATTGAATAAACAGTGGTTATTTTTTCGGATGCACGGTGCTTCCTAAAGAATTATAATCAAACTGGATGGTTATGAGGCCAGAGAACTGCACCCTCGTTGTTAAGCAAAATGTTGTATTGTCGTCTGTCAGCTCCTGTAAGACTTAACAAACCTAAAAGAGCTTTAGTGCTGTTTCAAAGCGCTAACAGTCTGAAACGAATGCAACTGTGATAATCAAGTGCAAATTGATTAAGTATGAACCCTGAGAGTTCCACTTGAATTAATTTATACTGATTTTAGTATAAAGTCACACACACACACACACACACACACACACACACACAAGTACATAGTCAATGGCAGATGGGTACATGTTAAACCAGGCTACATACACACTCACAACTACCGCCCCTCCTTCCAACCACACACACACACACACACACACACACAGCTCACTATACATCTCCTCTCTAATTACATCTGGCTACATGTCATGCCGTGAGGAACAATTAAAACTAGAGACCACTGCTGTGTATTTGTAAGGGGGAGGCCTATGTAATTGCATATAATTCTTCAAACTAGCCCTTACTAAGTCACATAAATACACTCCTGTACACACTCAAAGACACAGAAGCAGAGGAGTGCACTGAAAAAAGTGATGCATGGAATTAAATGTTATTTAAATATATCACATCAGCACAGTTTTGCTTTTAGCAATGATTAATTGTTTCGAGCAATACATAATGGGCCATATTTTCATGATCATAGAGTAATTGCAATATCAAGATGCTGACACATGTGCGCAGATGCTTTTTTAAAGACTGGCGCAGCAGGCACTAACCTGGCACAGAACAATTGTTAAAAGGGGGAGAGTCACAATGAATACATTATTAACAGGCATGGCGAGGTGTGCTGCACTGACAGTAAATCAAATCAGCTCCTCCCATTCCCTTTAAAAACCCCAGCAATATCCAATCAAATCAACTACTCTGATTCCCTTTAATAGCCTAGTGTGCACAGTGATATTTTCCTAATAGCAATGTATCACTGCCCTCATAGAAAATAAATCACCACACAGAGTAAAATCATTGCAACACGCAGCCTAGAGTGGCTTATTGCTTTAACAGAACAGTGTTATATCACCAAACTACAACAAAAATAGAAGACAATTCATTTAATGGCCCATGGTTATTAATGTATCAGAGACACACACATATGAATCAAGTAAATTTAATGGATCACTTTTGTTCAAGGTACACAGTCTGAACGCATATCATCACTTTCCAAGAAAAAACATGTATTTCCAAAAGAGTAACTTTACAGGAGAAGGCAAAAGCATCATTTACTTCTAATGTGAGTGAAGCTGATTTTCTTTTTATTCAAAGTAATTTTTTTTTATTCAAAGTAACTTTCATGATTGAATTCAATTCAATCATGAAAGTTTCACACAGTGTAAAGGGCAGCTGCAATGTTCAGTGTTCAATAATGTAGGCAATGGAAAAAATGGAAATACATGTTTGTTTGTTTTTTAACAAAGACAATATCCTGATGAAGTGTTATCCAGAATTACAGTTTCTGACTGCATTTTATGCGTCTATGCATGTGATATACACATCAATACACTGTCATCTTCTTTCGAGGCACTAAGTCACACAGAGAGTTTGGTGTTTGTGAGATCACTTTTACTAAAAGATAAGAAAGTCAAGCTTCGTTCAGCTATTGTTTCTGTGCTATACTTGATTTGCAGTAACGTATAATGTCAATATTCTGTAATACAAAAGTGTGGAATGTGGAAATAACATTTGCGAATGAATGCAACCCAATACACTTAATATATCTTCAGTGCTTGTAGGACGTACACTATGGTTCAAAGATTAGAACCTAAATATATATAAGAGAGAGAGAGAGAGAGAGAGAGAGAGAGAGAGTTAACATGACATTAATAAAATGTTAATAAAATATACAAACACTATTGATTTAATATAATACAATGTGTTAATATATCGTCAATATATTATGTTAATAGAATGCCAGATGATAAATGTGATGAAATTCAGTACTGTAAACATACATAGTATAGGTCATTTTGCATACTGCTTACTTTTAAGGTTCTAGTATTTTTAAGGTTCACATGTAATGTTACAAAATGTGTTACCATCCATTACCATCTAATGAATAGAATGAGGGTTTCTATGACAGACAGCTGACCATCTTCATTAGACGCACACAAATACATGTGCGCGCACACACACACACACACACTCTCACACACACACACTCACACTCACACTCACTCATTAAGAGCCTTGGCTACAGGCATTAAACATTTAGGCCCTCATTTAGCTGATGATTAGACAGAAGAGGTGAGAAAGAGCCAGGAGAGACAGAACAAAAGATATTGTTGTGCTCCTTTCTTCTTTCTTTTAAATTAAAAATGAAACGTCTTAGTTGGACTGAGGCAGTGACCTATACTCTCTCTCTCTCTGCCTCTGTCTCTGTCTTCCTCTTTCTTTTGCTCTTGCTCTCTCTCAGGTCATGGCTTTTCTCAGAGCTCACTAACCTCACACTGTTACCCACTGCAGCACACACAGCCGCACCACTGGTTTTATTTAAGCTCCGACAGAAGTCCTGTTTTCAGTTCTTTTGTTTAATTTAGTTATCTATCCACAGCAGGTTAGGTTCGTAAAGGATTGGTAAAATGTGTTAAACTTGTATTATGCATTAATCTTGTACTTTGTATCTATACTTTATCCTCTTTTTCTATGCCTACATCCAAAGGTTTATTCTTCAGTAACTACATGGAAAATGTGCTGAATGGTAGGTTAATGTGTTTTCATTTTATGGCCATAAATATTGCATGGGTTTTGTGACACATTATTGCAATTATTACTGGAAAATTACCGGAGTCATAAGCAAGATTAAAAGAACTCATTGTGTATATATATAAATGTGTGTGTGTGCGTGTGTGTGTGTGTGTGTGTGTGTGCGTGTGTTTGTTTGTGTGTATGTGTGTGTGTGTGTGCGTGTGTTTGTTTGTGTGTATGTGTGTGTGTGTGTGTGTGTGTGTGTATGCATGTATGTGTATATGTGTGTGTAATTAAATGTAATGAAAAAGGGAAGGAATCAGAGACTGTGAATTATTAAGAAATTAGTTTCTGATCAGTATTACCTTCGTAATTTATCATATAGAAGTCCTTGTTCTGGATGACTGGCTTGTAGACTCAGAAATCCAATGCATGTATGCAAATACATGCGCACACATGTGAATCGATACACATACACACATACTGCAGATACAAAGCAAGGTAACACCTGATTGATGGCCTGCATGTTAATCCCCTTAACCTCTCAAATGACCAGGCTCTCCTGGCTGCCACAAGTGTTCACAGCTCAAAAATCACCCCGCACAGCTTTCCTCATAGTTGCAAAACAACGCCCCTTATTGTGTAATGGTTATTCAAGGGTTACACTGTTTATAATTGAGTTATTAATCTTAAGTCTTATTATTCACCAGGTTCTGTACAGTATACAACAATTACTATGAAACTACATACATTCTTTCAGTCAGTGCAGATTCCCCATTCTGAAAGATACCCCATTCTCACATTTCCCTGTGGCTGTAGTACGATCTTGAGAACTGAAGCCTCAGGCTCTGTCCAAATCCTTGGAGAGTCCATGCACCATGAGAAGAGTAGATTTTGATCAGTAAACATGTTATGTATTATTGTAACATTCATGGTTTAATAGTACAAAAGTGGGGG
>JBBPCZ010000012.1:16793891-16818609 GCA_037974445.1 Brycinus macrolepidotus
CCCTTCTCTCTCTCTCTCTCTCTCTCTCTCTCTCTCTCTCTCTCTGTCAGTGAATATCTCTCACTCATTTTCTTTCTTACTCTCTGTTTTTTTTTTTGAGGGGTAAATCAACATTGGTAAGATTGAAGATTGTAAGATCATATTTATTTTGATTCTGTAATCTCTGGGTGAAATGTGCTGGAAGTGTGTGTGTGTGTGTGTGTGTGTGTGTGTGTGTGTGTGTGTGTGTGTTATGAAATCTTAAGCCATCCTTAATCATAAGCTGTCATATTCTTGCTCTCTTGCTTTGCTATAAGAGAGAAGTTTCTGATTGTGTATTATAAAAGGAAGTGCTGTGCAGAGCATTAGTTTAAAGGAGTGCATTGGCGTGTGTTGTGGAGAGGAATGTGAGCGATTGCCCAGTCAGACAAGTTTCTCTCATAGCTCTTTGGGGACCTCTAGAAGTGTTGTTTAACCCTGTCAAACCTAACGTCTCGCTGGCGGCACATTCAGAGGCTTTAACTTTGTCCTCTGGAACTCATTTAAACCTGTCACATGAGCTGGAGCTTTCTGTGTGCTACGTGTTTCTGTCTCCATGCTGCCCTTATTGTTGGATGCTCTGTGATCATTTCAGAGCGAGTGTGTGAGCACAGAAACAGAATTCAGAACATACTTTAGACCTGTTAGTACTCAAGTGTGCGGTATATTTCTTTTCATGTGTTTTCTTGCTCAGAATTATAGTTTGTAAAGTAAACATAATTAAAATGTGTGCTTAGATCATCTTCTTGACATAGCATACGAATGACATCATTGAGAAATCATGTGATTAATAAAGAAAAGAATGAATGAAAAAGGCAGAAACAGCTGTTTTTTTACACTGATCTTAACGGGTTAATGCAGCTGTTTTGAACTGATGTGGTCTCTAATAGATGTCGAGTTTAGGATTAAGGCACGGAAAGCTGGCCTTAGACCAGAGGGACACACTGTGAAGCAGGATGTCTGACTTAGCACTCCGACTTTTGGCTGGCTTTGTGTTCCGCTCAGACAACAGTTCCACAACAGAGGCTCTACTTTTCTGTGTATTTACTGTTTGTGCCACTGATAAGAACAGTTTGTTACCAGTTAAGAAGATAAAAATGTGGTAACCAATAATATCAAACCAGGGGTGGTGCCACACCTCCAAAAGTAATGGAACAAAAAAAAAAAAAAACTGGGCCGAGGCATGTAACAGCAGTTGATTGGTCAACAAAAGACAACTTGTGTGGACTTAAAATAACTTTAAGCATTACATGTAGTCTCTGTCAAAGCTATAATATAATACCCATGTCCCAGTAGATATTTTTTATATGAACAGTGTCACTGGGCTCTTAAATAGCTCACAGCTCTGAAGAACATCAATTACTAACTTAATAAGCAGTAAGAAATATTGCAACTGACATTTAATTGTGTGGTAACTAACTTTGACTGAGTTAATAACTAAATTAGTGAGCTGTGGTAGTCTTCTTACTTGAAGTCCCGCCTCCAGCTAAACCTGAGATTTTAATTGGTTCTGCAGCTGACTTTGTTCTCTGTTCCTATGTGCCTATTGGTCAGTAGTCTTTCTTGTTAGGATTATATTTACCTTTTATTTTTTTCTGCAGATATAGGAGATATAGGAGATTTTTCTTTACATTTTTAAGTAGGTGGTCTGCTCTCAGTCAGAAAGTGGTGGGTTTTCTCAAAGCATACTGTGATTCAGTTTATTACAGTAATGATAAATATTGTCATGTTGCCCCACCCTAATGTGATTTTGGTCATTTTTCTTTTTCTAGTCTTTATTCATACTTTGTCAGTGGGATTTCTGCGGGTGCTGATGAATCTGTGAGACCTTAATATATTTTATTGCTCGATATATTGGTCAGGCCTTACTTCCTAATGCCTCCACATCTTCTGAAGTTCAGTTGCTTTAAGTTGATCTCAAACATCGACTGAATATCCATTTAGTAAACAATTCATAAACACAGTTCTCCTGAACAGTGTTCGTCCAAGTGAGAAAAGGCTTCACTTCACTTACATCAGATGTGAACTTGTATTCCTGTTTAAGGGAGAACAGTTGTGTAAGTGTGTTTAGGAGGAAGGAGCAGTTCAGTTCAGGAGTGTGTTTGTGTGTGAAGTACAGTTCTGATTGCGGAGTCTGATGGCCTGGAGGAAGAAACTATTTCTCGTCCTGGCGGTGAGGAGCTGTATGTTACAGAACCTTTTTCCAGACGGAGGAGAGAGAAGAGAGTGTGGGAGGGGCGAGGGATCGTGTACAATGCTGGTGGCATTTTTAAAGTAAAAAAGGTTTCGCTTTTCTTTTAAAAAGGCTCTTTCCATAATTCCGGCCTTTAAAAGAAATGCACACAGGTTCTCTCGGCAAACCTGATTTGAATTTAATTTGAAATCAGGACTCCCAATTTTATCATTCTTCAAACAGTTTTGCACTTCTGTGTAAACTGTGTCTGTGGTCAGTCAAGAGATATATTACTGAAGAACCTGCAGCAATTGTTGAATGAAATATAAACTGCATATTTTAGGAGTTGCTCTTACCATTGCAATCTAAATAATGTGCAGTACAGTGTAAAAAGTCATAGGGACCTGTGAAAATTATATTCAAAAGCTGTTAAGGCATTAAGTGTTGCCAAAAAACACTAATATAGAAAAAAATACAAATGATATTAATACAGTAAATAGCGATTTCATGTTTGTCAATGCGTTTGCAGACCATTTCCAGACCTCTCCTTGTGGAAACCCAGTATCACCATCAAATCATCAGATACCTTGTTTGGCTCAGTACACACTTCAAATTAAATCAGGTGTGTTGCTCTTGTAATTTCAGAAATCCATGCCTTGGTTGGAGGAATCGAGGAGAAATCTGGAACTAAACCTCTGTTCTTCTGATGTGATGACAAAATATAAACTTCTTTTTAAAAGTTCTTTGTTTGTTTGCATCTATTTAAATGTGTTTAACTTGTTTTCTTTTGCTGGAGGAGAGACACTCACTGCTGAGATCAGTGGCTTTAAACTATTTGCATAGGTGCCATAGGACTTTTGCACAGTGCTGTATACTTTAAGTTGGATTTCAGTTTTTGCCCAATTAAGAAAAGATGCATTGACAAAATTAAAATGCAGTTTTGAATGAAAATCAATATTTGATATATTGATGATATACCAATATCTCGTCTGTATTGATGCATTGGTATGGATTTTTTTATTGAATCTTTTCTTTAAATTATAATGAGTTGGTATTGGTTGTTGTTTTTCATTTTTTGACATCATTCGAAAAGACCTCTTGCCCTTTACACTGTGGTGAAAAATGGCCCAGAATTACTTACAAATATTTTTCCTCCAACATTTATTCAAAATTAAGAACATTTTTTCCTTCTTCTGAACATTTACCATTTTGGAGATACGAAATTATGTTCTAAAAGTGACAATGTCTTCACATAGCATTTCTTCTCTAGGAATTCCTGTTCCTGTAGATGAATGTGTATATAATTGTGAAAACCTGTGTATTGATGTGTGTGTGTGTCTGTGTGTGTTTCAGGCTATGGGCTGTGTACAGAGTAAGCAGAATAAAGCTTCACCACAGAAGACCGAGAGTTCCTCTGTGGCCCAGTCCACTACTGACGCACAGGGACATTATGGACCTGAACCTACTCACACACCCCAAAACCAGGCCCCACACACCACCTCGCAAAGTGCTTCACACACCGTCACACACACCAGCACACTCGTGCCGTTTGGTGGTACAGCAGACTTGGCGCCTTTCGGAGGCACTTCATACAATCCAGCTGGAAGCAGCCCATTTCCAGGGACTGTAACAGGTGAACTCATTCGTATGCAGAAACACACACACACTCAGAAATACACACAGTTATCAGATGGGATGTAATGCGGGTTGTTTTGCAATGTAAGAAGGAAGATGTGGTCTTGATCTGCAATTGTTTTCAAATCAAACAAAAAAATGACACCATAATCATTAAAATATTACATTTACTTGTGATGATTTAACTAATGATGCACTGCAGTATTGTGCAACTTTCTACCAAAATGGAAAAAAGAGGAAAAAAGATCAATAGGTCTGCAATAAAATATTAAAATCTAATACTTAAATGAATTATATTTATTTCACACTATTTTCTCTTACCTCAGATGTAGTCGGTTAGCTACATGTTTGTGAGTCTGGATCTTGCTTCTTTAGTTTTGCTCTGGAGTTGCAAGGCTTATGTTCATAACAAACATTAGAAGATAACAGCCTCCCAAATTTTTTCTTTATTGCATTTTTATGGTATCTTAATAAAGAGCTGGGTGTGGTTTAAGCAGGCTGAGAGAGGCTTTGGAGATGTATTTGCAGAAAATGTTTGAGTGATTATTGACTTGCAGTCAAAAAATGGAGTTTTGAATAAAAATCAGTATATGGTATATTGATGATATTACACTATTTTCTTCATTTCATTTTTACAGTATTCTAATAAAGAGCTGGGTGTGGTTTAAGCAGGCTTTTGGAGATGTATTTGCAGAAAATATTTGGGTGATTATTGACCTAAAGAAGTTTTTAGCAACCTTAGCTTTTTAACAAAATTTCGATACCGAATGTGATGGCTCACACCATAGTAAGTGGAAAATTGTATAAATCTGTTGTTGAATGATGCTGAAAACTGGAGATAATGATTAAAAGCGTCTCCGTCACTCTGCTGCACCGGCCAGCACATTTTGAGAAGATCAACTCTGAAAAAATCTCTGTGCAACTTTTTCATAGGTTTCACAAGGAACATTTAAAATGTAATTTATAGTCGCCACTTATGGAAAAATATCAAGAGGGTGTACAACAACCACTACAGGTTTAAACATCCTGCTCAGTATGTAGAATACCACAGCGAAGACAGAAAGTCTCTGTATAACTATAATAAAAGTGTATTACCCTGTAGTGTTTTTTTACGTCTTGTATGTTAATTAAAAAGTATAGACGTAAACAGTTAAAATGGTTTTCAGCCAAGTGTGTCCTGAATTTTGGTTTTGGTTTCAGCCTAGAATATTGATTTTGGTGCAGCAGATTTAACCAGTATATGTTGGTAGATACTGACCAGTTTGAATCTGCTCTTCTGGGTTTTTTTGGGGGTTTTTTATGGGTTTGTTTCGATGTCAAAAAAATAACAAAAACATGCACAAATCTAAAGGATGGTTTTCTTTGTACAAAACAAGACTTCATACAACAGTGACGTTTTTAATCAAATTCATAATGAACTCATCATAAAATATGCCCTCTTGTACGCACAAACAAATGCGTTCAAGACGTTTAGGGTTTGTACTTTCAACAGAATTGATTTACTTGTTTTAATGAGCAACTAATGAGAAATGGTATTGAATCACATGACCAGTGATAACCATGATTTAATGTCACTAGTTTAGATTTTGTTTTGAGCCATTTTCTCTCCTATTTGCTCTTTTTTTTTTCAGGTGGCATCACTTTTTTTGTCGCACTCTATGATTATGAAGCCCGAACAACGGATGACCTGTCATTCAAAAAAGGAGAGCGCTTTCAGATCATCAATAACACGTGAGGATTTGCACTTTCCTGCTTAGATCAAGCAGCATTTTGTTAAAGCTGTACACCACAACTGATAAAGTAGTTTCTCGACGATTCTTGATAAGAATGCCTTTTACTGTCTATGCTGATTTAAGCCTGTTGGATTGTAATTCACAAAGCTATAGGGTTGTAACAATACATCAAAACACTGTAATGCTGCAGTGCGAAAACCTGAGCATGTGTGTGGTGGAAGATGTGACGGTGCTATGCTGAAAATGGACATTTTATTCATTTTAAACTGCATTGTTTGAACAACAAAGTTCACAGCCAGCACCATCAACAACCCACTCCAGCATGTTCACGTTCACACACACTCCTCCCACCTACCAGCTCTAGTGTCATTAATAGATATGCAATAACATGGATACAGTGATAATTTTCTTCATTCAAATGTTGTTTAAAATATTGTGAACCCTGAACCCAGCATCATGAATTGAATCTGATCACGTCGTGGGCTTGGTGTACCACTACATCCCTATAAAGCTGTATTTATTGTGTAGATAGGCAACATCCAAAGTGAATCACTGAAATAAACAGTTGCTCTTTCTGCTCAGCTTAGAAGCTGAGAGAAAATGGGAAACCAGTCTGGCACGTCCAACTTTTGAATACTTCTCAAAATCCGTTTTCCAAAGTAAAGCTTTAAAACTGACACAAGAAACTGCATAAAAACATACAGGCTTGTTTACAAAAATGGAATCGTGACCTGTAAAAATACATGTTCCTGGGTGATATCTGTGTATATGATGATTTTGGTATTTTACTGATATTCCTTCTAAGTGCTTCAGAGAGAACAGCTGTTGACTTGAGTGCAGGGCAGGGAGATTAAAAACATGTAAATATTTCCATGGATCAGGATTGACCCCTTAACCACTAAGGACCTGTAAATGGGCCAACCCTTCAGTTTCTCCCTCTCAGAACTACACAACTTACGTATCGGTTTCATAGTGTTTACTAATGGATAACAGTGATAGAACTGAATTGAACTGACTTTATTTTACTTTATTTTTTTCCCCTGGAGTCCACTTCCGACATTTGTGTGGACTTGTGTCCCAACAGGTGTCATAATTCACTTTTACAGTTTACATTTTCCTACTTTTCTTTATTTCTTTATTAGAATTAAACTGTAGAATTAAACTGTTACTGCAACTTTAATACTGATATATGTAAGCGACCTGATTTCTGCCCTCTATCGTGCCATTAAAAAAAGCAGTCCTGGCTAGAAACACTATTTGTGACTTGTTATGTGAATGGACTGTTGTGATTGGGAAGTGAATGGTGTTCACTCAAACTCTTTTATATCAGAAAAGAGCAGAGGCGTTCATGTTCCAGTGCCTGACTGGCCTATCACATAATGATAATAGAGACCCTGACTTTCTTCTGTCTTACTGAGAATGTAGCCTGTTTCACTGTGAGAAGCCCACCCACTGTGGGAAGAGTGGCACCTCTGGGATTATCCATATGTCCATATCCATATGTAGTTTTAAAGTATTTAACCCCTTAAACTGTTGGTTTAGTATTCAGTTATTTGTCTTAAGATGCTTTATACAAAAAAAAAAATATATATATATATAAATAATTCAGTAACTATAATTACTGATTCGACTGATTACACTTTTTAATAACTATTATAAATGTTTGAACCCATATAGAGGCCCACGGCTTAAGGGGTTAAGTTGTTTAATTGCAAAAAAATGTGAAATTTTCTCTCTCTCTCTCTCTCTCTCTCTCTGTCTCTCTCTCTGTCTCTCTCTCTCTCTCTCTCTGTCTCTCTCTCAGAGAGGGGGATTGGTGGGAGGCGTGTTCTTTATGCTCAGGTCTACAGGGCTACATCCCCAGCAACTACGTGGCTCCAGCTGATTCCATTCAGGCTGAAGAGTGAGACTGTTTAACATTTCATAATGTTAAATTTAACCATATACCCACTTTCCTTTAACCCTTACAACTCATAGAGTATTAGTAAAATCTGATTTCAACAAATAAAAAAGATCTAAAACAGTCTAAAACTTGGCGCACTGCCGCTTGGCCGCTCTCCGGGCCCCCCTCCCTCTGCAGGTTTTCCCCACCCACTTGTGGGCAGAGACTATCCTGAAAGTTCTCCTGGGTTCAAAGTGTTTTTTTCCATTTGTTTCTAAGACTTAAAATAAAATAAATTTGGGCATTTGCGTGGTTCTGCGTGACATAAGAACACCAAACAAAGCTCAGCATGACGTCCGACACCTCAAGAATCAACACAAACTGGGGGAACTTCCATATAAGGAGCTGTTTGACTGTATGACGACAATTTCCTGTTTGATGCGCTGCTGGCACGGATCCGTGCTGCTCATGTTGTAAGGGTTAAACCTTTGACTAAACAGTCATTGCCAGCGATGATGAAGGCATGGTGTTATTTGAAATGAATTCTTGACATTAAAAGAAACAGAAAGATATTGAGGGTGCAAACTCTGAGCTGTTGATACAAAATGTAAATCGATTAGTAATTTTAAATTCTAGCACTGTCACTGTAGATCACAGATTATTTTGGGATTAATGAAGTAATTGTTTTGTTTTGTTTAACCCTTTAGACCCTGGACGAATTCTCTTTGGCCTTCCTGACATTTTTCAGACACTTTAGAGACTATCTAACCACTGTTAACAAAGTGTTTTATCACAAACCAGGGAAAATTACAGGAAAAGTTTATTTTATTTTGAGAGTGAGTGCCAACTCTGTGAAATAAAATTAACTATAGAAATCAACACACAGCTGTGAGACTAGGACTGAAAGAAATACGGTTTCTGAAACTGTAATATGCTTTGTAATAATATTATTGAAAATGCATAATAAAAATAAGAATTCGTAGAAATAAATAAATCAGCTGAAGACAACAATTAAGGACATTATAATATTCTAACGGTTAACATGATGGCCTATTAGGCCATAAAACCCACTGTCCTATACATGTAGCTAAACACACACAGTCTACAATGGGACTTCATGGGCTATGAAATGTTCCGGTGTGGCTGCTGGCCTAGTGATTAGGGAGTTGCTCCTGCGATCAGAAGGCTGTGGGTTCGAATCCCAGGACTGCTAGTGGCACCACTGAGGTCCCCTTGAGTGAGGTACCATCCCCACACACTGCTCCCCGGGCGCTGTGTTCCTGGCTGCCTGCTGCTTCACTTGGTGAATGGCTTAAATACAGAGAAGAATTTCACACTGTGTGCTGTGGTGTGTTCACGTATGACAGATGGACACTTTATTATTATTATTAAATTAAATGATTAAATACAAACTAAAAACACGAAAGTAATTCATCAATACCAAACGAGATTTGTGTTCTACTGAAATTACCTCACGGTTGAACCTGGCCTTGGCCAAGTGTTGAGTAAACCAAGATGTAATTACAGGGAAAACACATGAATAAACAAAGGTTTTAAAAGACTGATATTTTGAACTTGAGTGTCCTCACTGCTGTCTATGTGATGAGAAATCCTGCCGGACTCTCCAGTTCTGTTCTGAACGCTCCTTCAAGTGGTGGAAGTCTTGAGCGACTTCCAACAAATAGCTACACCTTGTGGAGAATGCTCCGACTGTGGAGCACACCTTTATAATGACCTGCAGATACCATGTTTAATCAAACTGGGAACTAATTTCTAAGCCCGTTCATTGAGAAATTTGAATAAATGATTTTCTAATGAATCAATTATAGTAACTATAAGTAATTGTGTCAGCCCTAATAAATTTGTTGTGTTACTTACTATCATTACATAATTATATTTGAATAGTATAGCAAAACAACGACAAAAAAAATCGATCTACTACTTAGAGTTACATTTGTAGCACTAGGGGTTGGGCTGTTAAGCTAAACCGAATTTGTACAAGTTAAGCATTTAAAGGATGAAGATGCATGAACCAGCCCACAATAAATCATAAATGTATTGGAATTAATGCAAATTTAATTAGTTGCATAACTCACTGTGTTATTAAATATGTAATTGCGTAATTACATTTATTAATTATTCATTTCTTGTTTCCTTCTAAGGGTTAATGTTCAAATTGCACTTCGGTCTCCAACATCAGAAATAATGAGAGAGTTATTTTTTATTTATTCTGTTTTATGAGATTTGAAATAGTGTGTGTGTGTGTGTGTGTGTGTGTGTGTGTGTGTGCGTGTGCGTGTGTGTGTGTGTTAGGTGGTATTTTGGAAAGATGGGGCGTAAAGATGCTGAAAGACTTCTACTCCAGCCTGGGATCCCGAAAGGCACGTTTCTAATGAGGGAGAGTGAGACCACGAAAGGTACGGACTGGATGGATGAAAGTAAAGAGGGGATCCTTTCATTACAGGGTGGAAATAAGGAGGGAGTAAAGACAACAAATCTGAATAAGAGACTATTTCTCCCTTCCTCTGTCCAGGTGCATTCTCTTTGTCTATTCGCGACTGGGAGGAGGACAAGGGAGAGAACGTGAAACATTATAAAGTTCGGACGCTGGACAGTGGAGGATATTACATCACCACACGCTCTCAGTTCAGCACACTGCAAGGCCTTATCAAACACTACACTGGTGAATGTCTTCTCTCTCACTTGTACATGCATTTACAGACCCACACACCAATGGAAAACATACTACCAGCAAAGAATTATGATTATTTATGTTTACATTTAAATGGATACATTTAAGTGTGTATGTATATGTGCCACCAACTGACACAGTCCTGATGTGTGTTACAATAACACAGCAGGTTGTGGGGTGAGAGCACAGATGGAGGAAACGTAACAGGAAAAGTAGGAGCAAACAGAAGCGCAGCCTGTGTCTGCCTCTGTCTAATGCCGATTTCTTATATAAGAAGAGAGCAAAGTATTAAGAAAGACATCTGCATTAAAGGGACGCTCCAGTCTGTCCAAGAAGGACCCCTCCCCCCCCCCACCCCCCTCTAATGACATGTTTTAAAAGCGAGATGAACTTTAGAAAAGCAACTGCGTTGGGGTGGATTTTTCAAGTGGTGGGGGTTGAAATGTGTCACTATCTGTTACAGGACTTATGTTACTGCTAGAAAGCTGGAAAAAGACATTTCAAACAGCCTACCCCTGAAATTCCACCACAGTTTTATAAAAAAAAATCCTCCTGTCTTCAAAAAATACATTATCAGAAGCAGATCTTCCTATATAAGCCTGTTTTTCTGAGCTTAATTGTAACCCTAAACAATTTTTAATCCACGTTAATGTTAAAAATGCATATGATTATGATTTTATAATGGTCATAGACAGTCAAACAGCAGGTCACTTTTCCAGTGTCACTTGCTGACACAATGTTGAAGTGTCTGAGAGTGTGATGCCTGCCAGTGCACTGATGTTAAATCTGTTTGAAAGCCATATCTCTCTTATGTTCTCAGTCTTTCTCTCTCTCTCTCTCTCTCTCTCCTCTAGCTCATGCAGATGGCCTGTGTCACAGGTTGACAGGAGTGTGTCCAACAGTGCGGCCGCACACTCAGGGCTTGGCTAAAGATGCATGGGAGATTTCTAGAGACTCGCTCTCTCTGGAGGTTAAACTGGGCCAGGGCTGCTTTGGGGAAGTTTGGATGGGTAAGAACACACTTACACATGCGCACACACACACACACAAACACACATGCTAACACACACATATTCACACATGCACAAACATGGTAACATCAATGTAAACATGAATACCCACATATAACACATATGACTCAGTGAACAGATGCCATTAGATAATCAGTAAATGTAGGTCGTTTTCATGCTTTTTCATGCTTTTTTTTCCAGACCCAGGCCAGAGAACAGACGCCTGGTGTGTGACGTACTTTAACAACATACATAAATAAGCTACTTCTGGCACTTCATGTCCAGTCATGTGATCGGTTCATTTTAATACCTTACTCCCTGTTTCAAGTTTAGTAATTGCAGAAAAGGAGACAAAAATAATACACATGCTTAATACAGTAATAGACAAACAAATTATGTGTCTTAAAAGGCTAAAAAAGGCAATCCTGACTGAGAACAATTACTTGCTTGCCACGTCATACATGAGAACATGCCAAACAAGGTGTACAGTTAATTGTTACTGATTTACTTTCAAAAACCGCAGAAGGGATGATCATCCACCGTTTTTCCACACCGTTTGTGTGCACAAACATGATGTACAGAACAAATCTACGGGAATGAGCTCCTCCCCCAAACAAACCCAGAATCAGTCCTGGGACTCAACTTTTCAGGACAAGTGTGAAAAAAACCTTATTCCTGCAACCTATACATACATCCTTTACAGAATAAAGATTTAAGAAAAAAAAGCACATCTTTACAGCAACTATGTGGACATTGGAAAGACTGCATATAGTACCTGCATATCTGAGAGTTTATAGATGTATAAAGTTGGTGAAAAGGATGTAATTCAGGTACATACTTTCCAGAGAAGTAAAATGCAATTTAAATGAATTCCTGAATGAATATATGAATTTAAAGAGATGTTTACTTGTTTTTTTTTTTTACACATATCCGTGTAACTACACTCTCTCCTTGTGGGCCAGGCACATGGAAGGGTAGTACTAAAGTAGCAGTGAAGACGCTGAAGCCGGGCACCATGTCTCCAGAAGCTTTCCTTCAGGAGGCTCAAATCATGAAGAAACTCCGACATGACAAACTGGTGCAGCTGTACGCTGTCGTGTCCCAGGAACCAATTTACATAGTAACGGAGTATATGAGCAAAGGTGGGTATCTGTCACACACACACACACACACATACAACACATGAGCCTTAAGGACACCACAGAGTAGTTTTTATGAAGATGTGCAAACTGGCACAGATAATTAGCAATGACGTGGCGACTCTGAGCACAGTTCAGTTTCTTTGCATCCCGCTGGGCATCTCTCAGCATTTTGCCTTAACTGCATCAAATTAAACCCAGAACTTGTGAGACCACAAAAATCCTTAGAGGAAGACATGGCTTGAAATTTACTGGAAAACATATTAGGCTGCATTTCTCAGGAACAGACCGGTTATCATTTTGAAAGATGTTCGTGAATTCACTTTGATCAACTTGTTTCATGCATTCAGAGAAACTCTTTGAAATATTTTAGGCTGAGCTGCGTAAACCTGAGCTGTAGATTCAGTTTTAAATAAGGAGAAACCTGCAGCGTGTTAGGTTTAGATTTAGTCCAGCACTCCTGATATTACTTGTTGAAGCCTGCTGGAGTCGAGGCAAGTCGAGAGCTGATTGATTATGCATGCACTAATGCTAAAAAAGAAGTGCTTAAATGCCAAAATGTTCCCAAGAGAACATGAACAGCAGGAGAGCTTTGACAGCCGTTTAAAGTCATACTGTCTCAAAGGTCTAAAGTGTCTCCAAAACTGCGTCAGTGGTCCTTTTTTATGATGTTTTTCACCTTTTCTTCTATTAAGCACTTTTGCGTGATATTATTTATTTATTTCTGAAGAGAATAGGTGATAATTATATGAATAAAATATACTAAAAATAAAAAGTTGACGTGTAACAGTCAGTCTTCACATCATCACTCAAAAAGTTAATATTCAAACAGTAGACATTTCAGTACTTTGCTTGCTGATTCATTTGCCTGTTTATACTATTCATTCATTTGCAGTTCACTTTTATCAATCACCATTGTTTTTACTTCCTCAGGGAGTCTCCTGGACTTCCTCAAAGAAGGAGAAGGGAAGCTCTTAAAGCTTCCACAGCTAGTGGACATGGCAGCACAGGTAAAACTTACCCATATTATGTGTGGTACGCAAGCATTCTTTTTATTCCCACACATTAAAGTACATGTGAAAAATACGCCACATATTAGCTGTTTTTGTTATTAACAGTGGTGCAGTGGTTAGCGCTGTTGCCTCACACCTCCAGGGTTGGGGGTTTGAATCTGGGTTCTGGTCTTGTGTGTGGAGTTTGCATGTTCTCCACGTGGCAGCGTTGGTTTCCTCCGGTGTCTCCGGTTTCTCCCACAGTCCAAAGACACGAGCGTCAGGTGAATTGGGGATTCTAAATTGACCGTGGGTGTGAGTGTGTGAGCGAATGGTGTGTGTATGTGCGCCTTGTGTTGGGCTGGCGCCCCGCCCCAGGGTGAGTCCCTGCCTCGCGCCCGTTGGCCCTGGGATAGGCTCCGGTTACCCGCGACCCTAATAAGGATTAAGTGGTTAGAGAAAATGAATAAATGTTATTAACAGTAGTAGTACTAGTAGTGTAGAAGTAGTTTTAATTGTGCTAATAGTAGTAGTTAGTAGTAGTAAAATTAGTCTTCCAAGGGACAAACAATGTAAACACATCCTTAAAGGTACAATGTGGTCCATAAGGTGCTATTTTTTACCTTTTCATCAGGGCATATTTCTACCTTTTTAAATAGAAATCTAAAAAATAACCCTTATGAAATTAATAATATTAACAAAAATAAAACAACCAAAAGAACAACTTAAAAGTGTATAACTGAACCAAAATATGCTAGCATATCATAATACCATATTTCATATACCGCCATAGTGACAGCATTTTCTTTTTAGTTAATTTTATTAGAACTTCATTCTCTGTGTTACAGCTTTCTCAATTATTATGGAATATCATCTACAGCCCTGGTCATCATTCTGGACATGTTTAACATTTTTAAAAATTTTACAGCTTCATAAAACTACTTTCCTATGATGCTGTAGAGTAGTCTTATCTTAATAGGATTGTTTTATACATGTACTTTTAATTAGTATGGTTTTATATAAATTAAAACAAAAAATCCAAACGTTTACGTTGCGATCCAAACTTTTGAACGATACAGAATGTTGCAGTACTGCTGAGAAGCTTTAAAGAATATTTATGTAAGAATAGTTTATATGCAGGAGTTTACATTTAAGGAACAAGAGGAACATGTTCACATAATTTGACTATTAAAATCTTTGAATGAAACCCCAAGTTTCAGTTAGAACGGCTACATTCATATATAGTCAAAATTTCAAAGCAGTTGTCTGAACTGTTCAGTTAATTAGACCACTTGTACCGCACTAGTTCATTAAAATAAGCTTAGGACCTGACTTGGATGATCACAGACTCATGCATGCATGTGTGCGTTTTGTCTTAAGCAGATCTCTGATGGGATGGCGTTTATCGAGAGGATGAACTACATCCACAGAGACCTGCGTGCGGCCAACATCCTGGTCACCGACAACATGGTGTGCAAGATCGCTGACTTCGGCTTGGCCAGACTCATCGAGGATAACGAATATACAGCCAGACAGGGTCAGCTACAGCACCTGTCTGTCTGAACGTTTACTTCTTTTCTATATTTGTCTGTCCCTTTCTCTTATGCTTTTGCAATCCATCCATTTTTCCATTCATCTGTTGGGTTAACAGTTTTTATCTCATCTTTATACTTACTAATGAATTTAACTCAGTCATCTCCGGGCCCGAGCTGCTCCGATTGCAGCTCCAATTGCTTCATGGTCCAAAGCCATATGAAGTTCACAATCTGCGTAAATCTGCCATGTGCAGTGTCTCTTTTAGCAAAAAGAAATCAGATTTGGGGAACATGTGAGCGTTTGATTATGGTTTTCTGTGTCAAATAGGGATCATCATGCCGGGCAAAGAGACTGCAAAACAGGCTGGACAATAGCAGGAGTGTAGCTGGAGATTGTCGATGTGGCAAAAAATGTAACACCATGAGACTTTTTTCTGCATCTTGATGTTCAAAGTTTGATATGTTCGAACAGACAAAAAAAGAAAGAGTTGCACCAAAAATACTATCAATAATGAATGCAATGATTTTTATTCGGCATTTCGCACACTGTGGTGCACTAAATCCAGTTAAACAGGACTGATTATGCTCTCGTTAAATTGAAACATACAGTTGGTCAGTGTTCTTTAATTACTGACGCTATCCGCCATATACTTAGAAATATTTATATTTATCATGATAATGATAAATATTGTTATATTTCCCAAATTGATCCATTTTTAAAATCAACCTGACATCAAAATAGACCACTTTTACTTTATTAGTTCAAGGTCTGTTGTGTTTTATCATTTATTTCAGTGTACGCTGTAGCCATTGTTCACGTTAAAAATGGTCAGGTCGTTCAAGGCTCAGCAGCGTTTGCGCTGTTTTAAAAAGCTTTCTGCTGTGCTGTGAGGTGTCAGCTGATGAAGGGAGGCGTGCACACACACTCACACACACTGGCTACTTTCCCTCAGCACTATCCATAAAAACAAAATGCATTTCATAATTAACTGTATGTATGTTCATTCATTTAAGATGCATAAAATAAAAACAGACCTTTTAACCTGAATGTCATTCAACAGTCTAAACTAGAGACAAAAACATTTGGCTTAGTTATTTGCCATTTAAATATTCTTTACTAACTTATCTTTCTTCTATCTTTTAAAGAAAGGAGTCACTTGTGAAACGATCATTTTCATAAGAATTTGTTTTAATTGCCATTTTTCCTGGTTTTATGATGTTTTATTTGAAACAGTGATAAATAAGCCTCTAAAGGTTAAAAAGACTGTGCTTCCAAATACTACCTAAGGGAATGAATACCAAAATAACTTAAGTGTTCAAATACATATATATATATATATATATATGTATATATTACATATTCCAGTTTTTGAATTTGTAACAATTTTACACATTTATTCATGACTTTTGATGATGGAAACATGCCATGCCAAGAGACAAATTTGTCGTACCATTATTACAGATAAGGAGACAGATGAGAGCTAGATAGCATCAGTTATGCAGAAGTAAGTTAGAAGTAAATCTTTTAAAATCTGTGCTTAACGGAGTGTTTTCATAGTCAGTTCAGCTGGTTCACTGAGTAGGATTTATTGTCCTTTACTTGATTAGTGGTCCAACTTCAATGCCATACCATCATCAGTGAAATAACTTGAATAGGTGAACTTAAATCACTCTGAGTTATTTCACAGTGTAAAATTAAATTTGTACAGGTGTATGGCTCTCCATATCTTACAGGAACCAGCAAAACCGATCAGCTACCCTGCCATCTCTGATTGTATCTCCATCTGTCTCTCAGCTCCACAGGACTAAACAAGTGACTGAGGCTGTCCTCAGACCTTTTAACCTGAATGTCATTCAACAGTCTAAACTAGAGACAAAAACATTTGGCTTAGTTATTTGCCATTTAAATATTCTTTACTAACTTATCTTTCTTCTATCTTTTAAAGAAAGGAGTCACTTGTGAAACGATCATTTTCATAAGAATTTGTTTTAATTGCCATTTTTCCTGGTTTTATGATGTTTTATTTGAAACAGTGATAAATAAGCCTCTAAAGGTTAAAAAGACTGTGCTTCCAAATACTACCTAAGGGAATGAATACCAAAATAACTTAAGTGTTCAAATACATATGAGCTTACTCTATTGATTTTGGATGAGAGTAACAAGGTTTAGGTTTTCAAGAGATTCTGTCCAGTAACTTTACTAAAAAAGTAGGCGTAAATATTTTGGGGCCATACAGCGAGGGTGAACGGAAGCTGCGGAAGGGTTGTGGGCCAATAAAGGGTTTAATCCAGCTGTTCTTGGAGTATTAGTCTAGAGTTGGCACACACAGAACAGCTGCTTGAACACAGAAGTACACAACAGGCTCGCTCTTTCTCATACCTACAGTTACTGGGTTATTAAAGAAATAAATCATGAGTGTTTTGTTGCTTTAATAAAGTGGCAATAAAATAAAATATGACTAAATGCAGTTATTAAATTTATCATTAATACCCATGACAATGAACAATTATTACCCTAAACAATGTAGTTTATTAACATTCGGCTATGGTTGTCACACAACAATAATTCAGATTTCAGTTGATTTTACTCAGTCGATAAAATTTAGAGCTGGAACAATATTGGCTATAAAAGCTTTTATAAAATTATCTCCTTCCCTCTCTGTCTCTCTTGTTTCACACTGCCTAGGCGCTAAGTTCCCTATTAAATGGACGGCTCCTGAGGCTGCACTCTACGGGAGATTCAGTATTAAATCTGACGTGTGGTCCTTTGGCATTCTGCTCACAGAACTCGTCACCAAGGGAAGAGTCCCTTACCCAGGTTAGTCAGGCAGCTACATATGAAGTAGCTAACATATCACTGTGTGATTTTGGAGCGCGTCTGCTGGTCCGTTAATCATGTAATGCTTACATAATGCAAAAGGCAGCTGGCTTTTCCAAATGGTGTGAAAACCGTTAGCATCATGCCAGTGGCCTCCTGCTGAACACTGGGAAACTAGTAAGTATTGCTCATTGTTTATTGTGGATCTGAGAGTCCTCATGAGTGTGTAAGTGCTACACAAAAGTAACAGCAGCTGACAGCAACCAACTGACTTGTACAATGTTCCCTTTCTCACACAAACACACACACACACACACACACAGAAACACTCAACATGTCGGCCTCTTTATTTTTTTTTTCTTTAGTAGCAGATTAGTTGAGCCCATCTGTCTGCTGTTGTCAGATTGAGTGTGACTCTTAGTTTTGATCCATCTGTCTCTCCCACTTGTGCTCTCTCTCTCTCTCTCTCTCTCTCTCTCTCAGGTATGGTGAACAGAGAGGTGTTAGAACAAGTGGATCGGGGGTATCGCATGCCGTGTCCTCCTGCTTGTCCAGCTTCTTTGCATGAGCTGATGCTGCAGTGTTGGAGGAGAGAGCCAGACGAGAGGCCCACGTTCGACTACATAAAGGGCTTTTTAGAGGACTACTTTACTGCAACAGAGCCACAATACCAGCCTGAGGAGGAGCTCTAAAACACACGCATAATACCTTAGTGTTTTTCAGCCTAATTTTCTATATGCTGCATCTGTAGTGTAGACAGTTGCCACAAACAGTCATTTCAGTGTGTTTTAGGAACAGAAAACACAGAAGAACAATGGGCGCCCGTGGGCAGTTGCTGAATTCTGTCAGTAAATGTTTATGCAGTGTATTTTTGGGAGACAGTTTATAATTGTACTATTATTAAACAGGTAAAGGATTTATTTATCTTTTTAACATAATGTAATAGTCGTTATTAATTAAGACTACCCTAAAAAGACACAAGTTATTACATGTAAATAAAAAGGCAGCGATGAAGCGGACAGATATAATTCTGACCTGGGAGAAGGTGGACAAGTCGAGGAGAGGAAAGTAGCGTGAAGAATGGAGAACAGGAGGAGTAATGAGGTGACGAGACAGCTGCAACACTCCTGGCTGCCAGTTGCAGTTACTACAAGGCCAGCTCTTAAGTTATAAGTTATGAGTGAGTTTCAAGGTCTACAAGGTTTCAGTTCTTTTCAAAGTACCAAAGAATGGTCTGAAATTATTGTCTGTGGTAATTGACAATACAGTGACAGAAAGGTTAGATTGAAAAATGCTGGATTATTCCTTTAACGTGGAACCAACAAACCAGCCTGAGGACAATGTGTTGGATATGAAATGAAACTAAAACACATCAGCAACTCCAGCCAACAAAAGACGTCTATTGGAATCATTTATAACTGCATTATGAAGCCATTCAGAGTGACCATCTTTCCCGCCTGAGAAACACTGGGACAGCCTGTACATGCCCAGTTACATGATCACAGTGACAAACACACACACATATATATGCACATACACAAAGGACAAACATAATCCTATGGGTTGTCGCTAAACAGAATTGGTGGACTGCCTTAATACAACTCTGTTGAAATAGAATGATTGTTTTTACATGGGAATCCAGATGACCGCTTTGGCACATTTCTTAGTATAAATCGTTTTCCCCCGCAGGGAAGTGCTGGTCACTCCATCTGCCGAAGAGTTTTTGTATATCCAGTACTAATCTTTGCTACACTGTTCATGCTTTTCAGCTCTTATTCAGTGTTACTAATGAAACTGAAAAAAAAAAATTACTTATTTTCTCTTTCTTTAGCCCTTTACCTCAGCACTTTATCTTGCAACTTTTCCTGTAAGCTTTGATTTGCCCCAGTAAGACCCTAAATACCTGTTCTATTCCCTTTGCCTGGTTGTTCTCTCATGTCATTATGAGTGATATTTTTAAACCGAATCAGAGTGTGCCACCCGCAAATAATGAATAAATAAATAGGTGGTAAGAACCTCTGAAAAAGAATAGGTATGAACTCGGCCTGTTATTGCTGGCCACTGACAATTCTTAGGAAAACCTATGGCCACCATGCAGAATACATCTGTACAGGCAAGTAAAGGGACGCGTCGGGTCAAGTAACTGTGGCACATGGGTTGATTCCATATATTATGTGTAGTATGACTTCATTTGTAAAATTATTATTTCCTTTTATAGACTACAGAGTATAACTGAATGGAGACTTTGTAACCTGTGCAACAACAAAAAAAAAAAAATCTGAATGTACCTCTTAAAGAGATATTTGGAATAAAAGCCCTGTCAAGTGCGAGTGTAGGTTTTTAATGGAGGTCCAGATGTAGCATTTCATACTGATGAGGCCAGACTATGAAATGCTCAGTTGCGTATTGGACTGTCACATAATGATTTTTAGTTGATCACTCATTCATAGATGTGTTCATGACAAATGTTATAGATTCCAACAATCAGTTCAGAATATGTACAACTTACTGTCTGGATCTTGCCAAAGCTAAATTATAATGGATATTTGCAGGAGCTGTAATTTCCTGCTTATTGTGTTTTGTCATATTTATCATATTTCAGGTGCCGAGTTACACGCACAGCTTGTGTCGTCTCTATTAACTCTCAGACTAGTGAAGTTTACTAAACTACTCTTCACTGATCAGCTGCATTAAGAGTAAGAGAAAATAAACTATATGGACAAAAGTATTGGGACGCCAGACCAATCCACCAACAGGAACTGTAATGACATTGTATTCAAATACATAGACTTTAATATGGAGTTGGTCCCCCTTTGCAGCTATAACAGCTTCCACTCTTCTTGGAAGGCTGTGTGAATGTGTGCCCATACATTCTGTAGAGCATTAATGAGGTCAGGCACTGATGTTGGATGAGAAGGCCTGGCTTGCAATCTCTGTTCCAGTTCATCTCAAAGGTGTCAGGGCCCTGTGTGGGCCAGTCAAGTTCTTCCACACCCAACTCATTCAACCACGTCTTTATGGAGCTTGCTTTGTCATGCTGGAATAGAAAAGGGTCTTCCCTATACTGGGTCCACAAAGTTGGAGGCATGGCGTTGTCCAAAATGTTTTAGTCTACTGAAGCATTAAGATTGTCCTTCACTGGAAGTCAGGGGCCTAGCCCAAAACCTAAAAAACAGGTGTGTCCCAATACTTTTGTCTATATACTGTATATGTATGTATAGGTGGCTTGGTTGGATCAAGAGAGTAGAAGTCCACCCCAGGATTTTGCTCCAACTGCGGGCCTTCTCAATTTTACCAGGGTGTAACAGCGGAGGGATCCAGTGGGTTGGAACCGAATCCCGGGGTGGAGTTTTATTTTCCTGGATTTCACTACCTGCCGTGCCGGGAGGCGGTGAGTGAGCACTAAACCCCGCCCCCTGCTCGGTGTGGGCGGGGTTTAAGTGAGAAACAGGTAGCTATTTTGTTCCTCTATTGATTTTGAACAGACGACAAAATGTTGAAAGGGAAAATTGCTAAGCTGACAGTGAGCGACGTGAGATTTCCGACGTCTTTGGAGCAGCATGGATCGGACGCAATGGTGAGTGTGTGTAGTTATAGAAATGAAGTCTGTACCTTCAGCAATAGAGCTCATTTATGAGTTAAAATAGATACTGGGACGGTTAGCTGTTAGATAGTCTCTGTGTTGAGTGGAGGCAGTAGGTCCTGTGTTGTTTGTGTGTGTGTGTGTGTGTGTGTGTGTGTGACTGTAATCATGTGACTCTCTCCTCAGCACTCGGACCCGGACTACTCCGTGGCTTATGTCGTTATTGAAACCGACCATGGGCTGAAAGGTTACGGGATTACTTTCACTGTGGGAAGAGGGACTGAAATAGGTGAGTTTCCCTTTATTTAGTGAAATTATTCACCCAGAGCCTGACTGTGTTGTGGTTTGCTCCATATGGGGGCGGGACAGAGCTCTCGGCTCTGCTAGATGTAAAGCTGCGCCACCCAGTGGTCAAACGAGGCAAACACGCTAAGAGATGTGCGCACAAGAGGCCGGACACCTCCTACACTATATGGGCAAAAGTATTGGGACACACCTGTTTTTCAGGGTTTGGGCTAGGCCCCTTACTTCCAGTGAAAAGCAGTCTTAATGCTTCAGCATACCAAGACATTTTGGAAACCACAATACGTATGTTTTTCATATCTACACTCCAAAATCCTGTGGAAAGCCTTCCAGGAAGAGTGGAGGCTGTTATAGCTGCAAAGGGAAGGGGGGCAACTTCATTTTAAAGTCTACGTATTTGAATGCAAAGTCATTAAAGTTCCTGTTGGTGTAATGGTCAGGCGTCCTAATACTTTTGTCCATATAGTGTATATTTGCACATGGTGACTGCAATTAGTGTCAGCCAGCAGTGTACTGCACCACACTGTGTTAGCTATTTCAGCTGCAGGAGCCTCTAAGGTTATGAAATTTATTCACAGTATATTTATTCAAGATTCAAGTGTCACATACGTAGTTATACAAGTATAACATGTAGTGAAATGTGCTCCTGAGTTGGCCCATGAGACATGTGCAATAAAGTTATCAAATAATTTTTACAAGTGAATTTAAGAGGTTAAACTAGGGTAATAAAATATACAGAAAAAGGTAGATTCCAGACAAACATTACAGTTAGAAACAATTTAATGATTTAAAAAAATATATCATTCAATTTATTAATAATGCTCACATTTTTGAAAGAAAAGTTACCCTAAATCTTTTTAAAGATGCTGTATTTTTGGTCACTATTGATATTTCCAAATTCAAATGTCCAGTAACTAATAGTAGTTATTGGTAGAAATAATAGTTTGGTAAATTGATTGTGGGTTTTTAATAAAATAATACACTGAACAAAATATTTCTCACTTTCTCTCTCCCCGTCTCTCTGTAGTTGTCTGTGCTGTAGAGGCCTTGTCTACATTAGTGATTGGCAAGTCACTGGAGGAGATAGTGAGTGATTTTAGCGGCTTCTACAGGCTCCTGACTAGTGATGGTCAGATGAGATGGGTAAGTGAACCAACACTACAGTTCAGTGAAGGTAAAGCAGTTAGGCCCACATTTACTGCGTTTTAACCCTGTTCACTCAACACTGACAGATCGGACCAGAGAAAGGAGTCATCCAGCTGGCAACTGCAGCCATTCTGAACGCTGTCTGGGATATGTGGGCACGTGCAGAGGGCAAGGTAGAACGCACACCTCAGTTTTAGAAGTGTAACACTTTGGTGCATTGTGCTTGAACGCTGGAGTGTTTGTTTTTCTCTCTTACCTGCATGCAAACCATGAGGAAGCTAGTTACTAGATGATCTGAATAAGACACATACAGTCATATGCAAAAAACACTGGCAAATTATGTTTTATTCTAAGTGAATGAGTACAAATCCTATATGGATTCTATACATCCACACTTATTGTGCTCATTTGAACATATTGGTTAAAAATTTTTTTTTTTTTTTCAGGTCACAAGGTAAATTAGGTAAATGAACAGAAATTGTGCAGTAAAACATGCAGAAAAAAACACCATATTTAAGTTTGTAGAGGATGTAATTACAAACTAAAATGTGTAATTTGACCAGAGGTTGCATACAACTGTATGAGGCATATTTCTGCAGTCACATGAAACTGTGACAGCAGGGCTGGGAAAATTATATTTCGACATTTACAGACATTTCATGCACCTAATATTTTTTCACTTTCTCTACAGCCCCTTTGGAAGCTTCTAGTTGACATGGTAAGATCATAAAACTTCATAACTTAATGTCATTACAGTGTTTAGACCGTTTCAGTATGCGACAGCCCTGCTTCAATCACTCTGTACAACACTGGAAAAGGGCCGACACAAGTGTGTGTGTGTGTGTGTGTTTATAGGAGCCCAGACAACTCATAAGTTGTATAGATTTCAGATACATCACTGATGCTCTCACCGAGCAGGAAGCATTAGGTGAGCCCACCCTTATTAGCAGACAATTAAATTATGATGATTGATGACAAGACAGTATTGATTTCCCAGCACTTTATCAGCATACAAACGTCTCTCTCTCTCTCTCTCTCTTTGTCTTGCTCTCTGTAAAACAGATATACTGGAGAAAGGCAAAAAGGGGAAGCAGCTGAGAGGTAGAAATCTAAGATATTCTGTTTTAGATCCTCACATATCTAATGGAAGCTTGTTGCCACACACATAAATAGTCTGGCAGGACATACAATGATATCATGTACAAAGGACACTTTGTTGACTTGTTCGTGCTTCGCCCACAGAATGCTTACTGACACAGCAACTGTTATGAGGTTGGACAAGCTTTACAGAATAAAAATGAGACATAGAATTTGTTTACATGCACATTATAAACCTATAACTGCAGAAAATCTGAGTTGGCAATAATTCATCATTCAGCATGTTTACAAGTACTTCAGTAATCTGGTAATGAGAACTCTAAGCCTACATGAGTTTACTACTCTTAACAGTCCCATTTGCTTAGCCACTTACCAGTACAAAATGCAATACTGTACTTTATCACTATTTCATGGCTGTAGGGTTGAAATAAGTTTACCATTTACTAGTGTTTGTGAAAACCAAAACAAAAATCAGAAAAACAGATTACAGAAAAATCCAGGTGCTCATTGATCGCTGAGGTGATCACTGTAGCTGCAGATGAAAAGTGTTAAAGTATATTAAAGTATATTGCAAAATATGCAGCATTCTAAAATTTTTGTTATCCTGTGTCCTGAAAATGAGTGAATTAGTCTGCTAAAAGTACAGATTAACTAATCTTTTAATTATTTACTAGGGGTGGGACTGTAACGCGTTAATTGCGATTAATTAATTTGAAAAAAAAAATAACGCGTTAAAAAAAATAACGCATTTTATCACACTGCATTCCAAGCAAAGGGGAACTTTTGTCAATGCACGATTTCCTGGTACACCGACTACATTGATGCAGACATCAGAGCTACAAAAATGGAAGAATCGGAAGAAAGCGCGTTGCAGGGATATTAGCATTTTTGTTTCTCTGTTTTGAATTGAAATGCAGTTTAAATGCATTTTTTTTTCAGAAATTAAAAGAGCTTGAGTTTA
>JBBPCZ010000012.1:16886422-16906071 GCA_037974445.1 Brycinus macrolepidotus
GTGTGAGTGTGTGTGTGTGAGTGTGTGTGAGTGTGTGTGAGTGTGTGTGAGTGTGTGTGTGAGTGTGTGTGTGTGTGCGTGTGTGTGCGTGTGTGTGAGTGTGTGTGTGCGTGTGTGTGTGTACGTTGTGTTTCTCACATGCGTTAGTTTTTGAACCATATTAGGATTAGTAGACGGCACAGTGATTTGTTTATGTTTTTCAGAAACTCATGCCATATCAGAGGTTTTCTACACACACCCACACACACGGCTGCAGCTACTTTTAGTATTTTCTGGAAGTTTCTGTGCTGACATCTTACTCTTGAACTATGTGTGTGTATGTGTGTACATGCATGTGTGTGTGCGCATGGGGATGTTTTGCCATGTTGGTTTTTTTTTTGTTGTTTTTCTTAGCGTGGGAAACAAGTGGAGTAGCTAAATGGCAGAGAGACAGAGAGAGAGAGCTAGAAAGAGAGACAGAAAGAGAGGGAGAGAACCAGAAAGAGGGAGAGAGAGAAAGAGAGTGAGAGGAAGAGGGTCTGTCTCCTAACAAGAACAGTAAAGAGCAACGGTAAAGTAAATTAATTACGTTCCAAGGAAAAGTCGCTGTAAAGCAAAATAAGTGTCCAAATCAAAGCGCCCGGTTCTAAGACACAACTAAGGAACGTCTGAGGAGACAGAAAAAAAAGTAGTCAAAGTCCCAGCCCCTAAGAAGAGGGAGTGAGGCTCATCCCCCTTTCTCTCCTCCTCTTTCTGGGCTTGTCTGAAAAGTGGCTGGGTGGAGGAGCTCTCACACACACACACATACAAACCCACACACTCACTCACACACACACACACACACACACACACACACAAACACACTCTCGCAGTACGCAGAAATGTACCTCTCAACCAGCGAGGAGTCCGACGTGGTGAGTCCCCGTTTAACGACGTCTTTGCACACACACTCGCTCTCACTCACTCGCTTACACACAAAAAGTCCAGACTCACACAGTGTTAAGTGCACTCTTTACCGAACAGTTTGATTATAGACCTTTCCTTTTCTTTTCTTCCAAACAAAGGAGTAAAAATCCGGCTCTTTTCTGGAGCTTTCTGGGCCGGGTTCTCAGGGCGGGAATCGAGCGTTTCCTGAACTTTCCGGAACTTGTTTTTTCTGCACCAAGCGTCTCATTCTATGTGTGTATGCGTATGTGTGACCGCGGAGACATCCCTGCAAGGCTGTGACTGTCATAACAGTAAAGCGGAGGCCTGTTCACATCTGGTCGGAACTAAATAGAATGGAATACTGACACTAACACACACACCGCAGGCTCCACTTTCAACGTGGATTTGCAGACTCGGGCCAGACTGAGAGTGTTATTTTTCAAAGTGCTACTTTGCAGTTTATCACATATGTGGAAAACTTTGATGCTCAACATACTAAAGCACTCTTGTAATCCTTGTAATCTTGTTTTCTTGAAGTCTGATTAGTACAAATTAATTGAAAAACAAGAACTATATCTGTATACCGCTCACATTTCTACCACTCAGTTAACGTATGTGTGTGTTTTTTGAAGTATGTAGACGTTTAGCTGCATAACAGATGTATTGCATGGCTCATGATTGGGACATATTGGTGGGTTGTCTCGCAAGCCAGAGTTCTCCCTTTTGTCAGAGAATCTGGTGTGTTTCATGACTTAACATTCCTTTAAACAATTACATTAGAGTCTCTGGGCAAGGCTACATCCATCCACATCTGTATCATGATTCTGCTGTCAGTCAATCTGAATAAGAGCATCTGTCAAATGCGCAATATGTGGAGAAGGCTACTACCTAAATAGACTCACGCGCAACAAAATGGCATGTGCTTCGGCAAATGCGCAAAGATATCTTGCTAAATATGATGCGAAACAAATTATTGGATATTATCTAACAGTTGACCTTTCTCACTTTATGTCCACCTTTTTTTTCTCACTTTTAATTGTTGTAATTACACATTAACAATGCATGCAATAACAATGCAATTACACAAATGGATGAGCTTTTTAAACAATTTTTGTACATGCAACTAAACCAGTATGTGAGTAAAAACTGAAGACGCTGTATGTGTCTTTACATAAGCTGTGCTGCTGTTCTCTGGCTGTAATGGTGGATACGTCATCAGTAGTTACTTTGTTATTGTTGTTGCATTGCTAATGTGCTAATACACAATTCATATGAAGCGACTCTTAATATAAAGTGGGATCCAGCTCCTGAATAACTTTGTGATAGCATGAACGTCAACTTTTTTTTTTTCGTTCTCTGAAAGGCTGTCATGGGACACACAGCTCTACATTTAAACCTTTATGATATTAAAAAAAATCTCTAGTGTTGTTGTAATAATGATGTCATATGTCTGAGTGATATATTGTCTCTTGATATATGTGATTTTCAGTGTCAGCCAAATTTAAGCAAAAATGTTTAACAGTAATAAGCTTTATATCAATTATACAGTGCCTATAAAACTGCAGTGACCCTGTCATCATTTTGTTCACATGGAATCTAGGTCTAGACAGTTAACTGCAATGTATGTCATTTCACTGGGTGCTTAAGATTGTGTTGAAATAATAGTTTCCTATCCAAAAAAACCCAACATAAATAGAATGTTTTCTTTTTTGTAAGTCTCATTTGTGTCTGGTTAATGGTTGCTGTACTGCGTAATGTACCCTTTGGTATAATTTTTAGAAAAGAAAACAGAGCTGAGGAAGCTGTGCCAGGTTCTTAACTCAGGAAGCAAGGGTTCATTAACTTTACTAATACTCACTTAAATTGCATTTCATTACCATGACATATTTGGAAAATGTGATTTTATATCCAAATGTATGAAAGGTGTCTATATAAGTATTATTTAGTGACTGAGCATTAATTGCTACTGATAGCATGTCTAATAATCTCCATGCACACAAAGGTCTGAATAGACTGAACTGAAAGATGACATTTAGATCATTATATTGATGCAATGGTGTATCATGATAAATAGCTTATACTGTAACATGAATGAATTGCAACCTATGTACTATTTACATGATGCAAGTGTCCCATCAGCTCCGTAATTACTGACAGCATTCATAAAGATGAGTAAAAAAGGCCATAAACATGTCTTTTACTAGCCTTGTCTCACAATATGAAAAAATAAAAGGAAAACGTATTTTGAACTGAAGTAAATTTAGTGTAGGAAAAGTCTTTTCAAAATATATATTTCTGACAAAACCACACGCCACAATGTTTGGCACTGCTACATTTATTACTTTGTGCATCCGCCATTTACCACCATTACAATTATCTCCTATAATCCTTTATGAATTTGGAAAATACAATGTGCGCAATCTGAGACCACTGCTCAATACAGAATCTCTCCAGATCTCTTTTTGACTGTGCTCTTCAGACCACCTCATGGCTTTTCAACAGGGTTTAGGTCAGGAGACTGGGATGGCCATGGCGAAGCTTTGATTTTGTGGTCTTTGATTCAATTCTGTGCGGATTTTAATGTATACTTTGGATGGTTGCCTTACTAAGATGATCCAACCACGACCCAGTTTTAGCTTTTTGGGAGAGGCACCAGATTTTTATTTAAAATCTCCTGGCACTTCATGGAGTATCACAGATCTCCCATCATATCTGTCAGAGTGGATAAGGTCTTTTCTGTATAATCATCTTCTCAAATAATCAAAGCTCTTTGTCCAGTCTGACCACAGAATCCGGTCCCAGTCAAAGTTCCAGTAATACGTAGTGCTTACATTTGTTATTAGAAAAAAAAAGTTGTTTTTTTTGTTTTGTTTTGTTTTTTTTCTGGCATGCAGTGTGTTGGCGTGAAGGTGAAATTTATTTATTACTTCTTAACAGTGTATTGGGGCATTTAGTTATTTTTTTTCCTGGTTTATAAAAATCCACACACTTTTCCATTATTTTGTAATCTTTGATTGACTTCTCCATGTTGATAAATGACTAAGGGAAATTGGCCTCTGTGTCACCTCATCTTTATACCCCAGTGAAATAGGTGATAGATTAAAAAGAGTGGATTTAAAAAGAGAGATAAATGATTTATTTAGAATTTGTTCATAAAAGAAAAAGCTATGGGTGCCAACAATTGTGGAACATGTGGTTTTGTTAAAACTTTTTTTTAAATCTTCGACTAAATTTACTTCAACTAAATGCTAGTTTTTCATATTTTTCATGTGAGATTGTGCTAAGACCACAAAAAGAAGGGAAAAAAGAAAAATGTTTTCAGGACCTTTTTCGAAAAAAGTAACAAAAATTAGGAAGGTGACTGAATGTGTATGTGTCTGTATGTAAGATATTAATCTCAGCGCACGAGTCATGTGAGAGGTATTTATGTCCACTTGAAAAAATGGTTAAAAGGCTTCAAGAGCAATTCGAAACAGCTGCAAGGTTTGGGTGCAGCTATCAGCTTCATGAAGTCATTAACTGGTTTATACTGAACCTTGAATGTTTGAACTTTTAGAAGCTTTTGGCATCCCCGGTATAACCACACTGACTGAATTGTGATGAAGTAAGCAGATCTGTTATAAACACAGGCCGTCATTTAGGGCTGTCGCAATGACCCAGTTCACCTTGATTAAAAAATGATTGAATCGAAAGTTCTTCAATGGATCAACAGTGATAAATTGACAGTTTGTATGATGATAATGCATCATTGATTTTCCTATTGCTCTCTCTTACAGTAAGAGACAGCCTAATAGACAGGCTTACATTTTTTTTTTTTACCACACAGTTTTTCAAAATGCTTTTGGTTTGTCTTTTTCCAATAAAGTAGTTTAGAATATTTGAAAGGCTATAGTTTCTATGGTTCGGTTAACACACTGTTGTTTCAAAATTGGTCAATGGCTCCTCAGTCCGTACAGTCCATACCGCATGTAAAACTGCAAAGTCAGCCTGTTTTGAATTTATTGTGTTAGTAAAATCAACCAGTTTACAGACTAAGTCTACAGTAGTTGAGCCCCTCCTGTTCACTGTGATGTTTCAGTCCAGACAGCTTTTTGAATAAGGCTCAATATAGGGCAAGCCAGTCAGAACAGTGATTGTTAACATATGTCTTTACCCCTTCAGCATGTAGCATCACAGTAGTGTGCCGCTGACTAGTTTGCATCCCATGTTGTCGCACCATTCTGATCAGTCGTTCTCGCTAAATATGTCGGTAGAGGTGACGAGTGTGTGGATCCACTTGTCTACCAAAATCAGTGGAGCCAGGGCAGACATATCAAATGCTAAACAACAAATGCAACAATGAAATGCATACTTGGTGTTTGTTGTGCAATGCTTTATAACAAATCGTGTCATTTTGAGCAGCTATTGGGCATGCGGCAAATTTTTTTATTACACACCTTTTTAAACCATCTGTATTGAATATTTATATTCTCCTTATTCATTCATAACTACTATGGCACTGCAATTTCTGTTGTACAACAAACATAATCAACCTGTCAAAAACGAGTCACAAGTCAAAGTCAGCGTCAAATGACAATAGCATCGGTTTTGACATTGTCTTACAGATATTGAGCTATTTAATTAACATCTTTACTTAAAAATGGATAAACTTACAACATCAAAGAGACATTGCAAAGAGGCTCTGCAATCACACGGGTGTGTCCTGTGTCTTAAAAATCAAGCAATCTGAGCAAATGCAAGTATAAAATACAATACAAAGTAGTCATTTTAGTGTGGACGACTGGCATACAAGCAAAAACGTACGCAGCAACAGATATAACTGTAAAAAAAAATATAATAAAATAAATAAACAAACTTCTCCACTGAAGGGTTCAGGGCACAGAAACAAAAAAGGAATTAAAGAAAGGTTGGAAAGTAAATATGTAAAAATGAATTACGACTGTTTTTTGTACATAAACCCACACTAGCTTTATAAGTGGAGCTCAGGGGAAAAATAACAAGAAAAATGTAGAATATGGGCCTTTTAAAAGTCTCTGATTGCTCAACGACTCGTCAAAGTAACTTGATTACTAGTGTAATAGATGGTGACAGCTGTGCTATTATTTAATACTTTTGTTTTGCTATTATTTAATAATGGTATTATTCAGTGTTTTGCAAGAGCTTTCTGTTGTCTATGTGCTGTGTGTGTGTGTGTGTGTGTGTGTGTGTGTGTGTGTGTGTGTGTGTGTGCGCATGTCAGAAGAGGGTAAGCTCTCCAGCACCAGTTAAAAGAGTGATGAATGATTCACACCTTGAATGCTAACCTTGAAACATTTCCCATAATGCAGAAGAGAAAAATCACTAAATCATATGTGCTTGTGTGTGCTGAAGGAGAGAGTGACATTGCCTCGTGTGTGTGTGCGTGTGTGTGTGCGTGTGTGTGTGTGTGTGTGTGTGTGTGTGTGTGTGTGTGTGTGTAAGTGACACACTGTGTGATTGGGTCAATATCTCTAGTTATCCGTCCTGCGTGATGGTCTATAGATCAAACCACAATACAACCACTGGGTGGAACCAGCACATCAGGAAGGATCAGTGAGTGTGTGTGTGAGTGAGTGTGTGTGAGTGTGTGTGGCACGTGCACATGTGTGTATGTGTGTGTGTGTGTGTGTGTGTGTGTGTGTGTGTGTGTGTGTGTGTGTGCTGATGCTCTTGGCACCAGCTTTTTCTGAGCACTCGGTTAAACGTCTGTGCCAAGCTGCCCATGGGCACAGCTGTTCTGTGTCATTAGTATGTGTGTGATGTGTGTGTGTGTGGGGGGGGGGGGCAAATTTAAAGTTGATTTCACTTGAGAACTGCCACATGAAAGTACACTGAAGCCTAATGCATTTGTCATATTGCACTGGTCAGCGGGCATCTCACTGATACAGGTTATTAAAGCAAAAAACAGTGGCTGTGGTTTTACTGCAGCAACTGACCTCGGAATGGTTTACTGATTTTAAAAATTGTAGCACAATACTGCCTTGAAGGTACTGCACCTTAAAATATACCAATGTTCAGAAAATCATTTCCCTTATTATTAAAAATAATTAGATTATCAATTAAACCAAACCAAAATGAACCAAAATGTGGGTTTGCTGCTCAAGTGCAACCTGTCTGGGTGTGTCAGCCCTGACTGTAGGGAAACTTTGCTCTGAATTTGTATTAGACATTGTAATTATAGGGGCATGAAACAAAACATCATTGTTTTCAAATGATTATAACCCACACTTGGACTAAGATCTCTCACTAGGCAGCTACAGTGTACCTATTTCTTGAAAGACTAAAGAGATGACCAGCATTTTCACAAAGGGGAACAGTGAAGTTCATTCATTTTCTGTAACCACTTAATCCTTACTAGACTCGTGGGCACCCGGAGCCTATCCCGGGGTCTACGGGCGCCAGGCAAGGATTCACCCCAGGCGGGGTGCCAGCCCACCACAGGACGCACACACACACACACCATTCACTCACACACTCACACCTATGGTCAGTTTAGAATCCCCAGTTCACCTGACGCGCGTGTCTTTGGACTGTGGGGGAAAACAGAGACCCCAGAAGAAACCCACGCTGCCACGAGGAGAACATGCAAACTCCACACACACAAGGCCAGGACCTGGATTCGAACCCCCAACCCTGGAGGGGTGAGGCAACGGTTTACGCTTACGGCATTTAGCAGACGCTCTTATCCACTGACGTACATCAGTGCTTTAGTAATACACATCTGTTCTTCATACCTGTAAAGCTAGACTTAAATCAACATCTGCTTTTAACCAAGTTACTGCCAGCAACAGTGCTACCCACCGCGTCACCGTGGGGTACCAGCAAAGTTTTCACTGTTAAAAGATACTCAGCATAAAGTACCTGAGATGTCCTCAGTCACCAGTTTAGTCGGAGGCGGAGAATAAAGTGGAAAATACAGAGATAACAGGCACAGCTAACCGCTGTTGCAGATGTTATATAGGCTGGGAAATACTCCTATAAATGTATACAAATCAAACACAATAGTATTGCGAAAAGTAATCGATACAGAATGAGGTCACCTACCGAGGTTGTTTCACCTCGGTGTGCAGTAACTCAGCTTAAAGAAACCTTTACTTATAAAACTGACTTTTGCGCACAAAGTGTGATCACATGTGCAAAAAATGTGCGATCGTATGTGAAAACATGTTCAAGTGTGCTGTTTTAAGGCATGACATGTCACATGACCACATATTGCATATGTTGTCCTGCAAATGGTTTTGCACACTTCACATGTGAAATAGATTTGACTATCACTGCTTTCATCTATTGGTGGTTCACATGCCTGTTGTTGTCCATGCCCTATTTCCTTTTTATACTGTGTATCATCATTCAGTAACATTACATTATTCAAGGCAATTGACAAAGTAGTCTCACCTTCTGCAAAAAACACAGCCCTAGAACAGGCAAACTCAAGTATCATTTACACAGGCTAAGAAAGAAACTGTGCCTTCTAGTCTCCAGGCATTTGACACTGAGAAGAACTTTGTTCCACTAAAGGCAACTCATTATGTGATTAATGTGAGATGTACCTAATTAAAGTATGTCATTTTAGAATGAATGTAATTATGAGCTTCTGACTGGGGAATCTGTTACAGTTGTACAGTCCCATAATAGCAAAAGTCATATGCTATCATGAGTTGTCATGACAGATTTTGTCCACTAACATAACAGTGTTACCATTACCAGGAACTGTCATGACAGTTTATGTCACATTTATATCACAGGTCATTATTTCAAACTTTATAATATCGGTCATGACACTTTCAGGTAATGGTAACATAGCACTGTTATATTAATTGACATAATGTGTCATGTGAGATCTGCCATGACATGTTTATGTCATTGTTAGGTCAGTGTTATGTAGCAGGGTTCCAGTAAGGTGTTCCCAAAATGATTAATCAGCCCTACTGGGGACCCAGTAGTTTCTACTACTCCCTGCCCCAACACACCTAATCCATCAACAGCTAATTATCAGTCCCTTCATGAGCTGGATCAGGAGTGTCAGGGTAAGTAACAGCTGAAATGGTGCAAGGCAGTGAGACTCCAGGACTTGAGCTGAAAACCACTGTTCTAGAAATTAACATTTAAATTAAAGTGATTAACCAAATGGAACAAAACCGAATGTAGTCTGCTAATTGGTATTGTGTTATTGGGTGGGTAAGGTTCAAGATCCATTGTCAGTACTCAAACCAGGCCATAATTATATTCATAAAAATGTCATTTATTTATTGATGTGCCTTTCTGTAGCAAATCTCAGCTAAAATAGTGTGTACATATAGGAATGTGTCAGTGTTATTCAGTATTTTCAGTTATATAGAAAATTGCATCTTTAAAGTTACCGTGTGTGTCTCTGTGGTTCGGTGGTGTGTGTTCATTTTAAAGGATTTAAAGTCTCACTGATTTATTGTGAGCTATTTCTGTCTCTCTCTCTCTCTCCCTTTCTCTCTCACTCACTCGCTTGGTGTGTGATGTGTGTGTAAAACAGGCTCAGATTGAGCATGCTCACAAAGTCCCCAGTGAGAGATGTACTGTACACACTGCTGAACTTTAGACTGATGAAAACAAAGCCATGGAACGGTGTGTGCATCTGCACGTTACGCACTTGTATCTACCCAGTATTTTGTTTGTGTGTGTGTGTGTGTGTGTGTGTGTGTGTGTGTGTGTGTGTGTGTGTGTGTCTGTGTGTGTGTGTGTGTGGTTATACACATTTTGAATATTACACAGGCATTCATATAACAGTGAGGTTCCAAAGAAGGCAACCTTTGGACTAATAAACACAAATGCTTACACACACACTGAGATTCACACACAATCACTTGCACACACACACAAACACACATACACACACACACACACACACACACACACAGCCAAGCAAACATGCAGAGACATTAATCACAGCAGAGAAAGAGCAGATGGAGGTGCTGTGAAGAGGAGCAGAGAGAGAGAGAGAGAGAGAGAGAGAGTGAGTGAGAAGAAGCAATTGCAAGAGAGACAGAGAGAGAGAGAGAAGATGGGAGGGGAGGGGAGAGCAAGAGGGAGAAGGAGGGAGGGAGGGAGGGGGGAACATAAGAGCGAAGGTGCGGAGAGAAAGCGAAAGAGAGGGACGAGGGATCGAGAATGAGAGAGAGAGAGAGAGAGAAAGGAGAGAAGATCAAAACAGATGACTAGATCATCAGCCGTTCAGCCTCAGACTCTCTGCACGGAGGAGCAATAAGAAAAGAGGAAAGACCAGATAAATGCATAGTATGGATAGAGAAGAAGCGGACGAGAACGAGTGAGAGCGACTCACTGCAGCACCTGTGAGCCACGGCCAGAAAACAGCAGCAGCAGCGGCAGCAGCTCCGTCATCATCATCATCATCACCATCATCCGCAGCAGAGCTCCTGCCTCATTGACTTTGCTTTACCAGAAGCCAGAAGAGATGGCAGCCTTAACCAATTGGGCTGGAGGTCCGAATCGTTAATTGAAGGATACAATGACCACCAGAGCCTCTGCACTGGCCCCTAAAGCCCTCATTCGTTCAGCATGCGCTGGGATAGCTCGCTCACTTACTCACGTGGAAACATTGGAACTCTCCGTCCCCACGGCAACGGCCACAGTGCAGCTAGCCCTGTTAGCATTAGCTCCAGCAATAATAGGGACATCAGGTAGCACACTAAGAATCTTAGAGGGCAGGTACAGTGCTGACATCAAAACGAGTAACTGGCAGTAGTAGTAGTAGCTCAACGGACGTTCAAGCATGACAGCAATTTTAGATATAGCCTTTAGATTTAGGGTTTTTTAATTACTTTATCTTTGATTTTTGAGGGTTCTAGAGAAACTTAAGACTGTTTTTTTTTTTTTTTTTACACCAGTTGTAGCATTAGTATCACCAGTATGAAGTGGTAAATATGCTCTCAGGTTTGTTTTAAGTTGTTCTCCACTTTAGTTGTAGCTTTATTGTTTGCCTGCACTGGTAGTATTTAGTAGCCCTTGTTGTCTGACTGTAGCTAGTGGTCAGCTGCGTTTGTGGTTGGTATGGTGAAGAGAGCGGACGCTCTTACCCTACTGGCTGATGAAGGCCTCTTGGATACGGCTGCTGAAAAGAGCCAAGGGGGGTCGAGTCAAGAACGATATTGGAGTAAGAGGTTTCATGCCCTACTTTTGCGAGAGTGTGTTGTGTAGAATGTGCTTTAACCCCTTAAAATGCAGACTTGTTGATCATTTCTTTTTTTAATCAGTAACTACTATAATTTTTGTAACTGATAATATGGAATTAGTGAGGAACGGAAAAAGTTGAGGAGCCACAAACGTCCTTACAGTTTAAGGGGATAAATGAAACTCATAGTATGTGAATGTGTGTTTGTATGTTGCTCGTGGATTTGTGTGGGTGTTTGTGTATGTCATGCAGTATGAATGAACCGAGTAAATTATAGATCGTTTATGTCTTAGTGTAGGCTCTGACTGCCGGCTGTCCTTGGCTGAACCTGCACTGTGGAAATGCAGTTTAAGCCACTGAACGTGGCTATATACAGTTGTGCAAAAGATAACACACACCCTTGGTGAAATTGCATGTTTTGTAATTAAATTCCCTAATGGAAATAACACTTTAAATATAGCATCTCATTTTTGTGCACAATTTTTATTTATTTGCTGAGTTGAAACATATTGGGAAAAAAGAAATGTGCCAAAAGAACTTTTGCGCAGGCCAGATTTCATGTTTTATGTGTTTTTTTTAATATGTGAAATTCAGCAAATAAACAGTAATTGTGCATTTAAATGTGCAGGAGTGTGTTTTCTATAGAGGATGTGAACTTTTCAAATCAAGATGTTGTTTGAACCGGGGTAAAGTCAACTCAACAGCAGTATTTCACTGAACATATTTCATGTAATATTTTACTATTACAGTTTAAATTTGCATGAGAGTTGAATTATAATTACTTAATTTGTTCAGATGTTGATTATGATCAAATAAAAATGAGCCAAAACTGCATCTATACAACAATCATGACTTTAAAACAGCCTGAATAATATTGTGTAGGCCTCCCTTTTCCCACCAAATCAGCTCAAGCCTGTCATGTACTGTTGCACCAAGATGTGGCATCTTGGTGTCTGGCACTAAGATGTTAGCAGCAGATCATTTAAGTCCTGCAGGTTGGGAGGTGGGACCTCCATGTATTGGACTAGTTTGTCCAGCACATCTCAGAGATGCTCGATCAAATTGAGATCTGGGGAATTTGAACACCTTGAACTCTTTGACCTGTTCCTCGAACCATTCCTGAACAGTTTACACAGTGTGGTATTGTGCATTATCCTGAAAGAGGGCATTGCCATCTGGGGAAACCTTTTCCATTAAGAAGTGTACTTGGTCTGCAACAACGTTTAGGTAGGTCTTACGTGTCAAAGTGACATCCACACCACGGGCTGAGGATTCCCAGCAGAACACTGAATAGAGCATCAGACTACAGGCATGTTTGCTTCCAATACTGCATCCTGGTGCCATCTCCACGATGCACCCAGCCACCCACATAATGTAAAAGAAAACGTGATTCATCAGACCAGACCTTCCTTCCAGTGCTCCATGGTCCAGCTCTGATGCTGTGGGATGGTAGTAGCCTAGTGTGTAAAACACTTGCCTCTGAACCTGAGGACCACAAAGTTGCAGGTTCAAACCCTGCTTTCTGCCATTGTGTTCTTGACAGTGAACCCTCAGTTGCTCCAGGGTGACTGTCCCTGTAACTAATGATTGTAAGTCGCTCTTTATAAGGGTATTTGCCAAATGCTGTAAATGTAATGATGCCCACGGTAGGCCCTTTTGGTAATGTGCAGAGGTCAGCATGGGCACTCTGACTGGTCTGCAGCTACACAGCCCCAGCAAGCTGCGATATGCTTTGTGTTCTGACACCTTTAAATCATAGTCAGCATTAGTTTTTTCAACAATTTGTGCTACAGTTGTTCTTCTGTGGGATCAAACCAGAAGGTCCGTCCTTCACTCCCCACGTGCATCACTGAGCACTGGGCGCCTATGACCCTATCACCAGTTCACCAGTTGTCCTTCATTGATCTACTTTTGGTAGGTACTAACCACTGTATACCCTAAACACTCCACAAGGCCTGCTGTTTTGGAGATGACCAGTATTGTTTTGGTGAGTTGCCCGTCTGTGGAGCACTTGCCCATTTTTTCTTCTTTCAACAACTTCAAGAACTGACTGTTCACTTACTGTCTAAGATATGCCACTCTTTGGCAGGTGCGATTGTGATGAGATCATCAGTGTTATTCACTTGACCTGTCAGCGGTTGTAACGTTGTGGCTGATCGGTGTAGATGTAACAGTGTTCCAATTGAAGGCTGTCACTTGATTTATAACTTACAGTGTGCATATTTAATTGTGTGTTTGGCATGTAAACCGAAAACAGATTGGAAAAAGATCAGAGAGTTCCAAAGATATATTTTATTGATATTTGGTCTGTGTGCTCGGTGTACTGTGTGCTAAGATGATCTCTGCTTTGATCTCTATTTAGATTGTCATTGCTTATTTATATACAGGGAGCTTGATGTGAGCTTGATGGTGCATGTGTGGGTGTGAGATGCTGGAGGGCTCCAAACTTTTGGCCAAACAATATGATACGATATTGATACACAAAGAAATATTTGTGATATGATTTAAGAAATGATGATGTTTGCCAGAGCCTGATCAATTTGGTATTTACTTAAAGGGCAGATTTTCACTTAGCAATTTTATTGATTGATTGATAAAATGATATAAACCCAAGAATGCATTTTTTGGTACTGTTTTGTTAGTGCGAGTTGCAATGCCTCATGCGTGGCATTGCTTTGCTTTTAACATGAATCTGTGTAGTAAACATAACATCCTTTCAGGATCTAGTTTCTTCTTTCACCTCCTTAGCTTGTGAATTGACCTTCTTTGTCTGAACATGTGCAACTTACAGTCATATTCAAAACATCCCGGGTCAAATTACATGTTTTCTTGAAGATAAGTACACATTCTTTACAGAGAACATCCTTAAATAAAAATTGCACAGGCCACATTTTTTTCCTAACTGTGTTCAATTCAGCACATTAACGGTAATTGTACAGAAGTATGTTCTCTATTTTACATATAATATCAACAAAAAAACATTTTACCGAAGTTTGCATAAAACTGTATGGTTAATTTTTATTTACATATTTACTATTTGAAGTACAGTTTCACCTGACAGGGGAATGGTAGTGTAGTGAATCCAGTGAACCTAGATGTCACAATAGAAGATTTAGTCTAATAAGTGAAATATAATGTAAACACTGAAAAATCAGGATATGAACTAGAGCTGCCACTGTTGACTATACTTGTATTGGAGTAGTTTACCCATTATTTTGACGATTTGAGTTTGGAGTTTTGTTTTGTTCTCTTTAACCCTTTAGACTACAACACGCCTGATACTTTCTCAGAAACTTTTTAGAGGCTTACTGACCAAATCATTTTATCATTACCCATGGAAAAGTGGCAGTTACAAGGTTGCTTTAAATTGAAGGTGATTTGCCAGTCTGTGGACCAGCCCTGGGTTAAATGTCTTAAATGTCTGTGGTGGATCGGAGCTTGTCACTCTTGCCATCATGACAGACCACAAGGGCACAGTAGATCAGTCATCTCTGCACACCTGGTGCCTTGCTTTAGGGCGCAGTGGCCGTTGGTAAAACATGGACAAACTCAACCACACTTCATTCACACATGCCACATTTCATTCAGACACTACAATCACGCCTGCTGCCATCGCCAATGCTCGTCTCTAGTCCATGATAATATTTGAACCTCTGTCCCTTCAGGGAGTAAGCATGAGTCTTTAACCACTTTGATGTTATTGTCTCACAAAGTACTAGGGATGCACCGATCAGGAATTTTGATGGTTGATTCTGATTCGGAGTTCTTTATAGCCCAGTTGGTTGACTTTTATTTATCTAATTTTAACCCAAAGCTCACAATTTGTGGGCTAAATACACACTAGCACACTGTTAGCCCAAGAACAACATGAATAACAAAACTAGCTCTACTGACTCTTAACTGTACCAACTCCGTTGGTCATAGATGGCCAATCTGTCCAACAGTGATTAAGTTGTACACGAAGGCCTTCTCTTGTTAGTTTTCCCAATAGAGACTCTCTTTCTGTCTCTCGCTGGGTCGATCAGAGGAGGATGGGTTCCACTTTGAGTCTTGGTTCCTCCCGAGGTTTCTTCCCCCAGGTTTAGGGAGTTTTTCCTCACCTCTGTCGCCCTAGGCTTGCTCACAAGGGGCTCGGACCTGGATTCTGTAAAGCTGCTTTGTGACAACATTGGTTGTAAAAAGCACTACATAAAAAATGTTGAATTATAGTGAATTGAATTGAATTTGCTCTTTAACTGGCAAACCACCTTTTAAAAGCGACAATTTTCACTTTACTGTCACAGCTTATAAAATACAGATTTCTAATCTGGAGAGCATCTCACACCTATCAATATGCACTATATAACAATATGGAAAATCCTACATTGATTGTGTGATGAATGTGATGTGTTGGTAAAACTTGTGTAACTTGTCTGCTCTCTCCATAGGGTTCGGCAGACTCGTACACCAGTCGACCGTCTGACTCGGATGTGTCTCTGGAGGAGGATAAAGAGGCTCTGCGCAGAGAGGCTGAGAGACAGGCTCAGGCACAGCTAGAGAAAGCCAAGGTCTGTTTTCTACTCATCCATCTCACTAACACCTGTCTGCAGCGCATCTGTGTGTGTATACATGTGCTGTATCTCCTTCTGTCACCGTATCTAGACACGTCTGTGTGTCTATCACTGTTGGTCTACCTGCCTGTCTTGACTTGTTATCAGTGGGTCTGTGTGTTCAGGAGAGACTTTAAAGGACTGTGGATTTTTTCATCTAGATCGAAAAGAAATACTGTACATCTTTACTTTCAAAGCAAATGTCAGATCTGTCAGGTGTAATGGGCCCCAGTTACACTCTCAATGCCTATGTGTTATAAAGCAAAGTAGAGTTACGATCAAACCAGTTTGTTACTTTAAGGGCTGCAACAAATAATCAATACATTTGACTACTATTAGACTGGTGCTATTTTGTCCCCACCAGCAACACGCAGCTCTGAGCACCAGCCTCTTTGCACGCTTTGTGAGACTCCAAACTGTCCTACAGGTTTAACTTCAGCTGCATTCTAAATGTGTTTCCTACCCATTTAGACAGCTGGTGGCCTAGTGGTTAGGGAGTTGTCCCTCCAATCCAAAGGTTGTGGGTTTGAATCCCAATTGCTGGTGTCATCACTAAGGTGCCCTTGAGCAAGGTACCGTCCCCACACACTGCTCCCTGGGTGCCCCTCGTTGGTGGCAGCCCCCTGCTTCACTTGGTGAATGGGTTAAATGCAGAGAAAGAACTGCACACTGTGTGCTGTGGTGTGTTCATGCGTGACTATAAGGGGCCTCTTTACTTTCCTTTACACCTCCGGATTGCTAGCTAACTAGTGCACTCTCAGTCGTGTTTTTTCCTAAGAATAAATGAGAGTGTAGCTAGTTGCTAACCAGAGCAGCGTATTTACCCAGCCTGACTGAGTTTAGCTTGTGCTCTGATATTTGGCGACTTCAAATCTTGAACCCTCCCATGTTCACTGACATGAGTTGACCAAAAACGTTTAAGAAGACAGTCAAGAAGATGCTTTTTTCTATGGTCTCCTCCACCGCTAAGGAAGGTTTTAATGTCACACCGATCACACTGATGAAAATGTTTAATTATTCTTTTATTGAGTCTGAAATAAACTTAAAAAAAAAAAAAAATCTAAATGTGCTTATGACCTCAAGCAACTGCATGAAGTTGATGTCATTTAAAGGCACAGACCATTGTTTTGGAGTTAAGTTTCAGGTGCTCCCATCAGGACGAAGGTTTAGTGTCCCCATACGTAGGACTAACACAGACCAGTACAGGCTGTCTTTTGTCCCATATTGTTTTTTAAATATGGATATAGATATTCATTTGGTACTGTGTTGCTTATGATGCATCGTACGCGTTTGTGTTGAACTGCAAAGCAAATTGTCCCATGGGGGGTTTAAAGTTTTTCTCTACTACTCCTGCTCATCACTCACACACCCAAACAGCACAGTGCTGGCCAGTCTGTGCAAGACTGTTCCTACACAAGCACACCTCATTCTGCTTTATGAGGTACTGATTACTGATCACCTGAATCAAATCGTATTTAATGAGGAAAAGTCTAAAAAACCACTGCTGTAATCAACACTCTCCTCTTGCAATGTGACCAGTTGGATGGTAAACACTACTAGAAGTACATCAAAGGTAATTATTGCCATTTAGTTTAAGAGTGAACAATAGATTTGTTTTCTTTGAATTATTCAAGTTCTGTAAACACTGCATCATTTCTCTTATTTTGATGTCTTGTCATTTCCTTTAAAAATATGCTTTAAAGAACAATATTTTTATTTGGAAATTAGGAGAAATATTGTCAGCAGCTCTTAAAAACTAAGGCAAAGCTGTTCAGTTCAATCCTTGCACCTATAAAAATGAAACCCGAGAAACTGAACATTTTTGCTGTGGTCTCTTATTTTTATCGTATTATTACAAACGATATTATTATTCCATACATTCTATTCAAATTATAGAATGTATGGAATAAATCAAAAAACAAACTGACAAACAGTAATAATTTGAATATTCAATGTAATACTGAACAGAATAAAATATTCGATCATTGCAGCCCAAGTTACTTTGAACACATACCACATTATTTTACTGATTTTAAACTCAGAATCTATTCTAATTACACGGCCTGTGTGAGAGAAACGTGCTAATTAGTGTCTCAAAAGAATGAGTTGTTTTGTTAAATGACACATCATATTTGAGAGTGCAGACAGAAGTATAAAAATAGAACAGGGGAGGGATGATCATATGGTAGTGTATTTTGCAGCTGTTTCTTTATATGTTGTTCAGACTTACTGCTTGTTATATTTTCCTTTATGATTTTTTTTTCGTTCCTGTTCCCTCTCCCTTATTTTCCTCACTCTGTGTCTACCACACACACAAACACATGTTGCTGACATTTTCCCCTAATTGGTATTTTATCAGATTTTTTTACGCAGCTGTTGTTCTCGCTTGTCTGTTCTATGAAGCCAAGCTTGTTAGTTTATACAGCAGCACTTTATTTGAAGGTAGTCTGCATTGGCATGAAGGTCTGAAATGAAATGTAGTGTTCTGAACTGGGCCTCATCCATTCGTCTTGCGAATACCTATATAAGCGGTTTATCAATACTCATGTGTTGTAAATATGCTATTCAAAGCTTATGGATGTGTGCTGAAGTCCTTATGCAGGCAGCCTTAAGCCTTAAGCAGAGACGTGGGCCTGAATGCAGATTAACTTGAGGCTGCTGGGGGGCAGACACTTATTGAACTGCTAAGGTGATCGTTTCTCAGGCAAAAATGTCTTTATTGGCTTTGTTGCTGCATTTATTTAGTTTATTTATGCACACCTGTGTGTGTGTGGTGGGGGGGGGATGTGTGTGTGTGTGTGTGTGTGGCTGTGTGTGTGTTCTGTAGTTTGGGGGTTGGTGATGTCTTTCTAATGAAATGGATGTCTTTGCTGTCTATGAACTTTTGAACTTATGTCTTTGAACTTGTATGTATGTTTTGACTGTGGCTCTGAGCCAGCAGTAAAGTTTCTTCAGCAGCAGTAAAGTTCTCCTCTCCATCTATCACAGTACATTTGTATTTCGAAAGAGGCCAAAAGTGCCCATCCAAGGACAAAACAGGGAGGTAATGGTCTGAATTTGAAGTCCCAAATTTCACTTTCTTTGTCTGTCCCAAATGTGTCAGCCCTGATTTCTTATCTAGGCTCAGAGAGCGAGTGGAGAGTGTGACCTGAGAAACAGAGTGAACTGCATTGACTTTAAGGTAGTTTGTTAGTTTTTTTCTGGAACACTGTTCACTCTAAACTTTAGTGAGCCACTAAACGGCAGCAATTTACCCTTTTTTGTCAAGCTGAATGTGTGCCTCTGTCTGGCCTCTTCATTAATAATCTGATTTGCTGTTGGGCATTTGTTTAATCTGTAAAGAACATGACCCAGCAAAGACAAAAATTTGAATAATTTCGTTTTGTCACAAACTACCATTTTAAACAAAAAACCATGGATACAAGGACTGTGCTTCTGTTGTGTATTGACAGAAACTACGTTAGCACACAGAAAACTCCGATTCCATATGCTGATACTTTTTCTTGGCTCAGTGCAGACATGCATGCATCATAACCTCTGTGGGGACAGGGTTGACTGAGTTAAGGGGATAAAGTCAAAGTATCTGAATGTATCCCTGACAAGATGCTAGTAAGAGCTCTTTGTGGCTTTACCATGTGTTTTTATTGTCTTCTGAAATTCTCTGTTCTGAGGTGCAGCTCAGAAGTTCGGTGACCTTAATGTTAAAAGCTACTGACAAAGCAGTTAGACATGAATATGAGCACGAAGAGTAAAATGAAAAAAATTAAAGAAGTTGACATATATTAAATTAGATTAAAAGATATAGAAAGGCAAAGAAAAATGAGACAAAAATTTTTTCAATGTTGTGGCTGTGTTGTAAATACATATATGTATGTATATATATATATATATATATATATATATATATATATACAAACCACTGACAGGTGACGTACATTTACCACCTGGTTACAAGTGCAAAAGGCTGGGACACT
>JBBPCZ010000012.1:16909294-16927634 GCA_037974445.1 Brycinus macrolepidotus
TGTAAAGCTGCTTTGTGACAACTTGGTTGTAAAAAGCGCTATATAAATAAAACTGAATTGAATTGAATTGAATTGAAATTGATACAAATGGAAGAATGGAAAGACTTTATCTTCACACTCTTGCTGTTTCTCTTTTTCACCAACTTATACACACACATACACACACACTCACTTGTGCCTCTGCGTGGTCAATACTGCATACATTATGGAAGCCTGTGTTGCATAACAGATGGCTTATGAGAAAAAAAGCAAAGTGAGTAGAAAGCAAAAAATAAAGAGGGAGAGCAAAGCCGTATAATATTAAACCTTTACAGACTGTTTTATTTTACATTACATTACATAATAATAATAATAATAATAATATGAATAATAATAATAATAATGATGCATTTTCTTTATAGAGGGCTTTTAAAGGTACTCAATGATGCTTTACATTAAACTGGAGACTTTACAATAAAATGAAAAACTATACATAAAATTTCAAACTTTACATTAAAAACACTTTACATATAATCAGAATATTTCAAACAAAACGTATTTCCAACTTACAGTTAGTGAGGGGTAGTTTATTAGCTAGACAGAGATGAAAGGAAAGAGAGGAGCTGACATCAGCATTCTTAGCACACGATCCACAGCCAAAAGGAGGTGGTGTGTGTGTGTGCGTGCGTGCGTGTATGCATGTGCATGTGTATGTGTGTGTGTGTGTGTGTGTGTGGCATACGGACAGCCTACCATCACCCATAACATTGGAGGACACAGTGTCCTCTGTTGGGCACACCCATAATTCATTCTGAGTGAGAGTGTGTGCGTGGCGCCGTCATGGGGATGCTAACGACACTGAGCCCATCACGTGCTGCTTCAGCTCCGCTTCTGGTTCTCTCTCTGGTTTTCTGGTTCCACTGGTTTTGCTCCAACAGCAACGATATGAAAAATAATTAGATTACGCTAAAAAAAAAAAGGGATGCCTTGAACCGCCTTGATTCAAATGCCTACATCATTCATATATGAGTCAAACATCAACACAATTATTAACAAAACATCATTGTCGGAGCAAAACCTAGATAACAGCTATCTTTAAATGTCATCTGCGCAAAGTTCTTTTGTAAACAGAATAAAGATGTCTGCATGTCATTTTAAATTCTCCATCGCTAGAAAAAAGTTGTGCGAAAAAAGTGTGAAATGGCAAGCGTTGCCACATGTGCCGTGTTGCTTCTGGTGTAAAATCAGCTTCATTTGTTAAATCAGAGTTGACACTTCATTACTTCACTCTCATGACCATCTCTACCAGTAAAAAAAAACCTTGTTTATCCAAAATGGGAACACATCCTTAACTTTAAAAGAGGTAATATTATAAGACTTTATTCAAAGCTAGTTTGGGCCATTTCTATTGGCCTGTTCATCATGAATTCATCAAAATATAAAAAACAGTGGTTGTTTTTGAACTGAATAACAAAAAAAACAACAAAAAACAATGCCGGTTTTGTTCATACAGCAGCTTTAGTATTTTGCATATTAGTTTCATAGTAGTGACTGAATAATTTGTATTGATTTGTCTCCTGAGTAGTAAGTCTTAAGATTAATAACTGAATAACAGACCTAGGGTTCAGGGGGTTAACACTTAGCTTTTTTTTTTTTCTGCATCTGTATTTGTTTATTTGTCATCCATCAGCATGACTGTATGTGTGTATTCCACATCCTCTCTCTTCCTCCCTTTTTCTTTCCCTGAGAGCCAAGGTCATTCAGGGTTCACAGATGTCATCTCTTAAGTCTCACCGCAGGTATTCAGTAACGTTCCATGAGCATTTCCACTCACTTTCTGTACTGCAGGGTAGTCAGGTATTGGATCTGGCTGTCGTTTCGCGTTAAGCCTTTACTCTACGGCCTAGCTTTGCCCCACGTGTTCAGATGAGAAGGGGCAATGTCATCATCCCCGTCCAACACATACAGATTATTGTAGTAACATTTTATGTCTTTTCATCTAATTCCTTCAACCTATTTTTAAACCGTTTGTAGTTTTGAAGCGCCTTTCCCACACACATACACACACACACACACAGACACACACACACATACACATGCACACACACATACACACACACACACACGCACGCACACACACACACACATATTCCCTTTCTCAGAAATGTGTAATACGCTGGAACTATGGTAGGATTTCATCCAAAAACATTGGAGCACTGGGATTTGTACCTCCTCTTTATTGATTGATTCAGTGAGCTGGGGTAAGCCAGAACCCTCACAAGAGCTCTAAAGTGGAGATGGTGGAGAGGAAAGGAAAGAGGGATAAATCTTCACCTGTTTATTTCAGGCCCAGTGCCTTCTTCCTCACCACTGCGCACACGTTCTGCCTTTGTGCACCACACTAGAGTTGCACTAGTTTTTACTTGGCCTCCAAACCAATACACCTTATTCAGCCTTAGCAGGTTTTTTTTGTTGCTACCTTTAGAAAACCTTGAATCTCAAAATGTTCTTTTTATGTTCTGTGTTAAAGGTTTCTACAGGCGTTAATATTATTGCATTATTTACAGTTTATACTGGCAGTCAGTGTGTTTCTAACTACAAAAACTTTATATAACCTTAAAATAAAGCAAATGCACCTCAGCCCTGTTATTTTTTGAGCTGGTAGCACTGGAGCTAGACAGGTTGTGTTGCGGCACAGATAAAAATATTGTAGCAGTGAAATGAAAACAACGTAATAGTTCTTCTAAGAAATTATTAAGACCCGGTTTTGGAACAATTTGCTATTTACATTGCAAGAAACAAAAACAACTCGTTTTATCTCCTTGACAGTAATTCAGATTTCCCCAGTTGACGCTATTAGCAATAAACTATCATAGCCATGAACTAACACACACGAGCAGGAAATTTGTGTTTGTCAAAACAGAAGCAAAACGGTTTTATCACCTAAATGTAGAGCTCAGGTTTACTCAGTATGTGAGTTTAAACTTAAACTAAAAAAAGTTAAATATGTAAGGTAAATATATCAAAGGCAAGGGACTCGCACAAGGCAACATGAATCTGGACTGAGAAATCCTTTCCACACCACAACACAACTGTGGATTATGCAGATCAGATTCACCTGTGTATTAGTTCAATTAAAGAAAGAAAACTTTCACCTCCTTGCCAAGTATTGCTTTGTTTCCCTAGAAGTGAATAGCGTTCATTGTCCTTGTGTCTGCCTTCTTGTTATCTGACTCCTGCCTGTTATCCTGGATCAGTTTATGCTTCACGTTTTGGATCTGATGTTTGTTGTGAAACTCCTGGTTTTGACCTTGCCTGATTATTGGATTATTGTTGCTGCTAAACGGATTATGGGACACTTTGCTGCATCTGGATTTCTGGTGGTGATCATAATAGACATGTTTTTTCATCAGGCAAATGGGAAAATCCTGAATCGTGGCTGGCATTATAGCCTCAAACTGAACAACTTTTGCGCATTCTGTACTTGGTGCTTTGAGATGCTTTGTTTATAGACCTTTGGATTCATACAGTTATTGAATGATTTGATGGACTACAAGTACAACAAACACTAAAACTGGACCTTAAATGTTTGATAATGTCCACGCCTGTCCACACTTGTGTAGTCTTGTGTTGTTTTGTGCCGGACCGTTTCATGGTCCTGGAGGAATGTTATTTGTTTCACTGTGTACTTTGTAGATTGTTGGAATGACAGTAAACACCTACTTGACTTGATCTCGCACGAGAAGAGTAATTGACTACTATTACCATGAGCATCAGGACATGGCAAATTATTTGAATCCATTTATTTCCATGCTATTGTGGTCTTTTTAGTATAGTATAGACTATTCAAGACTATACTATTATAGTATATAATAGTATAGTCTTGAACATAAACACAGTTGACCTTCGCGATGTCTTTTCTTTACTAATACCACTCTGTAGCTCTGCTGATTAGTTAGTATTAGTCTTTGGTTCCTTCCTTAATTTGGTATTTAGATTGTCAGCTCGGTAGCTGTATTATTTTAGCAACTAGCCAGCATCTCTTCCCTTTGAAATGCTTAGCGCTGAACTTTTCGTAGTGTCCCTCTAATAGTGATTTAACACCATGCTGTCTGAGCCCTACGCACATTGGTAACGTAAATGTTAGCGCTCACTCGTGACTCAAGAGTGAGTCAGACTCCACCAGTCTCTCTCAGCGAGGGCTATTTTTAGACTAATCACAAATGGGGGCCAGCCGCAGTGACTGAAAAAAAAAAGCCGTTACCTAAACAGAGCGGGAGTGGGAAACAGTGCAGAGGAACTATCCGTAAGTGAAAGGGCGGATACCCTGTCAAAACCTTACTCACAGTGGAAGCATCCTCACTCAAACACAAAATAGCATAGCTGTGAACATTTTCATTTTACACTGATGTGAATTTGTGTGGATATTGTTTAATAAGCTAATGCACAGGAACCTGACTGATTGGAAAAAGAAAAATGTAGAAAAAGAGAAAAATGTCTTGGCCTTTGAGATCTGTGGCATTTTGAAGGCCTCAGTAAAAAATGTGATGAGTAAAACGTTTGTAATAATACTTGGGTAAAGGACCAGTCTTCCAATGTAACCTACCGCTGACCCCCCTCCCCCTCCAGTTCCTCCCACTGGCTAGGACTCCCCTGAAATGCTGCTACCACTGAGAGGGTCATAGCTAGCACATGCATCCTCCAATTCGCTAGACGTGGCACCCCATCTTTCTGAACAGCCACTAACACAAGGTCCTGCTAACTGTTAATTCTGTTACATGGAAAACAGACGCCTGTGATAGTTAGCGTCACACTCAGTGATAGGGGAGAAGGAGGGCCATCCTACCCACCCAGAGACATCATAAACAATTATGCTTGGACTCCTGGCCTCAGATGGTGACGGCATCACCACGGATCGTCTAACGATAGTGTCAATGCTTAGACTCTCATTCTTTTTCGGGAGCCCATAAAATGTTGTAAACTGCTGTGGTGTTTGGTGTTTCCTACTTGAAGACAGCTTTAGAGTATGGGGACCATTTAGGGTAAATTGTGTGCAGGTGTGTGCAAGTGTTTTGTTGTATTTCAATGTTTTGATCCATTTAAACTAATCTCTGTGCTCTTGGGTTTGTAATCATTACTTTAAAAGTGTCAAATGTGGAAAAAAAAGTCACCATGCAGCACAGGATAAGTGAAAATATGATTATGTTTGAACTTTAGAGTGAGTTCAAGGGTCCTTACCATCTTGTTTCTGTTTTTTTATTTGTGTGGTTTTACCTCCATCTTGCCTGAGCAGACAAAACCCGTAGCGTTTGCTGTTCGGACAAACGTCAGCTACAGCGCTTCCCTCGAGGATGACGTCCCTGTGCCTGGAATGGCTATCTCTTTTGAAGCTAAAGATTTTCTACATGTAAAAGAGGTTGGCTATCAATACACGTTCATACACACACACACACACACACACACACACACATGTATATACACAAACTCTTAGATATGTTTATTAAATTGTTGGAGTATAAGGTGTAGCTGGAATATGAAGCCATGATAGTTGTTAAAGACATATGATGAGACCAGAGTCATATTGTTATTGACAGATTTTGCAGATATTTCAAACTGATATTTCGTGATTATTTATTGTACTCCAGAACATTTAGGTGACACCTGGTTGCTGTTCTGAAATGACTGCATTCATTTCACTCTAAACTGTTAACTTACAGTAATAAGTGTTCTGGTTTCTGTAATGCTAATACAAGTAGATGCTGGCCCCCACATTTTTAAAATGTTTATCACCTGCATCTGTACCGCCAGAAATGTACATGAAAATGTTAGGAAAAGGTGCCTGCATTGGCCTACAGTTCCCATATCGATGCATGCCCAAATAGTGTAATGTTGATGGTGTCTTCTCTGTGTGTGTATTTCAGAAATTTAATAATGACTGGTGGATTGGTCGCTTAGTGAAAGAGGGCTGTGAGATCGGCTTCATCCCCAGTCCAGTGAAGTTAGAAAACACTCGCATCCACCAGGAGCAACGAGCCAAACAGGGCAAATTCCACTCCAGGTATACACACACACACACACACAGACGCGCGCGCACACACACACACACACACACACACACACACATACACACACACACACAGACACACACACATCATATGTCATGTTGTCTTTGAGAGATGACAGTATAGACTTGATGTGTATTTACGTCTTCTGTTGCTTTTCAGCAGTTCCCAGAATAATCCCCCACTCCCTCTGTTTCCCTGTCTCTCTCTCTCTCTCTCTCTCTCTCTCTGTTCTCTCTCTGTGTTCTCTCTCTTTCTCTCTCTCTCTCTCTGTTCTCTCTCTGTGTTCTCTCTCTTTCTCTCTCTCTCTCTCTTCCTGTAGCAAATCAGGGGCTAACTCCTCGTCCAGTTTAGGGGAAGTGGCACCCAATTCTCGAAAGTCTACTCCCCCGTCTTCAGGTTAGTTACCACTTTGGTGCGTTTCTTCATTCATTTACAGCTACTCTGCATCACTGAAGAGAGGTGAAAATATTGTACACAAAAACATGCTATGAATGAAGCTGTGACGATGTTGTGGTCAGCACAAACATTTGTTTTGGACCTGACTGGCAAAGTTAGTCGAGTAGCCTGCAGATTAGTGTAGCTTGTTATTGCGCTTTCATTTGTCACACACTTTATGAATGTAGGCTAATAGTGCAGTAGTCTGCTGGGGCTTATTGCTGTTGTGAACGTGAAGAATATATGTACAGCATTACGGGTTTTGAAAAGAGAGAAGGACAAGCCCTGCCTTTCACGTGGGTCACCTGTAAGTAGGAGACTTTCACCTTGCAGATGTGGAGCTGTGTTGGTGACGTTATGGATAATAGGAGTCATTGTGTTTTCAGAAACTTTGTTTTGAAATTTTTATTTTGGAATTTTTAATGCATGCATTCAAAAGATTTCTTTCAAAACTCTCTTGTGGTTTATTTCTGTATATTGTCACTGTCATATCAAAACTTTATAACATTAAAAAAAAAAATACCCATTTAAAACCACCCACTGCTCTTTATATTGTGTAACTATTTCAGGGTGAATGGACAAACAGAGATGTCCCTCGTTGCAGTGACTTACAATAAGATTCAGAGTGTTTTTGCTTCCCCTGTAAAGTCACCTTTCTGGAGTTATAGAGTTTTGTCATGACAGCGATGAGCATTGGTTCATTTTTGTTGCAGTATGAATATAACCTTCATGTAAATACTGATGTGTGTGACTGATGGTTTATAATTCCTTTTGTGTGTTCCCTATTTGGTTGATGGATCCCATATGTAACTGTGTATTTGTGTGTGTGTGTATATTTATATATATATATATATATATATATGTCTGTGTGTAGCCGTGGATATAGATGCTGCCGGTTTAGAGCTGGAGGAGCCTGAACCTCCTCCTCAACAGCGTTCTCCCAAAGCCAGCCCAAACACAGTCATATCCCCTTTAGCCCGCGAGAAACGAATGCCCTTCTTTAAGAAGGTAACCACAGCAACGGGCACTCCCTTCCTTCGCGCTCGTCCGTATGGCCGTTTTATTGCACCTGCCGCTGTGCAGCATCACGCAGTGTCTGTCCATCCACCTGTCTCCGTCTGTATGTCCACGCAATGGCCATGAAGCATGCTTGCTTTGTCTTAACCACTTGTTGTTTTTCCTCTTCTCTGCTGTTTTTTCTCTCTTTCTTTCTTCCTGTTCTGTGCTCTTTCTTTCTTCTCTCTCTCTCTCTCTCTCTCTCTCTCTCTCTGTCTCTCTCTCTCTCCTTTTCTCTCTCTTTTTCTCTCATTAATTATTTTCACTTCCTGTCCTCCTCTGTCTTTCTCTCTGTCTCTGTCTCTCTCTTTCTCTCTCTCTCTCTCTCTCTCTCTCTTTTTCTCTCACTAAATCTTTTCACTTCCTGTCCTTCTCTCTCTCTCTTTCTCTCTCTCTCTCTCTCTCTCTCTTTCTCATTCCTTCTCTCTCTCATTCCTTCCCTCTTTCTCCTCTCCTCAGCTAAACAGAAGCAGAAGTCGGTAAGTCAGGTCTGCTCTGAGGCCTTGCAAGCGTCTCCTGAAGCCTTTAGGGCCTGCTGGAGTTTCTGCATTGCTGTGTTACTTTCCTTCTCACTAACAGTTCTCAGCTTGGCTTTAACCTGTGTGTGTGTGTGTGTGTGTGTGTGTGTGTGTGTGTGTGTGCGTGTGCGCGTGCATGAAATTAAATGGGAACTCATGGCCATTTCATTTTTTAATTGACCTATTAAAGGTCTGCTCACAGATACTCCGTCTCAGATACTGCAGTTGCAAAGATTTGCGGGAAAGGACGCAACACAGTTTTTGTCAGAAGAACTGTATTTGCGTGTTGTATTTTAGTAAGTGCACTTTAGTAAATGAAGATATATGTCACGTGTGTTTTTATAAAATTGTTATTTGCAGTAGTAAAATCTGATTGGCCGGGCCACGTTGTAAAATACTCAATAAATGACTGCACACATCAGTTGAATTCTCTGTTAATGCGGCAAGTTATTGAAAACCACCTCGCTCTTCATGAAGCAACCTTTGACCGTTATTATGCTTGGCAACTGCAGCCTCTTGCTGACTTCCTAAATTTCAGGGCAGAAGAAATATTGCTGTTATTGTTATACTCCGTTTTCCCTATAAGCTGTGGTAAAACCACTGTAATGCAAGGCTCTCGTGGCTTATTCCTATAACTCGATCACTTTGGCGACTGGAGTTCCCATTTGAAATGCACTCGTGCTACAATGCTGTAGCTCTTGGTGATTTTTTCTTTTGAACTAACATATTTCAGTACCTGTGAATCTGAATGTGATACAGTCTTGATAACAAACTTTAAGTACCTGTCTCTTTTAGAAGTGTGATATCTATCACGTTTTTTTTGTTCTTAATATCATTACTGAAGAATAACATAAGTAATGTAACAAGATCAACCAGCTTACTTAGAAATAAGAGCGGCTCTCATCTACACGGTGATAATTAGACGAAAAAAAAAACAAAAGTAATGTATTCATAATTGTTTCATAATTACTATGTCACATCTAATCCAACAAGTCTCTCTTGTGCTCTTGTGTGAGAGCCCATGGTTTTTATAGATAACGGTGTCAGTCTCAGCCTGTTAATTATTCTGATCCAGTTACAGACTAGAGACGCCAGAATGAATGTGTAATTGCAGCTGAAGAGGAAATTCAATCAGATGTTAGCGGATGTCAATTAGACATTACAGACATGTTGTTTTTAATAGATAACGAATGTGAATAAGGCCCTGAATCGTCGCTCTGTTGTATACATATTCTCCCTCAGGGCACATAGATAAATCAAACTAACTGGCCAGTGGAACTTTCGTTTATGTTAGTGCCTTCTGCAAAAAAATACTTTTGATAAACTGTTCAGTGTGGCTTTAAGTGTAAACTCTGAGAGCAAAATACCCAGTGGTTAAACTCAACAACCAGCACGGTTCGACAAGGTTAAAGAAGCATATTTGTATCCCAGTTTTAATCACTGACATTTTTTTTTTCTCAAAGTAAGACCTCATTTTGTACTTAGTAGAGCATTTATTGCGGCGTTTATTGTGGGTCTGTTTATAACTGTATAGCAGTGGTTTCCATTTCCAGTTCTGGGACATTTTTCAATTTTCCCCTAATATAACACACCTGATTTAATTCCATAGCTAATTATCGTGGCCGTCATGCACTGAGTCATGTGTGTTAAAAGCAGGGAAAACACAAAAATGTGAAAAACACAATGGACTGGGAACCGTTGATATATGGTGTGTGTGGGTGTGTGTTTGTTTGGTAATAGTGAACGTGATAGTTTATGTAAGCGTCTCATGTGGTGCAGCGGGTTTGGCAGAGTATGGGGGAGTGTGGGAGAGAGAGAGAAAATGACGTGTGTTTTCCCGCACTCTGCAGACGGAGCACATCCCCCCGTATGACGTCGTGCCCTCCATGAGGCCGGTGGTCCTGGTGGGACCCTCACTCAAGGGCTATGAGGTCAGCCTCTCCAACAATGACTATAAATCAGCCGTCGTAAATCCGCACAGAATCAGGTCTTTGGCAGTGGGATTTCCAGAGTCTGGGGAATGTTTTGAACTTTTCCCGGCCACATCCTGGTTTCACTGCCTCACGCTCACTTTTGATTCATGGCAGCTGACCTGGTTATCAGCTGCTTATAGGCCAGCATGCACATAATAGGAACAATATATTAAAATATATTGTACTGAATTATTAAAATGATGTTGAAAGGTGAAGCCGTTTGACTATTAAGGTTTTATCCATATCCGTGTTGTTTAAGTGAGTAATGAATTGATATCTGTTCATATAAATATCTGTACGTCACATATGAACTTACAAAAGAAGTGTATTGACTTCATTTGCTTCAAACGTGTACATAATTTCCACAGGGATAAAATCTATTACTCCAACACTGTTTTGCCTTTCAGTTTACTTACTTTTAACCATAACTGGTGTTTTTGTGCACGTGGAAATAAAAATATGAATATCAAGAAAATGTAATGCATTACTTTTTTTTCAGTGGGGTAAATCTGGAATTCTCTTAGGCATGCTTACACCTGTATTAGACTCAGCTGGATTAATTTAGCAGACGCTTTTATCTCGGGCAACTTACAAAGTATGCACATCTCTTTTTTTGTCTGATTTTGCAGGTAACGGATATGATGCAGAAAGCATTATTTGACTTTCTGAAGCACAGATTTGAGGGAAGGTAAGAGCTTCTGGATGCCTCTGTCTGTGTGTGTGTCTCTCTCTGGTAGCTTCGCCAGTCCTCCTTTGGGGTGGTTTATGTATTAGCGTGTGTGCGGAGCTACTTTAAATAGTCTCGTCTCATTGCCTTAATTGGCCATGCTGGACCATAAGCACAAAGCTGGTCTGCATGCCTGCGCTCCCTCTCCCCGAGCTGGAGCTTTCCCAGAGCAGGACCAGGCCCTCTTCCCACTGCACTGCCCAGACAGCGCACGCTGACGCGCTTGTGTCGCAACATCTCACATTATGACCATAATGTATATTTTGGCAAATTTCTTATGTAGTAATAATTTCACATAGTGAAACTGCTTCTCATAAACATGAGGATATTGCATTGTGTCAACCAAACTTTGAGCCAGATTTCACTGCCAGCACCATAATACGTGTGTGCAGTATTGAGTCTACAGACTCAATAATAATAATGTTTTATTTTATAACGTCATTCTCAGACTCAGGGTTGCTTTACAATTCATAATCCAGTGTGACAGTTTGGTAAGCAGAGTGAAAGCAGTGAAAGTATGATTAGAAAAGCTAGGGATCGTGGGCCATATTACAGAAACCACCTGACTTGTTTGTTTTGTAACCAGGACACACCAGGCAGGACCGAATTTAGGAGAGTCGTTATTACAGAATCATATTTCCTTAAGTTATTATCTTATTTCTGGTTAAAGGGGATTACAGATGAATAACAACCTGCCCTAATGGCCTAAATACTGTCCCAACTCTGAGATAACCCCAGTGGTGTCCTAACGTCTCCTTTAAGCGTTTGATAGCCATTCCACCGAAAACTGAATGTTATCATTTTCAGGGATTAGATATCCTAATCATTTATTATTTCTCCTGTGAAAGTAATTTGTGCGTTAATATCTATTAAAACTTGCCAAATAAAATATTGTGGCAGCGCCGGTGAATTATAAGGAGACATAGTTGAACATGTGGCTGTTTATTAGGAAAACAGCAGCCAACTTACCCTTGTGAAATAAAAATGTATTTAAGCGTACTTTCATAAGTATATTTTTTAATGGTAAAATTTATACATACTTTATTATTTGCACTATTAAATATATATGTCATGTTTTTTTATCGTTATTAAATGATATCAAATGTAACTTACGGCAAGTTCTGTTTGTAATTATGCCATAATTAAATCTTAAATGCATTTAGCACTTAAGTATATTCATGTAGGTCCTTTTTAGACACAACTGTTACACTTGCAATATAAGCACACTACTGCTGCCTTTCATAAAATCAGTTTGTTTATGTTTAAATACATTAATATGAATTGTATGAAAAATGCATAGTTATTATTCATGTATTCATAGCCAATATGACTAGCTAAGTCTAATCACATGATAAAGTTGGGACAGTAAAGCTAGCACAGCTGTGGCACACATGGGCATCACTGAGGACTGAGCTTACAATCTTCTAATGATAGCCTTTTTTTGGTTTTGGTGTTCTTTAAATTGTCCTAGAATTTCACAATGAACAGAACAGAAATGGTCTGAAATTACTTGCTAACAAATTCCATTCAAAGAAAGGAGAGTGTATTGCTTCCCTGTGAAGTTACCAGTTGTGTCCTGACAGTGACGATATATATTCTAAGTATGCATCAGAATATTAAGAAAAATATTTAAGTGCATTTCCTTACAGCAAACAAAAATACAAATTAAAATTAGCCACTCTTTGAATGTGCTTTGAAATGACGAGTAGACCTTTGCTTAAGTGCGCTTAAGAAATACATTTATTCAAATGTCCTAATTTCCTTATAGCATATTAAAGTATCCTTTAAATGGATTACTTAAAAATGAGCTTTTTTAAAAAACATGGTGCATTAGCATAAAGTATATGAAATAAAAACCTGGGAAGCTGAAAGTGGGAAATGATGACAGCCCGTTCATTGCCCCAAGGTTTTGAACGTCCAGTACATCACACTTCGGTTTTATTTACCCGTTTTTAAAAAGCTGCTGTCTGCCAGACTATTACTTACATTTCTCTTTCTATTATGTTTGTGTTTATGGCATAAAGCAGACGCTCTTATCCAGAGCGACATACATCAGTGCTTTAGTAATTCACATCTGTTCTTCATACCTGTAAAGTTAGACTTAAATCAACACCTGCTTTTAACCCTGTTATTTCAATCAGATGTTAAAAGATCTTGTGCCCTGGTTTAGTAAAGTATGAAACACGGATAAATATATAGAACATTAGACTGTAGTTTTGGGCTCATTCGCTTTGCTTTCCATTCCTGTACCTGATCAATGTGATTATATATTGTAGTATTGTGGAATCACTTTTTTTACCCTTCTGTTGAATTATTTGAATTATTATTTTTTTTATGTTCTCACTTTCATTTCACTCTCTCTCTCTCTCTCTCTCTCTCTCTCTAGGATATCCATCACTCGGGTGACGGCTGACATTTCTCTGGCCAAGCGCTCTGTTCTGAATAACCCCAGTAAGCACGCCATCATTGAACGATCCAACACACGCTCCAACCTGGGTGAGTGCATTTCTCTTCTAAGTGTTTGGCTGCTGTGTGGTATTGGTAAAATGCATTTCGGCATTGTGGCATCACATACTTAACACAGTTCAACACGGTTGCCTTTACACGGTTTTGTAACACCACATTACAGAAAAGGAAACTTCATATTTGTTTTAATTTTACTTTTTTGAACTGTTCTTCGTTGAAGCACTCTTCAAGCAGTGTAACTTAAAAACATTTTTAGGTTAACATACCGTTAACGTAACGTTAAGAATGTTTTTCCTTCTCCTGAAAATAAGATAATAGGTTTTGATAGCAAAAACATGACAGCGTTCCCATCTACCGATATTTGAGATACACAGAGGCCACGGTTCAAAAGGAAGGTGCGGGGGTGCGGGACTTTAAAGGATGTGTGTGTGTGTGTGTGTGTGAGTGTGTGAGAGAGACAGAGAGAGAGAGAGAGAAAGAGAGGTGGAGAGAGAGAGAGAGAGAGAGAGAGAGAGATGGAGAGAGCAGGAAGCTCGTTATGATTGTTAGTTTGGCTTGATTAACGAGGCATGATTAAGATCAAAGACATTCTTACAGCATGACCTCCTGATTGCACTGCTGGTAATCTCTTGTACAATCACCATTCAGCACACACACACACACACACACACAGTGCACACACATACTCACAAACCTGTCAAATGCACCTCAGTTCAGTGTTTCGGTGAGTAATTAGTCATATATAAATATAATAATTAGAATTATATCATTATACCATGTTATATTATACTAAATATTTGTATGATTAACAAGAACCTGCTGAATAGAAGTTGCTGTACAGACATCCGGGGCCAGTCTCGTACTGAGATTCCTAAAAGTGACACAGAAACTCCCAGAGAATTTTTTTCATTTAAAAAAAAAAAGTTTTTTTAAAGCAACATATTGGCAACAAATGGAATTTATGCGGTGCCCTCCTTTTCCTTTAAAGTACATAGGACATGTGAGATCTGAAGTTTGAGTTATGAGGCTAATATAGCGAACATGAAATGGAAGTTTGTACCCCATAAATCAGCATCCCTGCAAACGGCATGTCTAAATGATTACTGCCTTGAACCACAAGTCTGAGTTGTTAAAATCACTGTAAATCGAAAATCTTAATGTGTTTTCCGTTTCATACCTTGACGTATTCATGCGTGAAACACAGAAGCAGGGAAAATGAACAAAATCCAGGCTTCAGGAGGGCTGCTGCTACTGTTTGTAGCTATGTGCCTGCTGTTCTTCATGTTTATAGATAACAGGGTGTCATACATTGTTAGAAACCAAGTAAGCAATTCTACTCTAGATTACTGAACTCAACACAGTTTGAGACAAGTGTGTGACAATTTAGGCAAGCATTGTACACATTTGGATGGTCATAGCTCCAGTGCAAAACGTAAGAGGGAAGCTTCAGACACCAAACATGTCTTGGTTGATCCCGTAGCTCACCTGCTGTCTGTCCCACCGCCACCGAACCGATGCAGCTCGCACCGGCTGACTCTCCCCTTTCCAACGATACCTGCCTCTCCCTCCTACTCCCTTCCAGTCCGGAGAAATTCACCGGCAAACCCCCTGGCCCTGCCCCGCCTGACCCCCACCCCGTCCCAGACTCCCAACCAACACTGCCCCGCCCCCACCTCCGGGAACCCCACGCTCCATTCGAACTCTTTGGGCCCACACTTAAGCACCCCCCCAGGAAAATGTTTTTTTTTTTTTTTTTTTTTTTGGCCAAGCTGTCACTTTAAGGGATCACTGATTGATCTGATCACCGATGGTCCCGCACTCCTAATGCCCTTCCTTGTGCGTGTGTGTTTTAGCTGAGGTGCAGAGTGAGATTGAGAGGATTTTTGAGTTGGCACGGACGCTGCAGTTGGTGGTCCTGGATGCTGACACCATAAACCATCCAGCTCAACTGGGCAAGACCTCACTCGCTCCTATCATCGTCTACGTCAAGATCACCTCACCGAAGGTACACAAAAGTCACTGCGCTTTTTCTGTCACTCCTTCAGCTTTCTGTCTCTAATCCTCTTTCGCCAGTACAAGGGTGCGTACGTGTGTTTCTCTGTATGTAATGCATCGTTATGACCTTGTATAGTATGATAGCTCAGTCTTCTGATGGAGATATCAGTAAGAATGAAGGGGAAAAAAGCAAAACACTCATATTACACTCTCATACACTGCCCCATCTCATCTCTCTCTCACTTTCTCTTCCTACTTTTCATTAGTAATAATGCCAAGTAAAGCAACAACAAGAAATAATAAACAGCAACAGTACACACATATAATCCCACAGATCCATTATAAGACGCATAAGAGCTATCACACTATACAAGGTCCTAGCAATGCATTTTGTGATGCCAATATATTATATCCAAGTGATGTGTTGATATTGCTGTGAGGATGATGCTGGTTCTGTGTTCTGTGGTTTTTAGGTGTTGCAGAGATTGATCAAATCTAGAGGGAAGTCTCAGGCTAAACACCTCAATGTACAGATGGTGGCTGCAGACAAACTGGCTCAGTGCCCTCCAGTGAGTATGGAGAGACAAACAGACCCCCCCTTACACATAACATACAACATAACATCTTACAAATTGCATCTAACAGTGAGAAGATACTGCGTTTGGTGTGTGTGTGTGCATGGTGGGGATATTCTACATTTCCCAGTCTAAGCTCAAGCCCTAAAGCCCTATGTGTGCTGCAGCCCTTGGGGCTTCTGTGAATAATCCGTTTGATTTTGAATTCATACAGAATGAATATATGAAATGAGCAAATGGGTGACCTTATTTCTGACACAAATTCCAGCAGTTTCATAACCCAAAGCTGGGCTCCACTTCTGCCTCCAGTAACTTAAAAAAGTTATTTTTATCCAGTCTTCTAATAGCCCACTGAGGAGCCTGTGTACCGCGCAGAAGTGAAAGAAGCTTGATTAAATCAGTCAAGGTTGCTGTCTCATTTACAATTTTGACTCTCTCGCTTCCTGTTATGTCTTCTCTTTCCCCTTTTGTTTTGGTTCTCTTTCTTTCTGTCTCCAACTTTCACTCTTCCCCTTCTTCCTTTCCATCATTTCCACTTTTATCCGTGAATCTCTCACCATGTCCCTTTCACTTGCCTTTTTTTGACCTTCATCTGCCCCAGGAGCTCTTTGATATTATCCTGGATGAGAATCAGTTAGAAGATGCCTGCGAGCACATGGCCGACTATCTAGAGGCCTACTGGAAGTCCACTCATCCGGCCAGCAGCTCTCCAGCTCTCGCAGACAAAGTCATCACTGCCACTGCTGCTCAGTCAACAAGTCCGGAACCGCTGACCAACCTGCAGCTCCAGGTGCTCACCCAGCTCATTCTTGCCAAGACACCAGAACAGTGATATAGGGAGGGCAGGGAAGAATGGTTAAAAAGGGGTCATTTTCCAGAAAACTGATTTTTCTTTTGCAGAAGTATCCAACAATTATATATAAAGTTTTAAAATAATCATGGCACTTTAGCTCTACCCATTCACATGCTCCGACCCATCACAATTCGGCCCTTGTCAAGGTTGCTCAGATCTTCCTGCTTCCAACACAAGAACTGATTGTTTACTTGATGCCTAATATATCCCACCCTTTGGCAGATGCAATTGTAAGGAGATGGTCAGTGTAATTCACTTGATCCGTAAGTGGTTTTAATGCTGTGGCTGATTGATGTATACATAGAACCATCTTAAAGGCATAATAAAAATATGTTTCATTCTAAGGGACAAAAACATGAATTTGGTTCATAAACTCACATAAATCTCATAAGTGGATTTCAGATGGAAAACTAGAATACAAGAAATATGCCCAGTATTGGCCTTTTGAACAGACAGGTGAGGTCCAAACTTCTTTTTTGGGGAGAAGGTGAAGGAGGGGTGAGATGAGAGACAGAGGAAAAAGAAAATCCCGAATAGAAAGACACCACTGAGTTTTTCAGAGGCTTTCAGGAGCAAGGAATGTACATGTATAGAATCACTGAGGTATCTCTGAAAGACATCCTCATCACTGACCTACAAATTAACCTCACTACTGTTGACAAACATTGTTAGGATACCGGATGCTAAACCCTAATTATTTATTCATTTGTTTATCTCAAATCACAGTCAGTGTATGAAAACCAAGGCGTACCGAATATGCGAGTATGCTCACTTGTGTGTCGGTGCTTGTTGTATACTGAACATATTGATCTCTTTATTGATTGCTATGGCTCATGTTTAGAGTGAGGAGGCTACTCCAATTGCAGATGGGTAGCCTCAGTCATGGTGAGTGTGAGTTTGCTGGTGTGTTGGTCAGAGAGAGAGAGGGTCAGTCGCCTTTGCACTCAGACTCAATTATAGTTTTATGAAAGTCACTTTAGGCCAATGAAGCTGCAATGACCAGCCAGTATGGAATGAATCCCATCCATTTTAATTACTGTTGAAGTTCGATGAAGTCTAATTATGCAGCATGTTCGTACTAGAGGGATTTGAGATTTAGACTGAGTGTGAAAGATGTGACTGAAACCTTTTCTCTGTATTTTATCTGTTTTGCAGTGGTTTGCAGTGGTCTTCTGTTCTGTATGCACATAACCCAGTGTCTGAATTTGGGGTGTTGTTATTGGAATTGTGTGGGTTTTTGAAGGAGTACTCCAGTGTTACTCAAACATATCTCTATCTGAACCGTCTGTAGCGTACGAGTAATTACCACAGCCAGTAATTACAACGTTACCCCGCACCGAGAAAAAAGGACAGAAGACTTGTCGATTAAAAAAAGTTATAATAGAAGCCTATGGGCATATGCTGGAGCAACTGCTCAATGGCTTCTATTAAAAATGATTTAACCAATTATGCAGAAATGTGTCCAAATTATTGTCTGTGGTATTTGACTGTATGTTCTACACGTGACAGATAGAGATTAGGTTTAAAACAGTTGGAGTATTCCTTTAAGCAAGTTAGAGAAAGAGACCTGCATGCTAAATCTGTGTGGTGCGGTCACTGTAAGGGTTATTTTTCACTACATTAATGAATGTGTGTGTGTGTGTGTGTGTGTGTGTGTGTGTGTGTGTGTGTGTGTGTGTGTGTGTGTGTGTGTGTGTG
>JBBPCZ010000012.1:16939532-16950033 GCA_037974445.1 Brycinus macrolepidotus
TGTGTGTGTGTGTGTGTGTGTGTGTGTGTGTGTGTGTGTGTGTGTGTGTGTGTGTGTGTGTGTGTGTGTAACATGCTCAGCGCCGTTTTTCTTTTCTTTCTGATTACTCGTTTCTTTCTTTCTTCCATCACTCTCTCAGGACTTGCGCAAAGCAGCAGTGCTAATTTTTGCTAATAAGCAAGATATGAAGGGCTGTATGTCTGCAGCAGAAATCTCCAAGTACTTGACCCTCAGCTCCATCAAAGATCATCCCTGGCACATTCAGTCCTGCTGCGCACTCACAGGAGAAGGGTGAGACACACACACACACACACACACACACACACACACACGCTCTTTCACTCTTACGCCTGATCCGAAAGAAATGAGATGAACTAAAAACTGTATGCATCTGAAGCAAATGATCATTTAGCCATCCAGTTTGCACAGTGTTTCTCCCAAACCAATGCTTTAGCATATAAGCTTACATTTAAGACACACTGAACAGTTTTAATTGGTTTCATTTGGATTTCAGGCTTTGCCAGGGATTGGAGTGGATGACCTCAAGGGTGGGACTCAGATAGCCTCCAACTTTCTTTCAGGACTGACTTTCTGACAGCCTTCACCACCAGCTCTGGTGACACATCAGCCTGACCCTATTGGCTGCTTTTTGTTTCTTTTCCCCTTAATTTTTAGCTCATGATCAATGTTCACTTTTGCGGTTGACCTCTCTGGACACCTACCTCAGCTTGGAACGACCAGCTGATTGGTTGATTGGTCAGATGGACTTCTTTGGTTTGACCAGTCCTGTTTTAGGATCAGCGTAACTATGCCTGTGAAAGAAGGGAGTATACAGCGTTTGAAGTATTATGCTCACAGAGAGGTGTGAGTGTCTGCGTGTGTGCGTCAGTCATTCTGGTTTGAATAGAAGTTCTCTACTCTGGATTTTTTTTTTTTTTTTTTTTTTTTTTTTTTTTTTGCTTTCTGGTGTATTTTATTGGGCAAAACACTTTATTAGACACACGTGTTTGCCTAGAGGAGAAATTACACCTTTTTACAAATTATATATATATATGTTGTCAGCTCATGGTTCATGAAAGTCTGTTCCTTGTTTTAGGGAAACTTGTGTAGGGTGCCTGTAACGCACCCAGAAACACCACTACATATCATGAACATTTCAAGCATATCAACATGCGTTACATATCATGTAGCATTACCTCAGTCCTCCAGAACTACAGAAGCCTGTGCCGCACAGTCAGAAAAAAAAAAAATCATTTGAACCCGCCCAGTTCAGCTAGAGCACAACCATTTAAATGTGGGAACTTACTTGGTTGTTAACAGGGACTTTTTCATACATTTAATGATTTAGCAAGTTACAGTCAGGGTGCAATGAGGCCGTCATGTTTTTCTGTCATGTTACATAATACGAGCCAGATTTCTAGACACAGAGTAAGTTGAGACTTAATAAGCTGTCGACAGTCAGACATGGCTCATGGTGCTAAGGGATTTCCAATGGAGAATTTCAGTTACCAAGTATGATTTAGCCTGTGACCAAGTTTCATCTGTGTTTTACCTCATAGTCTACCTGTATATGATCTGTAAAACTGGGGTTACTTTAAGAGAGACCATTTTTCAATGAGACTATCCTTATAAAGCAATTGTAGTTTATGATTTGATTATTAATGATAATGAACTAGGTCTTAAACCATTAATAAGCAGTTATAACACACCTTAAACAGTAACCTGTTTGCATGCCAAATCAAGAGCTCACATTTATCTATGCTGTTGGAGCTCAGATTTTGCTGGTTACTATCTTTCCTTGTTTCCAGTCCGCATTATGCCTTTCCCATTTTCATATTTATCAGATAGAACAGCTCTCTCTCGCTGTTTTGTTTACTAGCTGCTTATTAATGATTTTAAAAGTGATTTTTGACCAAATTAATAACCATTAATGGCCTCAAGACTGTTCGTAAAAAGCGTAAGGGTAGTCTCATTGTAAAGTGGTACCCTTTAAAGTCATTAGCATGTAGAGAACTGGTTCCGATTATGTGTTCCTTGGCCTTTTAACGAGGATGAGCTGTTAATCTAGGCCATGGATTAATTTGAAGTTCCTAATGTTCCTAACCATTTCAGATGCCGGTTGAAGACTGGTAATCATTACTTGACATCAGAGGAAGTACCCAGCTCTAATGAACAGGCAGTGTGATTACCTGCAGCTTTTGCTGTTTAATTTGAAACATAACTGCAGTTGGTGAGGACCTGACACTTTTTGTTTTTGTTTGTGTGCAATCATGAGCAATTGTGCTGGCATTGCTGCTTATATTAGCCTGCTCACTCTTCTGTTTGGAGGCAGCTGGCTTTTGTTTGGTGCAGATGGAAACATGCTATTGTGGGGACATAATAAGTAAATTGTGGCCAAAACCAGCCTTAGCCCTGGCGCAGGAAGTGACCAGTACTGCGGTCAGTTTGTTACCATGACAATGTCATGAATAAAAAAAAAAAAAAAACTATTCTATGAAGCTCCCTTTTAGACACACTGCTTCAAGAGTTTTTTGGCACATCTTGTGCATGTGTGACTTTATCCTGATGGTGCATAGATCATGTCTTGTCAGGGCAACAGTCTGCAGTAGAAGGCTTTCGCTCAGAGGTGTGCGTGCGTGTGGGTGAGTGTGTTTGTTTTTCCTCCACATCTCAAATTTGCCTGTCTGAGCTTACAGTCAGCTTCAAATTCAGCTGAAAATCAGCTCAGATGTTTGCGTTTTCTTCAGCAGTGTCTTTTAGGACCTCAAAAGACTTGCATTACAGGTACAAGGTATGAACTTTTGAATGGATCTTTTTTTTTCTTTTTTTTTTGAATAGGACTTTTGCCAGAACCATGTTTTTGGGTAGGAGCAGACTCAGACACTTTTGTCTTTGAGCTTCAGTTGAGCTCAGGAGGAACAAAGCAGTGAGCAGATCCATCAAGATTTTTTTCCAAACCTGCCCCTTCTTGGTATGGGTTTGCAGGTAAATATGTAAAACTGTTCACGTAAACCGAGTGAGCATCCCTGCACTCTGTCCTCACTCTTCTGACACTTTTAAGCAGAACTCTCTGCTTTAACTCTAAACACTGCACACCTGCACTCAGTGAAGGTTGCCTCACGTGTTGTTTAATGGTTGTTTTTTTTTTTTTTGGATCTGGGATTATTATTTTGTGTATGTGCACATGTATTTTTTTTTTTTTTAATTTATATTTTTGACTCTTCCCCTGTATGGACTGCGAGGGAAGCCTGGTGTCTTTCTCCGTGTGGACTGTTGAGTTACGGCACCGGTGAATTTATCTGCGGTTCCACTGATCCCTCATTTTAAAGGTCAGCCCATTCAATAAGCTCTCAAGTGTGCCATATCAACATGAGCAGAAGTATGTACCGACTTTCGTAATTCTGTAATTTTATAATAAATCCTTTTATTTTGAAACAGTCTTTGTTCTGTGTTCTGTGGAGGAGGTGGTCAAGATGACTTTTGTTTTTTAGTCAGTTGTAGTGAACTAATTATTATTTTTTTTATTAGATTTCAACGCAGTTATTACTTATCAATGTTTTATACCTAGTATTTCCACTGTAGTTTTGTTTTTATTGGTGTATAATGCATGCATCAAGCTGAGTAGGTTGACATTAGTTTAAATGAAAAAATTAAGACTCCAGCCTTAATTTACCTCAAAACTATGGAGTCACTTACAACAAATACAACAGACAAAACCTACTGAGCCAATGGTACTTTCTCATTACTTCTCCATGTTAATGTTTTCTCAACCACTTTTGATCTCAAACGCACATGGTCCCAGCAGGGTTTCTCAACACTTCAGTTTCAGCCATGGGCTCCAAGTCTGCAATGTGTTTGCTGCTTGCTCTGTATAGGGGATGTTTATCTATCTCCCCCCCCCCCCCATGTTTCTGCTCTTTTCCATCATAAATAATCCATTCTAGAACAAACAGGGGAACATTCTAGAATATTCTACAACCATGTGATGGTGGGAACATACTAAAGATCGAACGCAGGTGCCGAACGAAAAGTTGGAGTGAGTTAATGTTCGCAGTGCTGGTGTGCTCTGGCTTTAGGATGTTTTTAATACTGAAGCAATAAAACACGAGAAGGCGTGCACTGTCATGATTAACGACACGGCTCTGATTCGATTAAATCGTCAGCCCCGAGTGTTCTGTTGACTCTTATACAATAGTTGTACAAGAGAAAGAAAAAAGCAAAGCAAAAGTCACAATTTTCGTTTCAAATGTGCTTAAATTTTGGTCATTCCTTCTGTCGAAGAAGTGGAACAATGTACGCTACAGCTCGTTGTTTTTTTTGTTTTAATAGATATAGCTGGCTGTCATGTTTTGTTCCAGTCAGTCTGTAAAGCATTTCACAGTTTGTTGATTTGTGTTTCGGCTGCCCACCAAAAAGTTTATTTTTATGCAGACTTTCTGTCCAGCCTTCTTCTCAGGATCTAAACAAACGGGCCGCAGTTTCTGCCGTTTATCCTGGCCTGGGCTGCGGTGGTCGCAGGCTGAGAAGGGCAGCCCAGGCCTACCTTTCACCAGCCACGTCCACCAGCTCCTCCTGGGGGACTCCAAGGCGTTCCCAGGCCAGCCGAGATAATAATCCTCCCAGCGTGTCCTGCCTGTGACCCGTGGCCTCCTCCCAGCTGTCGAGGCCCGGGACATCTCCACAGGGAGGCGCTGGAACCACCACCTCTGGCTCCTGTCAGGGCGGAGGGGCAGGGGCTCTACTCTGAGCCCTTCCAGGGTGTCTGAGCTCCTCAGCAGCGCCCAGGGCTTGTTTGAGAAATGTTATCTTTAAAAAGTTATCTGAGGTATTCGTTTTCTGTTTTTGCACTAAAGCGGAACATTTCGTGGTTACTAAGCAACCGGCGCTCAGCAGAACGATAGAGTTAAAACGTGCCGAGATCTCAAACAACACAGGACGCCTCTCAACCAATCAGATTGCGCTGTCTGAGCTGCTCTATAAAAACATATTTAGTGTGAGAAGCTTTCCTTAGAGTGTTATTCCGTGAAGTTATTTAGTTTGTCCAGAACTTTGTTAGAGAAGAAATTCAGTTGCTGTTAATTTACTGACTTGTCCAGTAAAAATCCTGGAGCGTTCATTATTAGGATGCAGTTCATGTCAATGGTGGAAACACAGCCTCCTCCAAAATCCATACTAGTTGAATGACAATGTAGCACTCTTTACACTGCACTTTTCAGGGTGAGAAGAAGACAGCACTCTGAAATGTGCACAGGGGGGAAATTCAGCTTAATTTAGCTTAATTGCTGGACTCCAGTTGTGAACGTAGACGTTGACGTGTTTTGTAGTGAGGGTACACATAAAGGCATGGGATACTTTAAGCCCCCCTAGACTGCAGTCAGGGTTAAAACAAGGGCTCTGCATCAGTGTTTTGTTTCTTAATCATGTTCTTGATGACCCACAGTGTATTGTATTCCACTCAAACCCACCTGGAGCACAAGGAAATCAGCAGTCACCCCACACATCTCTGCTGATAAACCCAGACGATATCATAAAAGTGAAGACTAGGCCAAAATATTGTAGTATCTTGTTAATAGGGGTATAAAAATGCATCAGTATATTGATCTGAAGGTGGCTATTTAACTGCATTGATGTTGGAATGTTATAATCAATTATAATTGCATTGTAGTATATACAGTGGAGTGTGTTTTGCAAAAATAATCCTCAGGTCCTTTTCAAGCACAAAAATGCTGATTTGCTTTCAGTTGACAGTAATGAATATTTATTGTCTATATTTCGCTGTTGAATTAATAACTAGGAACCATTGTAAATTCAGTGTATTATGGAAGGTAATTCTGAATTGTAACCATCAAATCAGGGTAAAATGTAAGATTTTGTTTCCTTAATCACAACTGAATTGCATTTGAAGATCAGAGGTTTATGCTCTTGGTATCTGGCGTTCTTAACATGAACGTCCTACACACTGCACCTTAAATAGTCTTTAAATTAATACAAGGGTTTATTATTCACTAACTGCTATGAGTTCTCTGCAAACAATGATCAGAATTGACCAGGCTGTGGTCTTTCTGGTTCTTTAATGAAAGTAAAGGCCAGACTATAAAAAGAACAGGAGGATGTTTTGGAACTTTGGTGTTGCTCTGAAAGTTCATTGGGTGGAAAAAGAAAAACAGATGGATCCGTGACCAAACCAAGCCTCACCTCTCACTGGAAGTCCGGATTACTGAACTGATGCTCTTATTTTGGACATATTATGAGAAAAAGCAGTGGACTGGAAAAGAAGATTATGCTGTTTAAAACAATTGACAGCTGAAGGTAAAAGAGGAAGAAGATGGATGAAGCCAGCAACGAGATGGATGGAGACATCTTCAGCGCTGTGAGACTGGTATGTAAGTTTGGTTGATGTGAGAGTGGGCACATGTACAGGGTCCTGGGGTTACGAGTTTAAAATACAAAGGCAGTGGGATTTGATTCATTTTACTCATAATCATTGCCGGAAAGGACAGGATGTAGCGCTGGAGGTATCCTGGAGGCTGAATTATTGAAGATGAATAAAGGCATCCTGATGACACACTGCTCTGGGTTTTCCCCCTTTCAGAAGAGAGCTTTTTTTTCTTTGCCTTTCTTGCAGCATGGGAACTGAACCTGAGGCTACAGAAAGCATGGCGAACAGAAAGATACACAGACCACACACAGACCAGAGTGACAGTGTGAAAAAAAGATTTCTGAGAATTTATATCACGACTGTCATTTAATCCGTGTGTTTACCAGAGCCAGACTGAAAATAGTGCCTGACATGCTGAAGGCTTATTCATTTCTACATGTATTTGTGTGTGTGTGTGTGTGTTAGCACTCTCTGTGTAATAGTATATGTGTCTTTGCCCATCGTCTATGAATGGAGGTTATTAATTGAGTTAAAGTAGTAAAAGTGTAGGTATTGACAAGATTTTTTTATTTTTTATTTTTTTTTTAACAGTCTCTTGCTGTCATTGATACAAACCATATTTTTCATGTGTGAGTGTTTGAACTGCCTTTCTTTCCCCTACACTCCCTGGGCCTGCTGTCAAACAATATCATACGGAAAGATCATCACTCTGAACAGCCTTTTCAGTGCTTATACCAGATGAAACGTCGCGTTTTTATAACCTGAATAAAAGCAAGGCCAGCAGGGCCTGCTTAGACTGCTTAGAAATGATGGTTATATTACACTCTCATGTTATATTTCCAGCACTCAGTTTGGGATTAGATATTATTAACCTCTTACAAGGCCAGGAGCGGCCATCAGGCTTCGGTTCCTCACGCCTATAACTTCAGTATTTGTATGTTTTTCATGTAATTATTGAATAATAAGCCATAGGCTGTACAGAGTCTGGGACTTTAAGGGCTTTAAACCTAATGTCTACATACCTAATATATAGAATTTGTAGGAATTTTGTTTCCTTGTTCTTTTTGATTCAAAATATGTTACGGAAGTCAGAAAGGAAGTGCATCAAAACGCCTCAGTGGCTTCTACTATGGTTTCTATTATAAAGACATGTTTTGAGTCAATGAGTCTTTTTCCTTTGAATTATCGTTCATGATAATCAACTGTACACAACAGATAGAGGTTAGGTTGTAAAATGCAGGAATATTCCATAAATATACCCTTTCAATCAGAACAAAGCTGTTTAACATTCATAGAAGTTAACAAGATTTTACTCCAAGTCATTTTGGACCATTTCTATTAAAATCAAGGCTTCTTCAAAATCAGCAAAGCTGTCCTTCAACACTACATGTGAGTGCAAAGCCAACTGAACATTCTTATTACAAAGAACAGAAATTACATGTGCCGTCTAGTCAATGTTTATATAAACCCCTAAACTGAAGGTCTGTATTTGGGCTTTCACGTCCGTTCCTCATCCTCATGACTACATAACTTACATGTGAGTTTCATCATACTTACTGAATAATTCATAGTACATATTAAATAAGTCACAGCAGTCACTGAATAGTAAATCTTACAAGAAATAACTGAATAATATTGCCGTTGGAACAACCTCATATATCCCAAATGACAATTTCACAGAAGAAGGAAAAACCATTGCAACATATAATAGAGGTTAAAGTAAAATATATATATATATTTTTTAAATAAATTTTGGATCATTTCTATTGGGTTGTTCATCTTGAAGGTTTGACATAATGGAAAGGCCAGCTTATGTAAGTAAGTAAGTAAATAAATAAATGACAATAATGGAGATGCAAGGTTTTGTCCCAACAGTGAAGATTAGCTGAATAGTGAACTTAAAGTTAGAGATGAAAAAAAAAAAGGTAGAAACAAAAACAACACAAAGTAACACTGCATAATAATCACTTCTCTCTAGACACACACACATGATGCCATATTCACCTCATTTGAGAACTTTAGCTGCGTGTGCTAAAATGGAATCAGAGAAAACACCAAACCGCGCAGTACTGTGACCCTGTAGCAGGCGTGTCAAACTGGGTTCCTTCCAGACTACAGCCCTGCAGAGATTAACCTTTTCTCTCATCTAACTCTGAAGTCACTGAGACTGACTCAGGTGTGTTTAACGAGGCAGAACGCTGAAGGCTACACTTTGGCCCAAAAGTCTGACATGTACCCTACAGCAGAGGTTCTCAAACCAAACCCCTAGACACCCAGGTCTATTTTTTCCTCTATCCCTTTGTGTTGTGAATTGAATTCAAGCAAAAACGTGGAACATCAGAGGGTCCCAAAGACCCAGTTTGAGAGCCACTGCCTTATCCTGTTTTCACTCTGTTTATGTGCTGCTGTAGTCTGACAGCAGGGGGCAACATGGCTCTGTATGTTCAGCATGGCACCACACGCCTGGTAGAAAACCTACGCCTGGTACAGAACCTGGGGTTTTGACATATCAGCTGGTGTGATGGAACTGTTGGTAGCTGTGTTAGGATAACACATACAGTCAGGTCCATAAGTATTTGGACATTGTTGCAATTGTTGTAATCTTTTGTCTGTATACCATCACAATGGATTCGAAATCAAGCAAACAAGACATGATGGAAGTAGAGACATTTAGCTTTAGTTTAAAGAGTTTGACATTGATATTGCATTAAGCTTTCAGAAATTACAGCCATTTTTTCACGGAGTCCCTCCATTTTCAGAGGCTCAAAAGTAATAGGACATGTGACCTACAAGCAGTTTCATGGCCAGATGTGGCCCGTTCCCTCGTTGTTCCATGAGAAGCAGATAAAAGGTCTGGAGTTGAAGTGAAGGAGGGCATCATTAGGCTGAAAAAATGAAATAAACCCAAAAGAGAGATACATTTTTAAAAAGAAGACATGCACTTGTGAGCTCAGCAAGAACAAAAAGTCCAGGGAGACCATGGAAGACGACTAGAGTGGATGACTGCAGAATTCTTGGGGAAGAAAAAACCCTTCACATCATCTAGCCAGGTCAAGAGCACTCCTGAGGAGGAAGGTGTGTCACTCTCAGAGTCTACAATCAAGAGACACCGCTATGAATGTAAATGCAGAGGGTTCTGCCCAGTTCTGGAATAAGGTCCTTTGGACAGATGAAACCACGATCAACTTGTACCAGAATGATGGAGAGAAAAGTATGGAGAAAGAAAGGGACAGTTCTTGATCAGAATCATATCACATCGTCCGTAAAACATGGTGGAGGCAGTGTTATAGGCTTGGGCATGTATGTCTGCCGGTGGAACCGGGTCACTGGTGTTTATTGATGATGTGACTGCTGACAGAAGTAGCAGGGAGAATTCTGAAGTGTGTAGAGCTCAGTTCTGACGTGTACTCTCTGCTCAGATTCAACCAAATTCTCCAAAACTGATTGAAAGGTGCTTTATAGTGCAAATTCATAATCACCCAAAATAAAGTATGAAAACAACCCGAGAGTTTCTCAAGGTAAAGAAATAAGATATTCTTCAATGGTCAAGTCAATCACCTGATCTCGACCCAACAGAGCGGCTCTTCAGTTACTGAAGACAAAACTAAAGACAGAAAGACCAACAAACAAGCAGCAACTAAAGGTAGCAACAGTAAAGGCCTGGCAAAGCATCTCAAGAGAGGAAACTCGGCATTAGGTTATGTCCATGGGTTCCAGACTTAAGGCAGTCATTGTTTGCGAAGTATTTTCATCTAAAGTATTAAAACAATCTATATATTTTATATTATATGACTTTTTCCACTTACTCTGAAAACGGAGTTACTTAGTGAAAAAATTGATGTGATTTCTAAAAGCTTAATGCAATACCTGTGTTAAACCCCTTAAATTAAGGCTGAAAGTCACATCTTGATGGCTTCATTTCAGATGCATTCTAGTAGTATACAGAGTGAAAACTACAAAAATTGCGTCAGCGTCTAAATACTTATGGACTTAACTGTATCAGTGAGTTACCCTTGCTCTGCAAATGTGCTGAATAATCTGCAATTTCACGCACACACACACACACACACACACACACACACACACACACACACACACACACACACACACACACACACACAC
>JBBPCZ010000012.1:16974105-16990566 GCA_037974445.1 Brycinus macrolepidotus
GTTTCTCCCACAGTCCAAAGACATGCGCGTCAGGTGAATTGGGGATTCTAAATTGGCCGTAGGTGTGAGTGTGTGAGCGAATGGTGAGTGTGTGCGCCCTGTGGTGGGCTGGCACCCTGCCCAGGTTGAGTCCCTGCCTCGATCCCGTTGGCTCCATAACCCTCATAAGGATTAAGCGGTTACAGAAAGTGAATGAATCTGTTAACCTTCGATTTAAAATCTGTTTAAAATTTATATAAATTATTTTTGAAATGCAAATAGACATAAACATTACAATTCAAGGCTGTAATTATAATGGTTAATTATAATGGTTATAAGGGTTAACATAATAATTATAAGGGTTAAGGCATTATAAAAATAAGCTTAAGAAGAAGCCAGTATCTTACTGAATATGACCAAGTTCTGCAAGACACTTCATGAGAGTGGAGATCTGAGAAATGTTAGAACTGTAATGGCTAACAATCCCATGATGTCTGTTTTAAGTGAATGTGAATTAGTACTGACTGGTATACTGGTTGAAATTCTTCAAGATTAAAGCTTGAAGAATTTAACTGTTACGGCACAAATAATCACAGGTAATGAAACGTACAAACAGTACAAAACACACTAACTTTTACGTGTTTAGTAAGGGCTGTTTCAGACACACAGCAGTCCTTCGATCTCCTCCCTCTGTGGTCAGTTGCGGGCTGAGGTAGCATTTAGCCTAGCATGGACACTAGTCTCCTCTTGTCTACTCTCACACCTCCTGCAACACCACCTCACTCGGTCAGCTGAGACAGACAGTGCCCCATTTCAGGGCCTGGCCTTCACAACTGGCTGAAGACCACCAGCTACTAATAATGTGAATGATCTGTAATCTTGAAAATTCTAGCAGTGCCTGGCAGTCCTAAATTTAAACATGTATTACCAAAAACTACAATTAAACTACATTTTGCACTGTTTGTACTAGTATAGAGATGCAAATGTGTCATGGGTTTTTACAACTTTTGCACAATAAAAATACTTTTATTTCGGTTTCAACATCAACATATTTCAACATTGTTGTGTGGAGGCAAAACTGTTAACCTTCAACATGGGGTTTATTTGCTGTATATAAATACATGCATTAATGTATAAATACTGTATACCCCGATGTGTACCATTACCATCAGAAATTTGAATTAAATCGTGATGTAAATTGTGAGTCTACTTATGTGAATACTATGGAATATACTGTGGTGATCTCAACTGTTTGTGTGTGTTTTCCAGCTGCAGCAGCAGAGAGTACAGCAGAGCGCGACACACACCCTCTACACACAGGTCTGATTCTGGGAATGCTGATGCTGATGCTAGTGATGGTGGCTGTCATCCTGGTGACCCTCTACATCTACCACCACCCCAGCTCTGCAGCCGGCCTCTTCTTTATCGAGGTGTGTGTGTGTGTGTGTGTGTGTGTGTGTGTGTTTTGAACAGAAATAATTTTCTGGCGTTTAAAGGCGTTTGAGATAAACGAAAGAAAAGGATGAAGTGTAATGACTTTATAAAGCCTGTTGAGTATTATGCAGTTATCGAGTCATTATGCCTTCTGTCATTCCCTCTCACTTTGCCCCATCAGAGCAATCAGAGTTCATCAAACTGCCCCACTGTGTTGATGCGGTTACATTGCCTGAAATTATTGACCTCACATTGATATCACAGTTTAAAAAAACCTTTTTAATCATTAGTAAGAAAGTGTAGCTAATATTGTAAGAAATGTAGGTAATATTGGTTTTACAGACATTGTGACAGCCCCAGGGCTAATCCATTTCAGACGACCACTTTCTATTCTTCCAATCATACCAAAAACATGACTGCAAAACACTAGAGGGCACCCACGAGCAAGGGAATGAAATGAGCTTAATGGCCAAAAACAGAACATGAAACATGTTTGTAAGCAGTTATGCATTATTTCATTTTGGAAAGCAGAAATATTTTACATTAAAAAAACCAATAACACCTTACCAGCATATTTCAGCAAATAAATATAAATCTATGAAAACTCACACAAATTTAAACAAAAATATAATAAAAATGTAAATGTAATTGTGGTCCACAGAGTGACCAATAACAATTCTGCAACGGACCTTTGTACTACAGAGTCATATAAATAACAAACGTTTGAAGTGAGATAATGCTGTGTGTTTTGTATTAACCTTCCATACATCAGTTTGTTTTGATTGTTCAGTGTCTAGAGTTATTTCTCATAACAGCATCATATGTGTATCATTCTGCTGAGAATCGGTTGCTAAGTAACAACAGTGGTCACTTCATTTAAAACTGCAGGAACTATTTTTTTGACTGGAGAAATATTAATATTAGAAATATGTATTTTTTAAACACTGAAGCTTCTTTTCTTTACTTTTTTTATGTTTCCAAACTGTTTTATAAAAGCAGTTGAATAGTCAAGGTCATGTGTTCTCCTGAACTGTCATACATGAACACACCACAGCACGAAATTCTTTCTCTGTATTTAACCCATTCACCAAGTGAAGTAGTGGGCAGCCAGGAACACAGCGCCCGGGGAGCAGTGTGCAGGGATGGTACCTGGCTCAAGGGTACCTCAGTGGTGCCACTGGCAGTCCTGGGATTCAAACCCACAACCTTCTGATTGCAGGGCCAACTCTCTAACCACTAGGCCACCGGCTGCCCCAGCTGTAATTAATAGGGTTGTAACGGTTCTCCAAATCCAAGGTTTGGTTCATACCTTGGTTGAGTTTGTTTTTTGGTTGATTAAGAAAAAAAAGGGGGAATTATTTATGGGTTTTAATTTGCAACAATAAGTACACCAAAGAACATGGTAGATGAACATGGCCGCTTCAACAGCATTAACAATGTTCTTGCCGGGGCAGATCATGGTTCTGTCTTCCCAAACCGCGATCTAAGACCGTGGACATTCGTATCACGTTTTTTGGTTCAGTTTAAGAACCGTTAAACCCCTAGTAATGTGTTACAGCGCTCAACTTCTGCTCACAACCAAATCTCTGTAATGTTATTCATGAAAGCTACTGCTCATTAAATATTCTTTTCTATGTTTCTGCAGCGACGGCCCAGCCGGTGGCCTGCGATGAAGTTCCGTCGCGGTTCTGGTCACCCGGCGTATGCTGAGGTGGAGCCTGTAGGCCAGGAAAAGGAGGGCTTCATTGAGTCTGAGCAGTGCTGAGGTCTCCACCTCCACCTTTGTGAGCCCATACACTGCCCTGCTTCCTCCGCAAATTTACTCATCCACGTAACAACTGAAATGTCCCTGCTTCATCATCCCTCCAGATATGAAATGACAGTATGGAGCTAACGCGCTTCCTGAGGATAGACACAGAAGCATCTGACGATCAATAACTGGCACGTTTCGACAGCTCGACTATAAAATGAGCCACAAGAAGAGATATAAAAGCCCTGACTCTGGAACAGTCTGTGAAAGTTTGGCCCTCATTTTTGAACTGCAGGATGAGTTCTGGATCTGACCGAGGAACAGCGCTCAAAGCCTCAGCTGCACTGGGACACATTTTGATCTTGGAGCAGATGAGTTGAGCGCGTTAACGTTTCCGGATGGGATACGTCCTTTCCTTTTGTCAGAAAAGGAAAACACTCCGCCGATGTCCAAAAACCTCTTTAAAAGGAAAATCACAGATGTACTTCTCCAATTTATGGTTAGGAGAACTTATTTAGAACTTTCTATATCTTTCCAATGGGTTTCTGGGTGTTATTTTTTCACATTGATATTTGTTTAAGTTTTTTTTTCTCTCTTTGAGTTTTCAGTATGGAGTTCAGTTTTTGGAGGAATAGGTCTGAAGCCTTTAGTACAGATTTTCTTGCTTAAATTTTTAATGCAGTTGCATACAAAAAAAAAAATATGTTCTGCTTTCAATTACTGCTACAACTGGGAAAGGTTTGCTTACTGTGACCGACCTGCCAACAGTACAGTACTGCTCAACTTTTCCATGCCTAGAGCTGAACCATATTTTACATTTTTGCACAGATCCTTTTAATGCACATATATTATTTTTTTATTTGTTTGGGAGTTCTTTGTGTTACTAATGCAAAGTTACAAGACAGGCGCTTGTGAGATTGTGTATTTTTGTGTCCTGTGTGTGTAAATGTGTGTGAGCCTTATGTTTGATTGCATTTCCTTTTATGATTTATATTTTGGATGAATTGCATTCATTTTTCCTACGACGCACTGATTGGAAATTCTTCACATCCCACTGCAGATGTCATTGGTTTTGAGGTTACTTTTCCAGTCTGAATTGATTATATTTTAAATGCTTAAACATGGTACAGGCAAAATAATGTCCTGCAATGGATGTACCAGTGACCACTTCAGTGAAAACATATATTTGATACAGTGACACACGTTTGGGGCCCCCTGTTCGAATGATATTCATTTATATGTAATGTTCAATGTGGCCTGTGCAAAACGTATGGCACATTTTCTGTTTTATGTTTTGCTTTTTCCCAAAATATTTAAACTCAGTAAATGAATAGATTTGTGCAGTAGAAATTGCAGGAAAATACCATATTTAGGTTTGTTCCCTGCAAAGGATGCATACGCAATCAACAGAACTTGTCATTTGACTGGGGGTGCCTTTTGTATGAGACTGTATATGTCCAAGTGTCACTATATATACATATGTGTAGTCTGACAATGTTTAAATATCTCACTTCCAAATTTCCAAAGTGTTCTTATTACTACTGGAGTGTTTATAGAGAATGAAAGATTGTAAAAGCCCTTCAAGTTCATCCTTAATATAGTCTGGAATTCCCAACATTTTTGCAATCATTTCAATAGCAATATATTGTTAAACTGTTAAATGACAGTTTGAATACATCTTGCTGCATTCATTTCCCCCACTATAGTCATAGCACAGACTACTAATATTTGTTGAACAGGTGTTTGGGTATTATCAAGACCAAAGACCCCTATGGTATTGCTGCATCAGAACTACTGTTCCTTATTACTAAGAGCATGCACACAAGCAAATGGATTAAAGAAAAATCAAATGTACACACTGTTCCTCTTTCTCCAGATGTAGGCGATCAGCCAAGACATGTCTGAAATCCAAATGTTGCGTCTTTAGAACTGGAACTGCGAGGTAAATGTTACTAACAAATACTGAAAGATTGTAATTACCTTTCCATTCATACACTCCCAAAACATCTCTCAACCCACTTAATCCGCATCCAGCTCTTCATTTAGGAGGTGCAGACTTGTGGTTGTGGTTTAGGACACAGTATGACTCAGTGTAAGCTAAGCAACACTTTACTGAACTGAACTAACCTGAACAAAAACTCCCCGTGTAGCCAAACGATGCAGGCAGCATTTTTGGACAACAGGGTCTGTTTTCACAAACCAGGTCAGGAGTAGTGCAGATCTAAAATTAATTTTTGTGGCAATAATTGTCTTAAATATGAGAGATTCTGATCCAGTATCAGTCCTGGTTAGTCCTGGTGTTGTCTTAAACTGCTGTCTGACGTTTTGTTAATTTTTACAGTAAGTCATACTGTGTTCTAAACCACACTTACTGTCCCGCCTTAATGGAGAGCTGGATGGGCTTCAAGTGGGTTGAGAGAAGTTTTGATGATATTTGTCAAGTCCAGGGCTAAAGTAAAGAAACAAATCTTCTTGGCTGATCGACTACATATGAGCTAAGCGGAAAATAGTGTAAAATTGAATCTTTTTCTGAACAAATTCAGGCTCTGCAAAAGGGAAATGACTACAGACTCTGTTTAGGTCAACAAAACGGTATTAATTACGGAATGAAACGAAGTGAAAGTGAAACGGAAGGATAAAGATGGACACAGACATTCTCTAGGTTTATATTTAAGCCATGTTGAACAGTACTATGAAGCGGCATTTAGAAGTGTAACTACACAAATGCATACACCCTTTTTTCACACAACACCTTGACATCTGTATTTTAGTATTATTTTAAACCCCTGCTGAAATGGTCACCCACAACCATTGCCACCAGAGGAAACCCTTGCACCCTTTATTTGATTAAGTCATATTTGCACTGACAGCTTGGTCTGCTTTGCAATTGCCATGTGTCTTTGTTTACTTTATTTTTGTATATGACCTGTTTCACTGGACTCATTTGACTAATTTCACCGAACCATATCTCTCCGAGTGTGTGCATGAGTGAGTGTGTGTGTGTGCGCGCGCGCTCATGACATTGAATCCTAAAGTTGATGACTATTTTGTGAAATAATCACAGATGTTTGACAGATGAGGACAATTTCCTGTTCAACGGCAGACTTTGCTTTAAATTGGCAGCACATTAGGATTTTTCGATAATCATGACATGAGAGTCACGACCCGCTGTGAGCTGCTGAACGACATGCCGTTGTAACTCTGCGTGCTCCTCTGTAACTACTGTCTTTTGATTACATTTTAAAATAATAAAGTTGTTTAAACAAGGCTCTCTTTTCTTGAGGATGTCGATATATCTCCAGGCATACCCTAGGCCTGTGTGGTAACGGAGTACAGTGTACATGCAGCTGATCTGTCAAGACATGTCATGTCAAAGCATTTACCAGCCCTCACAAATATCAGATATTCTTCTGCTGTCCTTTTATGTGTGATGGCCCTGTATTGATCAAGTCAAGTCAAGTCAAGTAGGTTTACTGTCATTTCAGCCACACAGTACACAGTGAAATGAAACAACGTGCCTCCAAGGCCGTGGTGCTACATAAGAACAGAAACAGAAACACCATGTTTACATTTACGGCATTTAGCTGACACTCTTGTCCAGAGCGACGTAAATCAGTGCTTAAGTAGTCCACATCTATTCTTCATACCTGTAAAGCTATACTTAAATCAACATCTACTTTTAACCAAGTTACTACTAGCTAAGTTACACACCTTAAAACCTGTCAAAGAGAAAAAACAAGTCAGAAGTTAATACACAAGTAAGGGAAAAAATCAAAAAAACAAAACCACAATACCACAAGTGCAGACAGGACGAAAGAAAAGTGCAAGAAAAAAACACTGACAACAGCTACAGTACAAGTCTGAATGAATATAGCATTATGATTGATACTGTATTCTAGCAGCAGAGAGTTACATGTGCAAAAATGCAGAACAGAGGTAGACAGCAAAAAATATAATTGCAATACAGCAGCAGCAGGACAGAGAATGTGCAGTGTAATAAACAGAAGGGTATTTACAGAGGTAATTGAAGTCTGAGTTGTTTGAGTTGCTTGTTTAAGGCAGATATAATGTATATACAGTGTGTGTGTGTTGTGTTAGGCAGAGGAGAGGGAAGTTCAGGGGATTGGTGCATTGGTGGTGTGTGTGCGCGGGGGGGGGGGGGGGGGGGGGTACAGTTTATGTTTCCCTTCCGGCTGAGGGGTCCTCCAAAATGCTGCTGGCTTTGCAGATGCACCATGTGATGTAAATGTCGGTGACAGAAGGGAGAGAGACCCTGAGGGTCTTCTCAGCTGTCCTCACAGTCCCCTATAGGGTCTTGCGATCCGAAACGTTACAATTCCCATGCCAGGCTGTGACACAGCTACAGAGAATGCTCTCAATAGTCTGTCTGTAGAATGAGGGGAAGACTGGGGGGGGGGGTTTGCGCTCTCCTCAGTCTCCACAGGAAGTAGAGACATTGTTGGGCTTTCTTGGTGATGAAGCTGGTGTTGAGGGTCCATGTAAGTTTCTTCGTGATATGAACACCAAGGAACTTGATGCTTTGGACTATCACCACTGAGGAGCCACTGATGCTCAGCAGAGAGTGATCACGTTGCACCCAGCATTCTCAGCTTTCCAATCAGATGCTGAGGAATGATGGAGGTTTGTGAAGTGGATGTGTCCACAGATGCTTCGAACTCGCTGATATCACAGGAATTTCTGCCCAGGAGACCCTAATGGGCCCTCCCTCGCCCCCTTTTGCAACACTAGCCAAGTTAGTAAGGGTTACAGAATTGCCAGGCACATTGGGCTGTCCAGTGTTGCAATAGCAGCAGTTTGAAAAGATGTGGTTCTGAGCAGGCATGTGCTAGCCTTGAATTGGCTATGACCAACTGTGACCCAGCTCATCTTGACTTGGCTCCCATTTTTAACACTCTACTCAGATGCATATTCCAACAGCTTTCTCTCTTGGCCACCCTTCATCCATCCTTCCTTCATTCTTAAAATCAGAATCAGAGTCAGAATCAGAACACTATATTGATCCCAGAGACACAGAGACAAGAACAATATAAAATAAAGTCTAAATAAATCCAATAAAAAATCTGTAGAAAAAAAAAAAACTCAATATGAAATACACTACGTTTATATACACAAATGCTGGGTATAAAAAAGTCATTCTGGGTAGTCTGGGTAGGTGGTGGCCTAGTGGTTAGGGAGTTGCTCCTGTGATCAGAAGGTTGTGGGTTTGAATTCCAGGACTGCCAGTGGCACCACTGAGGTATCTTTGAACAAGGTGCCGTCCCGACACACTGCTCCCCGGGTGCTGTGTTCCTGGCTACCCGCTGCTTTACTTGGTGAATGGGTTACAGAGAAAGAATTTCACTGTAAAAGCAGAAAAACAGTTTAAAGTGCTGGACTTTGTGGTCCGGTCCAGTCCAGTCTACAGCACTGTGCTGGGATGGAGCGCCACCCTCGTTCACTTCTCTTCTCCACCTCTTCAGCCCTCCAGCCCTCTGCCTCCCTGTGAGCTGCTTTAAACTCACTCGTCTCCAGTCCCACACACAGGAACGTCCTCTCTAAACGAGGAGGGGTTTTTTTCGGATGGCCGAAGCCGCAGTGACAGGTAAATGTCTAATTTAAACCTTTAAACTTTATCCACATGTTCCACTACCTGTCATTTTGGGGTGACGGAGCAACTGTTAGCTAACTTAGCTGGCTAACATAGAGCAGCTTATTTACAGTACCTTAACTGACCAGACAGACACAAAACATGTCCTTTCTTCATTTATTTTTAAACATGTAGAGAAAAAACGAAGATACAATTGAAACTGGCTGTTAGTAAATACACTGAAAGCCATTCTGCCATGCTAACAGGTTAGCTTGTTTGCTAGCTAGAACTTAGCTAAGCCCGACTAACTGAACTGGCTGGGGAAAGTTAAGGGTAACTGTTACATTTGTTAGATTTAGAGGACAGTTTCCAGTGTTTATTTGATTGTGTGATCCTCATGTAGCTCTAAAGTATTTCGCTGTGACATGCCAGTTAAATCTGCTCTTGTTTAGTGTCATTTTCATTCAGCAGGACCGTTATTAAACCAAAGTCCAGAGATTATGTAAGCTAGTTCACCTAGTTGCTCTGTGTAACAGTTGCTGCATATGCAGTAGGTGTTTTAAGTATCAGGCCTAGCTCCGGATTTCAAGATAAATAGTAAAATAGTAATAGTTCACAAAGCATCTTAAGGCATGTCCTTGCCCTTTAGGTTCGCACGGTGTGAAGTATATCACTGTCACATTACAAAATGTTCTCATTGCAACATGCTGTACTGAAAGTCCCTGTATGGTGACTCCAGAGAACACATTTTATGAGCAGCATGGTAGCAGCTGAATCTTCACAGTGAGTCTTTTAGTTTGTTAGGGCAGTATTTTGGGGCAGCTGGTGGCCTGGTGGTTCGGGAGTTGCCCCTGCGGTCGGAAGGTTGTGGGTTCGAATCCCAGGACTGCCAGTGGCACCATTGGGGTACCCTTGAGTAAGGTACCTGCGTTCCTGGCTGCCCACTGCTTCACTTGGTGAATGGGTTAAATACGGAGAAAGAATTTCACACTCTTCACTGTGTGCTGTGAAATGTTCACGCGTGACTATAAGGAGCCACTTTATTTTGAATGGTAACTTGAGTATTTTGATGACTTTTTTACTAGACACTGTCAACTTGAGTGCAGCATCTGTGGCATCAGCTCCTGAGCTTGCAGCAGGAAAACCCAGCAAGCCACCCTCTAGGAGAGGCCGTCCACGGCCAGACCGCAGTCGTAGATGGGGAGGCCAGGATAGATCCCAGCCACACTCTAACCCAGCGGGACAGGTGAAGGAGAGCCCTGAATCTCATAACAACACTGCTGTGCCACATGATGGCTCATCCACTAGATATGAAATAAGAGGAGGGAGGGGAAGAGGAGGGCGAGGAGGTGGTGGCGGCCGCAATAATGAACGTTGGACCGAGGGTCCAAGATGGTCAAGGGCTGGAAATGATAATGGCCTCTCTGGATGGGACCATGGACCTAATCGGTGTCAAAGACCCAACACTCCACCTGTTCATAGGCCTGTAGATACGGAGAATCAACATGGACCTCCTGGAGCTACCTACACAGTGGAGTCTCAGGTTGATCCTAGGGATACCTGGCCGAAAAGGTCTAAGAGAGGCATGGGAGAGAGGACAAGGGGTCCGTTACTCAGAGACAAGGATTTAAATCGGGGAGATTTTGGAGAAGCTGTAGCCAATCAAGCATCGATTGAACATCTAGAACTGGAACATGAACAAAGGAACCAGAAAGGATGGAGAGGAGGTGGAGGAGGGCGGCAGCCAAACCTCAGAAAAAAAGGACCCCCTGCTTTTCATCCTAGTGACCACAGAAACTGGAGAGAGAGAGAGCCATTCCATGTGGGGGGAGAAAAGGGGGAACCGAGAGAAGAAGACAGCAGAGAAGGCAAAGAGGAAGCTGTTCAGAAAGGTGGAAGTGGAAGGGATAAATGGAAAAGGCCCCGATTGCAAGAGCAGGGACAGAGGAGACCAGTAGGAGCAGAAAAAAGGACTGGACCAGTGAAACGCATGGAGGTCCCCAAGAGCAAAGAAACTCAGACAGGTGAGTGAGATTTCATTGTTCCAGACTTTTCTCATATATGTAAGATATTCTTTGTATTATATACACTACCTTTAAAAACGTTTGGACACAGTTACTCATTAAGGTTCTTTCTGTACTGTTTTCCACAATTTAGAATGATTGTGAAAACATCAAAACTAGGAAATAACATGTTCACATAGCTTCAAAATTTTATATGTAATATTGATAATGGTAGATAGTGGTAAATTGGAAAAAGAACCTGAGAACTCATTCATGTACTCCTCTGCCTTGAGTGTATCTGGAGGCAAAAAAAAAGCCAAAACCTGATTGCAAACCAGGTGAAAGGACCTCAAGTATTGCATGCTTGACTATTTCATGGGATGCCCTAATGAGAGGTAGCTTTTAAAATAATTATTTACATCTTAACAAAAGATTTAAAAAATCATATAAAAATATTATAATTTAATTTGTGCAAAATAACCCATCAGCATCACCAAAAGCCACCACACGCTTCATTCTTTTTAGGAAGGTAAAGGAAATCTTTTAATTAGACATTTATATTCATGTGGAGAATTTATCTTATACAGTGAAATCGAAGTTGCTGTCATCATAGTCATCTTTTTGTCACTGTCAGTTGAAGTGTAATAGAACATTGTTCTGTGTGTGTGTGTGTGTTCAGGCTGTCTGATTGAGCAACTGACGGAAGAGAAATATGAGTGTATGGTTTGCTGTGATGTGATTCGTGTCATGGCACCAGTTTGGAGCTGTCAGAGCTGCTTCCACGTCTTCCACCTGAACTGCATCAAGAAGTGGGCTCGCTCCCCTGCCTCTCAGGCTGATGGTAGAGTATTAAAACAGGCTGCAGAAGAGCCTAACCCCCTTTGTAGTATTTATGCTTTTGAACTGAGCAGATTGCATAGGGATTGATTTTTGCTGAACTTAAGTTAAAAGTTTGTCTGTATCATAGTGTTTATGTTTTGCAGATAGAGGTGAGGGATGGCGTTGTCCTGCTTGCCAAAATGTGGCATTCAAGGCTCCGACTTCTTATAGTTGCTTCTGTGGTAAGTACCTACTGCCATAATATCTATATCCTCATTTATGATGGTTATTTAGGGTACTTTAAACTGGAGAGGGAGAGGGACCACCATAGGACCATGCCTGACTAGATATTTTGCACTTCATTGTCGCAGTAGCCTGAGAACAGGGAGTAATCTCTTGAGAAAAATCGAAAATATAAACAGTCATTCTGACAGTTTTTGTTCTTGACTGTCAGGGAAAGTGACCAATCCAGAGTATCACCGCAGTGAGATTCCACACAGTTGTGGTGATATGTGTGGGAAGAAGAGGACCGGAAGAGACTGCAATCACCCCTGCAACATGTAGGACTACACTGGCATGACCAAACCATAACTCCTAAGAAGATAATTGCACCTAAAGTAGCAGGGGTCTACTATAATTTAATTCAGTGACATTTGATTGGGTTTTAAGAAGTAAGGAAGCCTGAGGGGGAAAAAAAACCTGTAACCTGTTTTATCATTGTAAATCTTATCTGTTTCTTTGTTTACTTATTTATTTATTGTCTGCAGCTTGTGCCACCCAGGCCCCTGTCCACAGTGTCCAGCATTTATCACAAAATCCTGCATTTGTGGAAAAACAAGGTGATATGCACCCTCATATACACAAATGACCCAAACCAAACTGCCACATTGTTTTCTGACTGTATTTGTGTATGTGTGTAGTAAGCAGGTGCGCTGCAGTCAGACAGAATCACTGCGTTGTGAACAGGAGTGCGGTGCTTTGCTGAACTGTGCAGAACACTCCTGTTCTCAGGTTTGCCACCAGGGACCATGTCAACCCTGCCAGCTCCGCGTCAGGCAAGGTAAGTGTGTTTGACAGGGCTATTCACATATTAGTTAGAATTACTGTCTGTGAATTTACTGCAGCTAGGACATACGCTTGTTACTGTCCATCTTGAGCAACCGGATCCAATATCACAGCTCACAAATTGGCACCCCTCAATGTCTGATTTCCTCTGTTTACTTTGCAGTGTGCTACTGTGGGGTGGTGCACAGGGAGGTACCGTGCGGGGCTGACCAGGACAAGTTTGACAGGACTGGACATTTCTCTTGTAACAAACTATGTGGAAAGTAAGTTCTGACTCTCATGTGCACTGTAAAGCCCGACATTTGTAGACGCCCATCTTAATCTATTGCTGCACAATTTACCCTGTCTGTCAATGACAAGGGATCACCACAGAACCACTGCTGACTCGATATTTTACATCTTGACTAAATATCACTATCTTTTACTGTCACTGTTGGTTGAGAATAGTCTCCAAAAATTAAATGCATCCAGTCAACAGTGGTTCCTGTTCATTCATAACTTTAATGTGATACTTTGAAAGGTATCAGTAGTCCACATACCACTTTATATGTTTTCATGTAGCTTTGCTGAAGCACAACTCATGCTGTGGCCCTGTGGGTTTGCATCCAAACACTGCAGTCTCAAGCAAGTTCTGTGCTTAGTTGTGGCATATCAGTATAACTTTCAAACGTCATACCTTTTTAAACTATATACTGTGAACGGGTTTACTGCCCACTCTGCTGAATGTAGTCAAATCTTTACAGTAATCACCACTGCAGGAACACTGAAAGCCTAAAAATATTTTTTATCACCAATAGTTTCAAGGGCACAACAGAGGTTTTATATTTGCATTGTTTATCCTAAATGAGTTTTAAAGGTACATTACATTCACTGTCCCAGGGTATATGTGCATAATTAAGCCTTTTCTATAAAATAAAATGAGAATTCTGAAGGAAAAACAGAGTAATTTAATGCAACATCCAAATATAGAACTGCAGTGGATTATGACACAATTATGTTCCCTAACTGAAGGTACCAAAGATACACCTTTTGAAGGTAGCACTCCAGTGACAGTTTAGTACCTTCTTTTCTGAGAGTGTTGTTAAAAGAATCAGTTATAAAGAGATCATTCCTAAAAGAAGTATATTTGTGCATGTAAGCCAAAAGTGTCCAACTTTAGGTGACTTTCCAGCTGAAGCACACCTAAGGAAACATTTAGTCGTCAGGTTTGCTAAGTTTATTAGAGCGAGAAAATCACTACATGCCTGCTGTGAGCCTATAAGTGTTCTGACATTTTGAATGTGTGTATCTCCAGGATGCTGGAGTGCCAGGCCCACCGTTGCCAGCAGATGTGCCACCCAGGCCAGTGCCAGCCATGCCCTCTCTCGCCCAAGCTGGTGCGCAGCTGCCCATGTGGGCAGACGGCCCTGGCTAAGCTCCTGGAGCTTGGCTATCCAGAGAGACGGAGCTGCACTGACCCCATCCCCTCCTGCGGCAAAATCTGCAGCATGCCTCTGCCTTGCGGCGACGCTGGTGCGTGTGTGTAAATGTTTAGGGAGAGCTTGGGACAAAGTTACTTAGGGCCACAGTGCTAGTGCTGGACTTACCTTTGTGTGGATTGTGTGAGGATTAAGAGGTCTGTGTAATTTCGTCTTCATCCATTCATATACTGAAGGGACTGTATGGATATCTAAATGTGCCCTTTATTGCTGTTTAGTCTAATGTTTTATAAATATTAAAAATGCAAAGAAAACTACCTGTTGGCATGTTGTTTACAGAGAACTATTCCGTTGTGCACTCTGTTGAAGGAGGGCTCCCATCCCATTGCTAGAGGTTTCCCCTTACTTTTTTCTCTCTCATTCTCTCCTTCAGACACAGTCCATCTGTGTGATAAGCTTTGTCATGAGGACAGCTGTGGCCCCTGCTCTCTCACCTCCACTATTAAGTGCAGATGTGGCAGCAAGACTAAGGTTAATCAGTACATGAATAGCATGATTATTACATGAGGATAATTTGCTCCTGAGGACTGTAACAAACATATTTTTTCTCTTTCTCAGGAGGTTCCATGTGCAGTAATTCAAAGTGAAGGTGAGCAATGGTTTATGTACTTGGTATCATTTGTACTTGCAACACCTACATTTCTTTATGTACGTTATTAACAGGTTGACATTGTATTACATTCTTAAAAATGAAGGTGGCAAAAAGAAAATAACTTTTTCTTCTCTACAAAGCCTTTAGGGCTGTTTATGAGGTGGAAGTGTGACAAACGTTTTTAAAGAAGTTCTGCCTTTATTTCTTATTGATGAATTGTCCTGCTGTGGCAAGACAGTGATGTAATCCACCAGAGTGGTAGTTTTTTAGTAGTTCATTTGTGTAGGCAGATAAGTTGTGTTTTTTTTTTTTTTTTCCTGGAACCTTACTTCTACGCAGTTTAGGAACATATAATTTTAAGAAACTCTAGGAAGTTCAAATAAAATATAATTGGATGGGCAGAGGGGTTCCCATTAGTATATCTAACACGCACAGGTGTTAAGTTTTATTCAGTAACGTATATGTCTTATGCTCCTTGTAGCAATTTGAGATCAATTTTGTTTTTAAACCCAGTCTAAGAAATGTTAGGCTATGTTGTATACTGTTAATTTACTGTTATCCTGTGCCCTGTTTAAAATATTTAGCTACTTATTTGGGTTAACATCTGTGTCATGTCGGACTGGGGAAGGAGGACGCAAATGCGAGGGATCTCAAAGTAAAGAGGTTTAATCACATTTTAATCCAGATTTGGAGCTCAGCGAGCTCAAACAGAAACAGTTCACAAACAGAAAGAGTCTCTAAGCAAATCCACAGAGTACTTCACGCTGCATACATCTGACACCTCAAGAGGCTGAGTCGGACCTGATGCATCTAGAGCCTCCTTAATGGGGTTCGGTAAATAAAAAAAGGGTCTGTAGTCCGCCTCTCACACGTAGCACGAGCCTGTTAGGGGAGCAGAGTCTTTGCAGAGAATCAGAGCTCGGTTCAAAGTTTACTCACGGACAGATAGCCAGACAAGAAGACAGACTGAAGGTAGAATGATGGCGACAGCACGCTACCGTTTCTGAATCGGCTGGCTTTTATCTAGGGAGACACAGGGGGCTTGACACAAACAACCAATGACAACACAAGACTAATGAAACATAAACAAGGCTTGATTCCAATATCATGAGAAACAGGTGAGGCGCCTGGCAACCCGGGTTGCGCAACTGCTAATGAGCTAGTCCGGAACAGGTGGGTTGCCAGGCACCGGAGTAAACAAAACAAACCAGCACGTGGACGCAACGGGCTTCCCCAGGCTCAGAACTCCGGTGACGTGGCCCGCTGGAGGCGGGGCCGAGATGGCCCGGATGTGACAATCTGAAGAGTTTTGTCTTAATTAAATATAAATAATAGTTAATTAAGCTTTTTAAATCGTTGTATTTTTCTGTTCAATCTTGTAAATAGTTTGTGACAATGATGAGTGATTTGGTATTGAGCATTGTGATATTACAATTGGTATCAAAATCAACAATTCTTGCTAAAAGAGCTGACATCATTTACAGAAGTAATGTTGCATTCTGTCCATCTTGTTACTCCAGTCTATGTGTTTCTTGAATCTGTAGAAGAGTTGGTGTTTACCTGTGAGAGACGCTGCAGTAAGAAACGTTCCTGTGGCAGGCACAAGTGTGGAGAGCTGTGCTGTGTGGTAGGCAAACCATTCTGAAATCATTGTAAGATATGTAAAAATTTTCTTCAGAGAGAACTGATCTCTCTCTCTCTCTCTCTCTCTCTCTCTCTCTCTCTCTCTCTCTCTTTCTCTCTCTCTCTCTCTC
>JBBPCZ010000012.1:17017364-17035155 GCA_037974445.1 Brycinus macrolepidotus
GTGTGTGTGTGTGTGTGTGTGTGTGTGTGTGTGTGTGTATATATATATATATATATATATATATATATATATATATGGTACTCTGAGACTACAGCCATAACTAGTCTCAGTGTGGCAAGTCTACTTTAAGTTAAGGAGCTGGAGAGATCGTGCCAGCAGGAAATTAGCATTTTGCATTTTTAAACTGTCTCATGTAGATAGCCTGCGAATAATTCAACATCTTCCAGTGGAGGGGGATGAAATAAGGCTGTAAAGAGCCATCACACTCCAGCTAATGACCTACTGAGCTGTGGAAGTGTGGTGGCAACTGATCTGGTTTTTAGTTCCTATACTTCAGTGCCCTGAGTGCACTTGACTAACTATTAGACCAAATGCACTCAGTACACGTAGAGAACAAGAAGAGAAGTGGGCGAACAGGCTGTGTTTTGCCCAAGGCTTTCACCACTGTGCTGTTAAAGAGTAGGAACTGCACCAGCTATATGCACGAACACACTCCAGCCTTGGATCACAGCCACTCTCTGAAAGTCGCACCTTCACTTCTCTCAACTGGGGGCTTTCTGACACTACAGGCTTAATTCTGTTGGGTATGGTCGCAGTAGTAAAAATGGCTTAAATATCTCAAAATAGAAGAAAATACCAACAAAATAAATCAAAACAATATATAGTAAAATACTGATATTTGGAAAATCCTCTTACAGCACTGCCTCAATCATTTCTCATTTTCTACATTGTAAAGGAAATCTGGTTTTCTGTCAGAGAAATTAGAATAAAACTTTTTTCAGGGAGAGAGTGGCTAGTTTTCAGTAGGCCAAGAGCCTGTACGTGGAAGTCTGGCCTAATTAATTAAAGCTGCAGTAAATGGACATTTCTGTTCAAACCTACTAAAATATTAAAGGAGACTTCCATGCATAATCCATAATTTAATATGTGACTCTTTACCTCAGAGGTAATTCAGCCAAGCCAAGACTAGTGAGACGGTAATATGTAACTCCAAAACAAAACATGAACAAAAAGAATTGTTGATTTATCTCTAATCCTTGGTTTTCTATAAGCAGACCATAAGGTTAGAACTGGACTGTTTATAGCCTTACATATTCAAATACTATATATAATATTTATATATAATACAGACAGCTGCCCTGAGTCCTAAAACTATAGCATACTGTAGCAATGAAGAATCTTGCTTCAGTTTCTGACCTTCTGCTTTAAAGCAGTAGGTTTGCTTTGGTATGTTTTCCTCTTATCCCAAGTTTTCCACTTACATATTATTATTTATGAAAATATATCATTTAATGCATTTTTAAATGATGGCGTCATACAGTATCAGAAACCACATGAGCAAGTATTTTTGAGATCACTAAACAACAACACTAATTGAAACGAGTGTGTGGTGGCTTGGGTATTATGTTGGGATGCTAACTGGTGGGGTGTAAGATTCTATTACTTGTTAGCTCCATCATCTCTAGTTTAAAGCTCATGAAGCTTTCAGACACCAAATATGTCTTGACTGATTGATTACATTTGGGATAAAGGGGAAATTTGTGTGATTTTTCCATTTTTTTTGACAGACTGTCCCTTTAGTCCTGAGTCTTGTTTATAGTAGGTGGGAACTTTTGTAGTTTTATTATATTATACTGATTATTATACTGATGTACCTCTGCTTCCAATTCTGGCATTCCCCTTTAATAGTATTGCTCTCTTTCTCTCTGTGTCTGTTTGAGAATGAGCGACATATTGCCAGTTCAACTGGCTTTGACTGCAGAGAGAGAGAGAGAGAGAGAGAAAGAGAGATGGAGAGAGAGGCTAAGCGGCTCCACAGCAGCGACCAGTCAGGGAGCATTCCCTTATCTACTGATGGAATGCAACAGCTGCTGGAGCCTATGGGAGTGTGTGTGTGTGCACGTGAGAAAGCAAGTGAGTGTGCGTGTGTTTGCGTGTGTGTGTGGGCCGGCAGGAACCCCCCTGAAAGCCCCCCCAACTCTCAACCCCCCACATTCCCTCTCAGCCGGGCTCCTGAAAGACGGCTCAACCGAATGAGAGCGAGCGAGAGAGAGAGACAGAGAGAGAGAGGGAGCAGGGCAGCACGTTCCAAGTGGAGCGAGAGAGAGGGAGAGAGGAGAAGGAGAGAGTTAGAAGAGGAGGAGGGCAGAAAGCGAAAGAAGTGGAGTGAGCGAGTGAGTGAGAGAGGGAGCAGGAGGAGGGGAGGTGGGGGGGGGCTGAGGAGGAGGAGAAGGAGGAGGTGAACGGAGGGTGAAGAGGAAGAGACGCAAAGCAAGGAGAGAAGGAAAGACAAAAGAAAGAAGAGAGGAGTGTGGAATTGAAGGGGGGGAAATGGCTTCAGAGGAGACGGCTGGAGGGGCGCGGAAAGCCACCAAGAGCAAACTGTTCGAGTTCCTCGTCCATGGAGTGGTGAGTACCTAGTGTGTGTGTGTGTGTGTGTGTGTGTGTGTGTGTGTGTGTGTGTGTGTGTGTGTGTGTCTGTGTGTCTGTGTGTGTGTGTGAATGCAGCGACAGCCATGTGTATGAGACGTGTGTGTGATAGCTGGGAATGCCGTCCATGTGAAGGTTATTTCCAGCATGCCGCTCTTTCTTTTTTAAGCAGAGAGAGGGAGGGCGAGAGAGAGAGGGAGAGAGAGAGGAGGGAAGTCAAGGGAAACAAGGCAAGCAAGCATGTGTTTGTACAATAAAAGAGGGAAAGCAGGGGAGAAAAAAAAAGAAAAGAAAGGCTGCAGCCAGTCGTCCAGTCATTGGACGGATGGCATGGGCAGCGTGCTCCAAAACGGCAAGTGTTTTCATTCAGAACAATGCACTCCTTCAGCCTGAACCCAGCACACTAACATTATTCTAACTCCCCTGCCCACATGAGTGCCCGCACCAATAACATTCAAGCATGGCACATATTTAATGATAATCTGTTCACAGGAAATAAAACCCGTCTGGAGATTCTCTGTGAGGGACCGACTTGTAACTCAATGAATTACACCCACGAAGGGCTCTTTGGAGGGATGCCACAGAAGAAAGCACTTTTGGTTACCTGAAGAACCATTCAAACCTTTTTTTAATGCTAGAGTGGAGGGCCTTTTCAAAGTTTAAACAACCTAAGGAGAAGGTGCCACACCAATCAAAGCTGGTTTTTAGAATTGTACATGCAATCCAAGAACCATTCAGGGACCTAATTTCAAGACGTTCTCAAATTATATTTAAAAAAAAAAAAAAAAAGATGTGACCTCTTCAAAAGATGTCATAGATAAGCTTCCGTTTCATTCCTGCTGTCTGAGCCTTTTGTTCATATAGAGTGCAGTTGTAATCTTTTATTTATAATTACCAATACTCCGTCTAGCTGGGATCCTAGACTGTATTAGTGTTGTCAAAGCAGATTTTGGGAAACGTAAAAACGGTCTTGCATCACTTCTTTGCAGACACACAGCATGTGACATAATGAGGCCGAACTTTTACATTTGTAGCCACAAAACCTTCGGTGAATTTTGAATGTTTCCTTTCTCCTGCTTTAATTTGCCTAAGCAAATGAATGTAATATCATGAAACTCAAGCTGCAAAGCAGTTTAGCTTTGAACTTCATCAGCTTTTTGTTCCAAGAGAAAGATCTAGGTTACAGTACAATCTGATTTGTCCTTTTTTGGTTGGATCTGAGATTCTGGCGCCGGCTTTTAGTGATCACATTTAGGAGAGCGAGCCCTGCTTGCCAGCAATATTGTGAATTCATGGCTTCTTGGCTTTTGTTGAAGAGTCCATAACTTTCTGAATTGCTCAAGAAAGGACCAGTGATATTTAACAGTCAACCGTAATCAGCCCAGACCTTCTGTACGCTGATATACTAATGTCCATTCGGCCCTGAGTGCAGAATAAAGCCATAGACTGAGACGGCAGTGAAGTGGTGGGTGGGAAAGCAAACTAAAATCTGCATTTGGCTGATGAATGAATGAAGTAGTCACGTCTCTACAGACTAATTAACCTTGACGAATCTTTCGTTCTTCCCAGCCAAACGTTTCTAGCTCCTTATTTTTTGCTTTCTCTCATCTCTTCTTTACCTTTACCATCGATCTCTACTTGTTTTCTTTCCTATATATTGTACCTCACCAGCTCTGTCTCCCTCTCTCTCAGTTAGTCTCTTTTCTTGACCTATTAAATGGTACAGGGGCATGACAATGTCCAGAATGTAGTACACTATACTCCAACAGGAGGCTCTGACTGTCGTTATCTTGACTTTGGATGAAAATGTTTGGCTCTGAAGGAAGAATGTGGAGGTTCAGCCTTGTTTCCAAGGCAAGGAACAGCGTGTGCATATCAAGGTTTGCAGTGAAGAGTTGATTTGAACAGAATCCAACCTCGACTAAGCTGCTCGTTATATATACCAGTGGAAGTCTGCCCACAAATCATTAGATTTTTTTTTAAATATCCAGTCTTTCTTTTCAGGATTCAGAAATGAGGTCAGTGAATGTGGTCTGTGGTTTTGAAAAGGAACTGGTTATAGGTAATCATTCATTTTCTGGGTCGCGTGTGTGTGCTCTTTGTCTGCCCTTTACGTTTATGTTCTTTTTTTGTACTGAAACTGTGTCCTCCAGTCATCACCAATTTGTTTTAGTTGTAGTTGGTTGTGTAGATGGAATACACAGTGCATTGGTTAATGAAAGACTAGCCTTTACTGTGTAACTGTGTGGATAAATAAAGATGACCTAAGGGTCATTTCACTAAGGGGCGGAGTTGCCGAGAGCATGCTTTCCCATTCATTTAGATGTAAAGCCCAGCACTAGCGAAGCATAGTGAGCATGTAAGTAGCCATAAATTAGGTACAAACAATGTAAATGTGCTCTCAAAGGTTCAACGTGGTCCTTAAGTCCAAATGTGTACTTTGAATGAGGTTTAAAATTCCAATAGATTTGTGTTCACAGGAAGAAGGACCATATTTGGATCTTTTTGTAACTTTACTATTTTAGATCAAGAAGGAAGATCGGGGCAACTGGTGGCCTAGTGGTTAGGGAGTTGCTCCTGTGATCAGAAGGTCATGGGTTCGAATCCCAGGACTGCTAGTGGCACCACTGAGGTACCCTTGAGCAAGGTACCATCCCCACACTCTGCTCCCTGGCCGCAGTGTTCCTGGCTGTCCGCTGCTTCACTTGGTTAAATGGGTTAAATGCAGAGAAAGAATTTCACATTGTTCACACTGTGTGCTGTGGTGTGTTCACGTATGACAAATTACACTTGACACTTTATGACACTTTACACTTATATGCACAAGGAAAATAATAAGTTAACAGAGTATGTGGAGTCGATGCAACTGAAATAGATCAGCAATAGAATATGGTAAAATTATAACTGTACTGAAAATGGAGGTGCCATCCCAATGACAGCTCTTGTACCTTGAAAGGTACAATGTATAGTGACCATATAGAGTTATATAGGTGGCCTTGTGGTCTTCATGGGCTATATAGTGACTGCTCTGTGGCCGTATAGCGACTACGCTGTGGTATATAGTATCCATAAGAGGATGCACTTGAAGTGGTGAAAGAGTTACGTGTTGTTATAGTCAGATTGTTTCATAGATTGAAGGGTCATTTGTAATTCATCTTGAGCTCTAGATGAAGTTATATAACAGGTACTGTCCACTTCATCTGGCTCTGGTGCAAGTCCTTAATTGACAGTTTCATTCACTCTTTTATTAAAGGCAAACTAGAAGCGCTTCATGGGAGTAGCTTTAGAAAAACTTGAGAATGTTCAAGTAAACCACCAGACTGCTAAAGATATCTTTTGCTGTTCATTTCAAAATGTGACATTGCAACATGCTCACAGAACAAGGCAACTTTGACCCAATTGAAACGTGGGCTTGACATTTGTTCAGCTTGTGTCTTTGTGCTGGGGAAAACTGTAACTCCACATGAGTGAATGATATTTTTCCCTTCAGTAATAATCAAGGTACATCTAAGGAGCTGTCAGCTCAGCTGTCAGAGTAATTACAAAGACCGGAACTTCAGCGGGAGACGTAAGCACGCCGGCGGGAGAGCACTGTTTATCGACAGGGTTCAGCTACAAAAACCTGTCAGTCAGAGTTGACTGACAGCTCAAATGCAGGCCCAGTCTCTCTCGAGTGCAAAAAACATGCTGTGGTTTAAACTGACAAATTAGTGTGAAAATATGAGGAATTAACCATTTTCCACTTACCCTTTTGCTTAACCAAAAGACCACAAACTGCAGTTGTTTATTAGTTTCGAAGTTTGGATTTCTGGGTTTATCTAGGGTGGTTCTTCCTTGCTGTGGCAAACTATGCGCCATATTTAAAGAAACTTGCAGGCAAGAGAAGTTCTATCCAGGCTTAAATCGTTTGGAACAGCATCATAAGGGGTAAATTATTGCACCCCTCATGCAGCAAGTCCACTTGCCGTCAGGCAAGACCACGTTCCGGTCAACTAAAGCAGAGGTTTTCAACCACTGGGCCGTGGACCGGTATCGGTCCGTCAGTCGTTTGGTACCGGGCCACACAAAAAGACAGAATAAAAAATATTTTATTGATTATCAGAGTCTGAAAGATCTTTTATTTTGAAAAAATGCTTGTCTCGGCCATGTGATACGGTACATCAAAAATTTAGCCCATGAGCAAGCAAAAATGATTGAAAAACAAACGTCTTTGGGGAGCTTCTTTGTATTTTTACGCACTTTGTTTTTAGTTGTATCTATACGGGTCCGTGAAAATATTGTTTTACATGAAACTGGTCCGTGGCGCAAAAAAGGTTGGGGGCCGCTGATCTAAAAAATAATGATAATAATTGATACATGCACACAGGCAGGCTGTGGAGCACTGAAGGTCATGGTATTCTCACCCACTACTGTGTGTCTGTTCGTTTGGTGACACACTCTCCATAGGTAGGCCTGAGGACTGAGAAACCCATTGGTGTGTGTAAGCTGGAATAAGCACAATACACTAAATGTAGTGCCACATGAATGTAAATGCTGTAAAAACAATACAGTTATACTTAATCAGCATTTCACTTGCACATTATGTACACGTCTGGATTTGAAATTGCGATTTCCAGACACGGCCACCGCTCAGAAGCTTCGTCTAAACATCTTACTAAGGCCACCACACTCCAGACACATCACAGAGCAGGCACAGTACAACACTTAGCCATACCACACAGAATGTGTTGCAGTGAGAGCACCAGTAAATGCAAGGTTACATTCATTTTGCTCTCCTTTTGTCTAAATTTAATGGAATAAAATGTAATTTATGAATGCATCGCATTTAGTATCAGCACAGGCAGATTAAAAAAATCTCTGCAGTATACTTTGTGAATTTGCGGTGTGGGGGACGGGGGTTAAATGAGATTGCCGTACATTCACATCCATATCGCATCCATATCCAACAATCATAGTCATAAAATGTCCATGCAACCATATTCATGTCACATGCATACCCAGAAATAGATGTAATAATGAAATTTGATAGATCAGATTATTGTCTTAGCCTGAAAGGTCAAATGGCAAAAGCAATGGTATTTGACCAATTCTGAATTGTTGTAAACCCTTGCCTTATGGAATGTGACTGTGGCCCACTTCAAAAGAAGATTATCTAAAAAATTAGTAGTAACAAAATGTGTATAACAGAGCATCTGCACAAACCAAAATAGATTTGGAAGCTTTAAAGGGCTACAGTGTTATATTGGAGTCATCTCCTCATAAAAGTAAATCTGGTTCCAAAGAAATATTGTGTTTGTGTTACTTCCAGAAAAGCTTTATCTTAAAGACATAACTGTTTTTCTCATTTCATGTCTCATGTCCTCTGCTATTGCGTTTTTTTTTGGCCCCTCCACCCCAAATCTGTGTCTATACATTCTTTTATAACCTATAGTGGTCTGTGTGACCAGGCTGTGCGTGAGGTATGGTTTAATATGTCTGTGTGGAAAAGAGAGAAAAAGAGTGTGAGGCAGCCGCTCTAGTAATGAAAGAAATTTGAGGAAAGGCTTTGAGAAATGATTTTTTTTTTTTTTTCGTGTAATCAGCTATTGGATTATTCCTAGCTGCCTCAGGCACACCATTCACCACTATATAGAATGTACAACAAAAGCAGTGCAGCAGCAACCAGAGGAGAGAGCAGACAGCTGTTCCAAAGCCTTGAATGACAGAAACACCTGGCAGTTGACCAGATTCAGAGAACAGAGGTACTGCAAAACAAAGGCCGACACAAAGGGCAGCTACTTCAGAAACAGTGCATCAACTGATGCAAACCTGTGCTAGTAGACACATTTACACACTTGGCCATTCGCAGAATGTGGTGTGGTGAAGAGATCGTGGAGTCTCTCTTTTCTTAAGGGGTCGTGAAAATGTAACTAGTCCACTGGAGAGGAGCTGCTTCATGGTCAGAATATTCTGATGGTGACCTGAAGGCCACTGGTTTGAGTCCTGTGTCTGTGGCCTGGGAGATAAACAGTAATTAAAACATTTAATTAAGCATCGAAAGTTTTTAAACAAGAAGAAGTCTAGCAATTCACTCTCAACAGCACAAACCAGCTTGACAGTTAGGAGGATTTGCAAGCTGGCTATTTTCAGTGTTTAAAGTCAGTGTAAGTGGGAATTCATTTTGCATTCTCATTCCACACAATGCTGTATGTTTAAGTGAAACTCAATAATTTTGCTTTATGCTGCTGCTTGTGCACTAATTCAAAACCCAGAAGATGTTTTAGATTAATTCAACATATTGATGGAATTTTATCTTTTGAAACTGTACAATAAGCCATGCCTAATATGGTGATTTTTTTTTTAAACGTTACTTTTATTTAAATTTGGCTTTAAATTGTGGAGAGTGAAAAAGACTTTAGCAGAAATGTAGGTGTCCAAAACTGACCCCCCATCCCATCTAGAGTAGTTCTTTTTTTTTTAATAAGATGTAACAAAAATACTACTCAGACTTAAAATAAAGCATTAGCAAATGTAGAATAATTCTTAATAATCTTCAGTATGAATGTTGGGCATATCACATACACTTGACAAGCATACCCAAATGGCTAACGGTGTCCGGAGGCTGTTAGTCTGGAAGTGCATGATTAATTAACATGATGTCATTTGCATATTGCGAACTGGTGTCTGTTTTCACCGATGGTTGGCGGTATTAGCTTTTTGGACTGTATCCTTAGCGTGTGAGTGTGTGCATTTCTGTGTCCCCACTGGACAGTGTTGCACATCTCTAGCTCTAATTCTGCAACCCATCTGTGCGCCTCCCTGCTTGATTTGCTCTTATTTCACAATAGTATAGAGTCCAACTTACCGGCCTACAAGAATAATGCCCCAACCCCATGCCCCAAAACACACATACACGCACTACTGTACACACACCAAAGAGAGTCACATGTGGATGTGACCAGGGAAGGAACGTTATTTAGTGGTTCATCAAGAGAGCAGCTTTTGTGAAAAGTGCCACCAGCATTACTTTGTACCAAACACCTCCTCAGTGTTTCCCCACCAGGTGCCAGCCTTAACCGTTATCACAACAAACACAGACCCTGGCTCAGATCAGGCGATAACGGCCACACTCACACATTCACAGCACATTCCTTTGTTCTCAGGGTTCAATGGGAACACTTCCTGCATAGTTAAAGAGACACGTCTCTCTCGCATTAAGGCCACTGGGTGAAAGTAATAGTCCTTAACAGCGTTGGCCCGAATACGAAGTGTTTGAGCCTGTTGTGGTTTATCGGAAGAACTTTTGGCCGCATGTTGCTCTCCACCTCTTTTCTAAACAGGAAGCACAATTTACACAGAAGTGAGCATGCCTCAGAATCAGTGAGTGAATGAAGGGGTAGTGCCGGGCAGTATTAAAAAAAATCAGTATCACAGTATTATTCAGTAGCACAATATCAGATGATTGTAAAGTTAGCATTCATAAAGCCAGTGAACTCATGCTTCCTGAGGGCCGCTGCTCGGTATAAAAGAATGTCAGTACGTGATTTGATTGGACTGTTTTGTTCTCTTTACACCATTACACCAATTTACACCATTACACTTTACAAATTACACAGATCAGGACTCTGCACACTACTGTAAAGTGTTAGCCATACAAAGACCACCAAAAGGAAGCTCACTGTTTATTTCCTTTAGAGGATTTTAAACTGTTCTCAGCGAATTTACTTCACAGTTAAATGTCAGGTCCTGAATGCCATGAGTAAAGTGCTCAAAATGTGATTTAACATGTTAACAGAATATTAAACACGGATTGTTGTTCTTTTAACTTATCAGTTTGTTGTTGCTGTTGTTATTGTTTTTGTTTTTTTTTTAATCAGGTATTATTATTCTTCTTCATCCTCTACTTCATATTCTTCTTCCATGTCTTTTGTCTACTTTATCATCTGTCTTCTTTTTCATCTTCATTATTATTATTATTATTATTGTTGACATGTACAGAATTCACCTGAATGGTCGTACCTGCATTGCATCATAGCTTATTTTCTATCAAATATAAAAAAATATACCTAAAACTGAAAAGTGTCACAGTACATTATGTAGCTGACAAACAGTATTGTGCAAAACTATGAAATTATGTTTCAAATGCTATTTATGTGGGAAGTACACATTTCTGTTCAGAAAATACTAATATAAGAATTAATACCTGTAACATTAATACAATAAGTAGTGATTTTATGTGTATCAGTGTGTTCATCTAGCCATTTTCAGACCTCTCCTTGTGGCAGCCCAGGTTTACTCGTGGTTATGATCCAGTACCTGGTTTGGTGTATCAATGCTTTGTTAAAATTAAATCACATGAAATTAAATCTGCTGCTGGAATTCAACAAACACATGCATTGTCCGGGGGCGTTGAGGAGAAACCTGGAGCCAAACCTGTGCTCTTCTAGCCAGCTCGCGAGAAGCAAGAAAAAAATCTTGTTTCTTTTTAGTGCAATAATGTTATTCTGCATTTGTTATGTTACCTGGTGTTTATACAAGCAAAAACCACACTTACTGCCCAGATACCCTGTTTCAAACAGTTTGCTTAGATGACCTTTGAACATTACTGTATAATGTCCAGCACTACTAGGAGATTTCAGATACAAGCAGTTGTGTGCTAATGTTATTAAATCATACAGCCTGACCCTTCCATCATAAAGGAGTGTTGTGACTTCAGTCATTTTCCAGCTGTTTGGTTCATGAGTGAAGACAGGGTTAACAGGGTTGCATATATTGGTTTGTCACTATGATCCCTGACTTTCATTCGATAAACAACTTACTCTGAAGTTACAACCGAAGAGAAGTGAGCGTATCTGCAAATCCGCAGGATATTTCTGTTGTGCTGGTGAATCAGACTGCACTGTGCAGCCATCAGGTCTGACGCTGCAGGGGATTGTTGTGACTCCAAACATTTTTCAACTGTTAATGCCGTCACAGTGAAACTCTTTATCAGGTGTAGTCAGGACTAGCTTGGTCTGGATCAACACACTTGCTGTCTAAACAGTGTCAGCTAGTTTTCACCATTATTTTACGAGTGTAGACATTTAGCCAAGACGTGTTTAGCGTCCGAAGTTTGTTTCTTTGGTTTTACACTGGAGCAATGAGGCTAATGTACCTGACAAGTAAGGGAATCATGCAAACTGCATGTCCTAATCAACACACTGACCTCAAACCACTGTATCCTGTTTTTTCTTGTTTTTCATTTTTTTCCCCCCACTTATGATGTTTGTGTGGGTTTGTGTACCAACAACAGTCCATTCATTTTCCACCCTTTATCCTTTAAAATTACTTACTGTTACTGTCTAAGACTGATATGTCAAAGAACTCTGTTCTGATGGGCAGCCCTGAAAAGTTCCTCATTCAAAAAGTTGTCAGGTGATCAAACACAATAAAATGTGGGCTGAATAGATGGGTGTATGTAAATGTATTGGTTTTGTGATTTTACTAAAGCAATACATTCAGAATGAACTGTTCAGTTTTCTATGATCTGAGGCTTTTATGTAGTTTCATACGTTTTTTGGTGTACATGTACCTCCTTTACTTGTTAGCTACATTAACCTTGAGGCTCCATGCATCCAGCATGTGTTTGCTGATTGACTGCTTTTGGGTTAAGGGAGTTTTTGGCGGACTATCTCTTTAAGTAAGCCTAGTGTTTAATAGGGGACTGAAGAGCTGTAGGCCACTTTACTGGCAGACTTGAATCAATTAATTTGTCATTTTATCGCTTGCGTGAGTTTAATTTGAGTGAATGGCTCTGAAGATACAATCTAAACTTGCTATGACTCCTTTCTACTCGCAGTGAGAAGATAGCAGTGCCTTCATGCAGCATAATCAGTGACATGGCTCAAACGTCCGGCACTCACAAATTAGATTTGACTAAATTCAGCTGCACAAGCATAAAGAGATCCTCACAAAAACTCAGCCGCTTGACACACAGACACACCCACACATGCCAGCTGTTGATAGTGGAGTGACGAGCACAGGTGAACGAGTGTTAAGAGCCTTTTTATTCTGTGGAGTTATTTGCACAGCTAGTGAACACAGCTCCTTTTGTTTCACAGATGGACAGCTGTCTCTTATCCGCGTCCAGTTTCACTGCTAGTGTGTGGAATATTGAGGCTAGATGGTGTCTGCTAGTGCTAAAAGATGCTGTGTCCTTAAACTTTGTGGCAGATTTACTCAGAAGCCTTTCACACACGCACCTTCTGCACAAGAACACTTAACCGGTTACACTTTAGTCTCATTCATTTGTGCACTTATGCAGTAAATATCATGAATTCTTCAGTTATGTAGTTATGCAGACTTGAGAATAAGGAGCGCCCCCTATAGATTAAACACAGATGCTCAAATTGTTAACTAGCGGTGTAACGATACAGTCGACTCAATATTCTGTTTGATAGACAATTCATGGATTGATACACTAAAGATACTTTCAGCAAAAAAAGACCGAAAACAATTAAGTATTTCCACAATATTTAGAATGGAATTTGAATGAAGAAAATTGATGAATGTATTGAGCTCTGGCACTGTTTACTAATGAAACTAGAGCTGGAAGGTGGTGGGGAGAATGGGCCTCGGGGGGTGTGAGTGGTAGAAATGTGCTGGACTGTTTGGCACTGGTTTAACATCATAAACAGGGCACATACGTCAATTATCATAAGTAATAGAATGTTTATTATCCTCAGTGCATTGTCACATCTCCCCAATTCACATTTTTGCATTGCGATTCCACAATATTTTGTTGTATTTTTACACCCCTATTATTAACTCAGCTTATTTTCAACAGCTTTATGGTAAGAAGAGGGTCATGGTTAGGTGGTGGGCTGAAGTTAAAACCTAAAGTTAGTGTAACATAGGTTAGGAAGAAGTCAAGTAGGTGTGAGTTGCTAATTGGCTGAAAACAAGGTAATGGTCCAGCAGGTGGTTTTGTCGGGAGGAGGGTATGTTACGGGGTCACCATGGTGCCATCTACTACCTGTAACCCTGCGATATTTTGAATTGGGCTGCACTTTTTGCACTGTTATGCTGTGGTGTGACCGGAATATTAAAAAAAATGTAACGACAAGGTACCCATCCACGGAGCAGTCAGATCCAGCGATACATTGCCTGAATATGTGTTCTGTTTCGTGTGTGAATATTATGTTAATGTTTGCACCATGGACCCTCAAGTGTGGTTGGTGCGTCACAATACTCAGGTTCAATACATTTTTGGTATTAAGTTGGACAAAATGTTCAAAATGTTCTGTATAATTTACACAAATTTGTTTTCCTAAGATAAAAGTTTTCCAGTAGACTTTTTAAAATTCAATTCATGTGTTTCTCTAACAAAATAATCCCTAAAGCTCACAACCCCTAGAATTTGTAATCACTTGACCGTGGTTTCCACATGATGATAAATGAGAGACCCTCGGAAGAGGCTGAGGGGTGTATCGGTGATACATTTTAAAATGGTATTGCTAGAAATTTTGAAACATTGAAATCCTTATACTAAGAAGCTGTAGTGGAACATTCAACTTTTATTGGTTACTGTGGGTTAACTTATCAGACGCTATATTTGTGCACAGCATTTCCAGAAGCATGGTACAAGTTTATTTTCAAAAGAAGATAGTAGTGCTGTACAGGACTGATCAAATTCAGTAGCACAGTATTTTCTAGTGTATCACTGCATCATGGTTTGAGATGATATTTAAAGTTACTTTATCAATAAAGTTAATGAATCCTTGCTTCTTCAGTGTTGGTGCTCTATATGCATTCTGTTGAGTTAATCTGTTATCTAACAATGCCGCTAAAAAATACCGTTGTTGTGCTACACCAATATCAGAATACCTGTAGAGACGGTAAGAGGTATCATAAGTTTTCTTTCTTGCTATCTTGTCTCTGATTTTATCTCCCCTCTCCCTCTTCCTAGCGCCCCGGTATGCCATCAGGTGCAAGGATGCCTCATCAAGGGGCACCGATGGGACCTCCAGGGCCACCGTATGGAGGAAGCCCCACCGTTCGGCCCGGACTGACCAATCCCACCATGGAGGCCAACCGTAAACGCCCCACATCCTCGCAGCAACAAATCCAGCAGCAACAGCAGCAGCAGGTCGTACAGAACAGAAACAGGAAGTGAGTATCATAAGCTGCACCCACGACAGGGGGTGGGGCTCTTTCCATGGCTAAAGAGTTCCAAATAAAATTAGCGTAAATAAACTGACCAGTGTCGCGATGGCTACCAGCACTTGGCTGTATTCTCACCTACAGCCTTGAAGCTCCTACAAAAAGTGTGGCTCAGAGGCTGTTGCCAAGACAACAGACAAGTAAGCCGTTACCATAGCAACAGCCCCAGGGGCTGTTACTATGGCTGCAGGCGTTAGACAGTGAAGGCGTATTTTCTGAATGCGCTTGTGGTGTCTGCACAGTTGAGCTGGAAGTGATTGTGCTGTTGGCTGCACTGCAGTTTTGTACTTTGTTTTTAGTGCTTAAATGGTCCATTTTTAATTAATTTTATCGTTTATTTAATTATAATAGTCTGTGCCACGGTATAATAACCTCAGAGGAAAGTGGCTCGTCTTATGAAAGCCACGTACCAAACATGACATTTTGTTCGAATAACATTGAACCGCCTATGAAGTTAAAATATACGATCCCGTACACTCATATGGCTGCAGCTTGCATGGCTCTGTCTTCTTATTGCTTTTCCAGTTTTCTGTCTATAACAATGCTTTCAATTTAAATTCCGTTCTGTATGTGGGGGGGGCGGGGGAACCCCACTGAGCTTTGTGACTGTTCTTCTGGGTGCTCTAACAAAATGGAACAAAATCCCCCCCCAACAAGGCCAAATATGTAAAATAACACCTCCTCCTCAGCACTAAACAGTAAAATGCCTTTCCTTCCCTCAAATACGAAGATGAAAATGTATGACCCTCCCCCAAATATCTCTCCAACTACTCATCATAAATAATAAATGGTCTCAAAGAGAGAAAAGGCATAAGATAGTCATATGTGAAATAGTGCTTTCAAATTCCTGTGCATAAAGAGAATTTAGACCAGTTTAATCTCAGGATTAAAAATGCTGTAAACGTCCACATAATTAACACTAATGGTTATAGAGATGGTCAGCAGTTATGAAATAGAGAATACTACTGCTAATATGTCTAGTCAATGTAAAATGTACGTTGTCTCTCCACTTTTAGTCTTTCCCTCCTGTCAGTTTGCTATCTCTTTGTCCATTTGATTGTTCACAATGTTTTGTGTTTTTTGTTTGACAATCCTGCTGTCTTGTTGTTGTGCTTCTTACAACCAGAAGGGGTCTTGTGATTACTCCATTAAACCTGTATATGCAGTTTAAAAGAGAATGGGTTAATATTTACCCTCTTATAATTCATATTTTACAGCAGGAATCAGAGTCAGCTTCTTATTGTGAAGCTTGCATGAACATAACCTTATATATGCACGTATAGGCTGAATCTCACATGCCTCCCTGCTCCCTGTTTAGTGCTGCATGTAGGCCATCAAGTAACAGCTTTTGCACCAAAATAGTGCATTATTTGTAAGATAGAAATCCTCTTACTTCCAGTCATCAACTGCATGACTCCTTATCTAATATTTAGTGCACTTTCTGGGTATAGAAGTCACATGACCTATGCACTGCACTGTGTAGGGAGTAGGGAGCCATCTGAGATTCAGCCATAGTGTTTTATCTTAATTAAAGCTTCCTAGTTTATCTTTTTTGCAGTGAGGTATATTGGAATTTTTCAAAAAGTGCATTTTTATTGTTTGGCCTTATTTAAGTTAGGACATTACAGGTGCAAACAATGATTTTGATCCCAGTCATTTGCAGATTTTGGATTAATTGCCTGTATAACATCTCCTCTTAAAGTGTCAACACTCAACAGTAACTTGTTTATTTTAGTAAGTTTAGTCAGTTTGTGTCCACTAATGTATTACCGTGTTTTCTAAAAGTGGCCAACCTTAATGAAGGTTTAGGTCCAGCTATACTTGGCGGATTTATGATGTATGTATCACTGTAGAATCTATCTAGAATATTCAGATATGTCCTTTTAACCATGTTATTTTTCTCAGTCAACTTTCACATCGTTCAGATCTCCACTTGTTTTTTTTGTTTGTTTTGTTTTGTTTTTACAGAATCCTGTCCTAATATATGGTGCATAGCTGGATTTACACTAGATTATATACTACAGAATGACCTGAAAACACTTTTATAACATCTATATAAAAATAAATTGTTTAAAATAATTGATTAAGAAAACAATGGTATGTCCTGTGAAATCGTTTATTTTTGTGTGTTTTCACGAAGGAATAAACATTCTAACATATTAATTCCAAAGACAAGATTTTGGTGTCTAAAATATGCAAATATATCCATATGTAAGTAGATAGTCCCATTTGCATATGTAGATGTACTTCCAATACAAAACTATTTGTAAGAATATAAGTAATCATCTGGCAAATTTTGTAATCTAACTGTAGGCTAATGGTTAAAAATAATCTACCTGTAGCGTCTCACCTGGATACTCAATTAATCAGCTGAATAACTGGCAGATTACTTGATTACTCCTTCATTAATCATTTAATTGATAGTATCCCTAATTGACAGTACTGATCTGATTGACAGTCAGTATCTGGTCTGTTTTTTTCAGTTGTCTGTACTGTATCATGATTAGCAGAATATATATTTTTCCATGCACAGTCTACAGATAGACAAAACGAATAGTTTTTATTGTTTTAACCTGAAGTCTGTGTTTGTTGAATCTGCCATTTGATTACTTATCACCTCACCCACCCATCTGGGACCCCCTGAGTTCAATGGATCCACCGACACTCACTTGCTCTCTTGATCTTGTCAGATACTGTAGTGTGGTGTTATCGTGCATTAGTAGTATCTGTAGCACTTCTCTCTGGCTGTGGCCAATCAATGATCATAAATGGTGTGTGCATGTGTGCATGTGTGCGTGCGTGCGTGCGTGCGTGCGTGCGTGCGTGTGCGTGTGCGTCCGTGTGCGTCCGTGTGCGTACGTGTGTGTGTATGTATGTCTGTATGAGTATGTGTATGTGTGTGTGTGTATGTCTGTATATGTGTGTGTGTGTGAGTGTATGAGTATGTGTGTGTGTGTGTGTGTGTATGAGTATGTGTATGTGTGTGTGTGTATGTCTGTATATGTGTGTGTATGTGTGTGTATGAGTATGTGTGTGTGTGTGTATGTCTGTATGAGTATGTGTGTGTGTGTGTATGTATATGTATGTGTATGTGAGTGTCTGTCTGTATGTGTGTTTGTGTGTGTGTGTGTGTGTGTGTGTGTGTGTGTGTGTGTGTGTGTGTGTGTGTGTGTGTGTGTGT
>JBBPCZ010000012.1:17049665-17068071 GCA_037974445.1 Brycinus macrolepidotus
ACTGCACTTACAGCACATATGGAGGCATTTCTTATTTTTTACACAGCTCACACTGTAATAGTTCATAAAAGAATAGCAACCTGTGCATTTTACACACACACACACTGCCGCAAATTGTACAAACAGTGAACAGAAAAAAGGGAAAAGTGGTCTCTTATTTTTTTTTTCCATGGCTGTAGGAACTAGGAAATGGTGATATTATTTTAAATTGTTATTCAAACATCATTGTGGCATTCCTGTCCAATTCAGTTTGTTATTACCAGCAGGCTCTTACTGAGTTGAAGTGACAAAGCAGAGAAAGCATCAAAATGTGCAGACTAGTGTGGGGAAAGGCTGTATAATATATTATTGATTAGCTCAACAGACCTGGAGTGTCAACGTGTGGCCTGTAAGCATGTCCTCTGTGTTTAGAGAAAACAGTGGAAACACCGAAGTGTACGTTTTTACAGTGAATTTCTTTTTACAAAAAAACAAAACAACACACTCTTGTGTCTAGCCCCCCCAGTTCAAGCTGGACCCACGGCTTGCTCGTCTGCTGGGCATCCACACACAGACCCGCTCCTGCATCATCCAGGCCCTGTGGCAGTACATCAAAACCAACAAGCTGCAAGACTCACATGACAAGGAGTACATCAACTGTGATAAGTATTTTCAGCAGGTAAGGGGTGTGACCACTGTAATCAAACTGTTCTCTCAACCTTAGTCAAACTGAAATTAGATTAATGCACCAGTGCTATTTCTTGGGCAGAGAAAGTTGTTAGACTTTAGTTGAAGACTTGAATCCATCTGATAGATCCATTGTTGATGTTGCTAATGGAAACTTGCACTCACTCAGATTTTCGACTGCCCTCGGCTGAAGTTCTCAGAGATCCCTCAGCGCCTTACCAATCTGCTGCTGCCCCCTGACCCCATCGTCATTAACCACATCATTAGGTCAGTTGGTCATTTGGAGTCTGACTTTAGAATACTTCTGTTCTTCTGAAATTGATCTATGTTTTAATGCATCTGGAAGTTACTTTATTTTTGAGGGCCAAATGTCTTTGTTAGGCAAAGATCGAAAAACAAAACAGCCAGCTAGCAACTTTTCTGGCCTGCTGTCAGTATACAAACTGAAGAAACTGTATTCTTTAAATACTTTAAATACCGTTTTTTGTTTTGTTTTTCTCTACTTTTTGAGACACTCTTAAAATGTTTAATGTTTCACTTTACATTTCTTTATGTGTTTTATTTCTTATAAAAGTACTTGTAAAAATCAAACATGCTTGGAGAGCCCTGCTTTAGACTAAAGCTTTCCATTTGATTATTACTGCTTGTTAAAGATGTCGCGTTATCTTGGTTGTTGTAGTGTGGACCCAAATGATCAGAAGAAAACGGCCTGTTATGATATAGATGTTGAAGTGGAGGATCCGCTCAAAGCCCAGATGAGCAACTTCCTGCTCTCCACAGCCAATCAACAGGAAATTGCTTCCCTTGACAACAAGGTACATCAACGATGCACATTCTCTTCATCACACCTTTTGAGAACTATTTGGAAGTAATTTTCATATATATTGCCTTTTTCAACATTTACAATATCGTTGTGAAGTTCTTGAGGGAAGATGTTTGTTGTTTGTTTTGTAACCGTTTGCAGATCCATGAGACCATTGAATCCATCAACCAGCTGAAGATTCAGAGGGACTTCATGCTCAGCTTCTCCAGAGATCCTAAAGGCTACATTCAGGACTGGCTGAAGTCCCAGAGCAGAGACCTCAAAGTAAGTTTGAGTTGGATTAGTTTTACCTGGGGTAGTTCTGTAGTTGAAGAGATCACCCACACAAATAAGGATTTTAATCCAGCATGAATCTGCATTGTTTACAAGTCTGACAGTAATAAATACAGAGTTAATGACCCTCTGTAAATGACCCCAGGTCTCTGGCCTTGTGGTAATGTAATAATGTTTACATGATAATAAAGCTATCTGGGGTAAACTGCACAAATATACAAATATATAAGCATTAAACCCATCTTCAGGAGATCAGGTACCTTTATGAGCAATAGATTCACACCAGCTCTCCACACACCTTTTGGTCTGTAAATCTGTAATGCTTCTCTTTAAACTGTACATGAAAACCTGTGAAAATTCTAGGGTGGGAATAGTTGGACAGTAACCGTATTGTGATTGGTTTCAGTTGATGACAGATGTTGTTGGGAGCCCAGAGGAGGAGAGGAGGGCGGAGTTTTACCACCAGCCCTGGTCTCAGGAGGCTGTCAGTCGCTACTTCTACTGCAAAGTAAGACAGGAAGACCTCTTTCTATCATAAGGGCCAGTGTGTATCATTTTTTTTTAAATTGCTACAACCAAGGAGTGTTGGTCTGTCAAGTTGCTGTCAATCTTGGTGTCAGTCTGATTGTTGAATTATGCTCTTTCATGTGTTCTCTTCATAGATTCAGCAGAAAAGACAAGAGCTGGAGCAAGCCCTGGCTACGAGGAATACTTAGACAGCTCCTACTCCTCAGCCACCACTCTGACAGCACGTCTTCAGTCTGAGCCACGCAGATGCCCCTCATTATCCCCATTTTTGTTTCTACAGCGAGCGTAGGCCGTGTGGGTGTTTGGGAAGTTTGTCTTCGGGTGTGTTTGTTGTCACTGTGACCCAAAGTCCCATCACACATGGCCGTTCAAAGGACCCTTCACATTCATCCTTCTTGACCAAATCATGGTGCTCTGCCCCGTTACCTTTACAATAGAAAGTAGTCATGAACCTACTAGTCACATGATTTTTGTTTTTTTAACCTGTAATAGTACGGTCCTGCAGCTGCTAGTGGATATAATATTACCCAGTTCACTGTTTGAAGATTATTTACGTGTGAACCCAAGGCCGAGGAAATTACCGGAATACTTTCCTTTAAATTCATCTGAATTGTTTCAGTATGTTATCAGTGTTAAGGCGTCAAGCTTTTCATGACAAGAGGTCAGTATTTTTAACGCTTTCACTGTCAGTATTTTTAACCCATGAAGTATGCTTTAGCATACTGGAATATGATTGAGCTGCAGTTTTCTGAAGTCTGTTCACGCAGAAGATGAAGACATTTTTTCCATTCTCGAGTAGAATATTAGCATGTGACCAGATTTATTAAAATAGCAAAACTCATTTAAACTATTAAACTATTTAAACACTGTTTTGCTGCCATTAGCTTACATTGACAGGGACTGATGAAGGTAGTTTTGTGTTGAACACTTGGGGCACATGAGAACAAATAATATTGTCCTATAATTTGAAGCAGTTGTGCAGCCAGTTTATTAAAAATATGGTTAAATGGTTAAAATTGTGTAAATATTGGGGCACCGTATCATTAGTATTTTTCTCCGATTAGCTGTAAGATATTATGAATGTGTTCATATACTTGCTATGACCCAAAACATGAAAGTATGGGGATATGAACAGTACTGTTTTGAGAGTCCTTTTATGTTTGATGTGTACCAAAGGTCACAAACTCTTAGGTTTTAAGTATTTATTAAGACATTTCATGATGAAGGGCACCATCTAGTTGTTAAGCATTGAATATATAGAAAGTAGACAAACTATTATGTTTAGTTTGGAATGAAAAAAAAAACCCACCTCAGTAATGCACCACAACTTATATAACTTTTTGCACTAAGTTGTTGATCATGAGTCCGTCGTATGTGTTTTCATTGTTAAATGTCACTTGAAACAGACAAGGGAATGAAGGAGAACATAAAACTACTTATTTTGTTACATTTGAAGTTACGTTGTTGTCAGTGTTGTAATATAGTCCCAGATGCTCATTGACTGTGTGTTCTCAGCCCTCTGCCGAATCGTAGTATTCAGGTAGAGGGTGACTTGACAGCAAGCAGGTATATAATTGGGATCTCGTCCAGTCAAATGCCTGAGATCAAGAAACATCTTCTCATGGAGAAGAGTTACGTTCAAACCTTTTTGTGGAACCTCAAGAAGTGAAGAGGGTCTGTTTCATTTTCTAAGGCCTATGCATGCTGCATGGACAGAGCTTTTTCTACTTTCATACAAGGACATTTTAAACCCTTCTGACTCAAAAGGGAGGAGATCAGAAGAGCACTGGCCTATGGTGACTGGGTCAAACCTACAAATGTGCAACACCCAACACAGAGACCCATTTGGGTCCACATACTGTTTTCTGAAGTCTTCTGTCTTGTAATCTTGTTGTTTTGTCTTTACAAAAGACCTAGTGATTTTAGTATGGGAAGAAAAATAGAAGCACACAAACGGATTTGGACTGGGATGCGTACAGTCTGGTTCATCATAAAGACTAGAGCGCCTCCTACTGAACCCCTTTGAATCCAGCATCTACACTGAGGCGTCCTACACCACTCTGGGAACTGTGCCAGCAGCTTAGCTGTTTCAGTATCAGTAAAACTTTGGACTGAATCATTTTTCTTTTTCTTTTTTTTTTTTTTCATATTCCACTTGATTGATTTGCTCTCCATCCCAAGAGCTGAGCTAAACTCATGTCCCTTGTGGGTGGCTCAACTGGTGGACCTTGTATAGTTCTACCAATTAGCACTGTTGTCAGTTTAGTGATGGATTCACCACTACTAACACCAGTGGCTTGAGATAGAAGTTGCTCTCTAAGAGCTATTTTCCTGACCAGGACCCTTGAAAAAAGAACGCTGGTCTCATATGTGCATTAAAGGCCAATTTCCACCGGCAGACGTATAGAAGTCGCCACTGTTGGTCTGTGGCGTTTTAATAGAACTGACAAAGAAAAAGACTGATCTAATATCATCACAGAGGGCAATTTATACACAATGAAGGCACATGAAGTATTGAAAGAGCAGTTTTCTAGTCCTTATTAAAACAGTCAGCTGTCCATAAGTCCAGTCCACTGCGATTTCCGTTTTTCTCCATTTGTTGTATCTTCTTGTTCCACTTTCAGAAGAAGCTAGTATGAGAGCCACAGCTGTGACTGTGATACGGCGTGGATGTAAATAAACAAGCATTTGCCAAAGTTTGTAAAAGGGACCCAATTCCAAGGCTGATGTGAGTTTTATTTGAGTGCGCATGGCTGTATGCTATTGAAGGAGTCGTTCTAAAAGGCCACGCTTCGGATTCAAAAAAGCCACGTTTTAGAAAAGTAGCACTTTGATCATATTATTTAGAATTTACCATTAAAAATATCCAATGTAAGTATGAATGTGTATACACATCACATCTTTATACGCAGTCTTTATCAATTTGCTGGGTAAAACATGGATACACCATATTTTTATCCATTAAACTGTAATGTATGTGGGTTCATAACTACATTAGTTTTCACAGAAGTTATGAAATAATAATAATTTGCAGTGATTCATTTACAGTACTTACTGTATCTTTTATAGTAGCTACTGATTTCTTTTTATATTAATCGGTGAATCATTTATAGAAGCTACTAAATAATTTATAGTAGTTACTGAATCATAATAATTACTGAATAATTTATAGTAGCTACAGGATTGTTGATATTAATTATTGAATCATTTATATTAATTACTAAATTATTTAAAGTAGCTACTGAATCATTTCTTTTAGCTACTGAATCTTTTATCCTAATTACTAAATCAGGTTAGTTGTGAATCATTTATATTAATTACTGAACAATTTATAGAAGCTGCTGAATCATTTGTATTAATTACTGAATCATTTTAATAGCTACTGAATTGTTTATATTAATATATTATAGAAACTACTGAATCATTTATACTAATCATTTACAGGAGCTACTGAATCATTTATATGAATTACTGAATCAGTGTTAGTAGCTACTTAATAGTAAGTCTGGAGGTGAATAATAAACATGCAATTTAAGGGGTTCATTTGTCAAGCCTGAAGATCTCAGATCTATTAAAATAAACCTTTTGCAATAATTTGCATTACCTCCACCAATAAATCACAGTAACCTCTTACTGATAGACAACAAGGCAGGCTTACAATATGTCCTGTGATGGATCCCTGCTCATGTAGCTGCCTCCTGTGCAAACAGATGCATCATTGTCTCACTGGGTCGGTCCGTTCGGAGGCGGAAACAGGTGGTGCATTAATAAAGTCCAGCCTCCGGTGCATAAAATGAGCCCTTTCACTCAGCCTCCTGTTCTCCCCCACCCAGCCTCACTCTGCCCCTTTCTCTCCCCCTCCCTCTCTCTTTATTACAGCAACGTAGTGGAGCACAGTTATGTTTTGCAGGCCGGGAGGGCACTGTAAATACTCCCGAGAGAAAAAAAAATCTAATTTACACAGATTTCTTCATTACAGCAGAAGTAGTTGATCAGCCAAGACATTCAGCTAGAGCAGATGACAGGTAATAGAAACTTTCAGCCAACAATTAGCACTGGGATAAATTTCTCTAGGCACACAATTTGCATAAAGCTGCATATTGGACTTTAAGCTTCTGTTACGCTGTGTTGCGATGCACAAGTTATTTGATGTTTGACACCAAACTTGGCAAATCGACTACATTCTGGAAGGAACTGTAGCTTTAAACTATAACTCTCTCTCTCTCTGCTCCTCTTGACATGCAGTATGCGTGCTGAATTCCAGCTCTGCTTTAGAAGGCTTAACGGGGTGGGGGTGTAGGGGGTGTGGGTGTGGGGCTGGGTCTGGTTGAGCTGGCAGCAGCCGAGCAGAACATTACCTGAAGCTTCCAGTTTAAAGGTGCACATCCACACCTTAACCAAAACTCATACTTTTGTCTAGTGGAAGCAAGCTGTGATTGTTTCTTAGTGAAACTGTGTGGGTTTAACAATTTCAGTCCACACCACGTGTATGAGTAAGTCAATTTTATTTTATATAGGACTTTTATATAGCACGTGGAAAGCTTTGACAACAAATAAAGCCAACAAATAAGTATTGGATTTTGCAATAAACTGGGCAATGCACTTTTGTATTGTCCTATTATAAATGGAGGAAGTAAACCAATTTTTTTTTTTTTTTTTTTTTTTTTTTTTTTTTAAAAAGCCTCTTTAAAATTTTGTAGCCTATTTGCATAGGGGTGGTAGTAGCCTATGGGGGTAAAACACCTGAACCACAAAGTGAACCTGATATCCACAAAGTAGCAGGTTCAAACCCCCACTTTCTACCATTGTGCCCTGTAACTAATGATTGTAAGTTGCTCTGGATAAGGGCATCTGCCAAATGCCCCCTTTACCTAAATGGGTGGAATACAATTCCAGGTGTTTTGGAAATGTTTTTTTTTTTTGTCGTAATGCCAAAAATTAAATTTAATGTTGATGGGTCACGCTGCTTAACAAGTACAGGTCAAACCCAGCACTGTTAAAAGCACTTTAGAGATTTCAAAATATGTACTGTGTATTTCGATATAGCCTAAAATTATTGCAATATTTTTTGTAGGCCATATCGCCCAGTTGTACTCCCAACTCCATTAGTTTTAGGCCGTCTTCAGAATATCCACACGACCATCCAGACACTCATGAGTTCAGAGAGACTGGATACATGGGCAACTCTTTAGATATCTGAGCAACACTTTTTCAGCACTTGGATTGGCTGTTGTTTTTAAAATCTTCAACCAGCCCCCACAGCCACCAATCACGAAGCTATATAAAAGACATGTGAGCCTAAAAACACAAAGTAATATTAAATGAAAGCTTGTTTGGGGATGAACCAAAGTCATCACTTTGTGACTGCAATATTACCCTTTCTTTTGGGAAGGCTTTGACCGACAGACAGACAGCACTTTTTTTTAGTAAGAGTTTGACATACTACGTAAACATGGTTCAGTTTCAGACTGACGTTTTGGGCCTTGGAGTAAAGGGTACTGTTTGAAAATGTTAATATTGTTCATGAAATATATTAAACAGCTTTATTCAAAAATTCTATATGGACCCTTTAAAACATGAAAACTGCCTAAATAGACATTTTTGGCCAAATTACTCTAAAATGCCTTCACAGTAAAGAACACAGTTCACTGAAAACGCTCCTTTAAAGTGACGTGACCATTCTGCCATATGTGAACACACCGCAGCACACAGTGCGAACAGCACGAAATTCTTCCTCTGCACTTAACCCACTCACCCAGCCCTGACAAGTGAACACTGTTAGTATTCTCTTTGAAGGCACAGAGATGGGAATTTGAGCCTCGGCGTGAAGTTAAACATGCTTTACACTGCATTGCATGTCAGTCCTTTACAGACCACAGGTCCTGCTGAATCAGCCTACACTTAATAGTTTTAATGTGCAGTAAAATGCCACATGTGGACTATGCTTCAAGAAATGTTTGTTTCATTATCTGATCTTAAAAAAAAAAAAAACAAGTCAGCATGTTTTCCTTAGCTTGTGGGTACTACTTGGTGCAGCACAGGATATTGAACTGGCATCACATGAAAGCTAACAGGCATGCAGTGCGCAAGAGGAAGGGATGCAGAGGAAGAGAGGCCGCAGAACCTTTATCACGAAAACAGCGGAAGCAAACAAACAGGTAGATCGTGTCTTGTTCTTTGCAACACAATACTCTGATACCAAAGTAAAAAAGAAATGTCGACATTGATTATTGCTCCATCTGCAGAAACAGCCGCAGCTGCTGGGGAAGGCATCATTATCACAGATAAGTACTTTTCTTTAAAGACAAATCCGTTTAAATACATGCAGATATTTTTGGTTGTAGTTTGTGATATCATGGTTATCATTTTGGGCTTTCAAGTGGCATAACTGTGTAAGCACTGGCTATATCATCAATATGACAAGTTTTATTCCACAGCCATCCATGGCCAGGAGTCCAGGAAAGCACAAATGGCATTGCCCTCTCTAGGTGGATAAGATACCCTTTCCTCTCCTGCATCCCCCACACTAGCCAGTGCAGGCATCTGACTTAGCTGACTTAACAGAACTAGTGGTCAGTGTTCTCCTGCAAGTGTGTTGAGCTTCACAATGACGTTGTAAAACGCTTCAAATGACTCGGAAGTACACACGCGCCCTTGGAGCCCCAGGTTGACTGGATGCAGGGATGCATGATGATACTGTAGTCATATCAATATCAGCCGACAATTGTTTAAAAACCAAACAATCTATCAAACATATGCTCAGATTTAACCGATATTTCACCCTAACATCTGACTGTATTTAGTGTACTCCAGACCAGCAGAATGTTGAGACGATGCTGGGCTTCTATACCAAACCTGCTCCATTTTATTAATTCTTCTGCACAATAAAATGAAGTTACAATAAATAAGCGTTACATTTCTCCACAATGTTAATCCAGGTAGATGTGGCCCCAATTAAATGCCAACGACAGCACTGACACTTCAGCAAGTGAAAAATATGGGATACTGGCATCAGTCAATAATGTCCATACTGGTGTTTCTCTTCAAGGAGGCCTACAGTGTATAAAAAGGCATTGTGTGTATCATCACTGAAAGGCCCCATGTTCACAAATATTCTGGTTGTTTATTTGATGCCAACATATTCAACATGTCATTCAAATCTCATACAATCATGTACGTAAAGAAAGGCAAAAGGCTCAAGGTCAGTTGAAGCAGAAGCTTAAAGGGACAGTTCAACATTTTGGCAATTAATCATTTTTATCCGGTCCCTCCCACTCTCAGTCTGAATGTGGATAGAGGCAGAACTTGTTAGAATAGAATGATAAATGCAACTTAAACAACTTACAAGGGTTGTTAACATTTTGTAGCTTTTCAAACAGCACCTTGTACATAAGCAACATACATAATTAGCAGGCAAGAATTTGAGTTGTTAAGGCTACTGACAAAAAACGGTGGTTTGAATATATCAGGACACGCTGGGAGCAATTTTGTACCACAACACTGTGTACCACAACACTTTGTATCACAGAGAGCCGTTAAAAGCCTTTAGTAAGGCACTTCTTACAACAGGGGTCAGATTCAGTTCCCTTTTTACTGTCAAATAAAATCAGTTAAAGCAGCTGTGGGGAAAAGATCATCTGAATATTCTGAATGACCCCAATCTCAGTTATAAAACCTGTGAGGTATTTTCACAACTGTGCCAACTTTCATTCCCCTATTGAAAGCAAGGATTTAAGGCTTTGTGCTCCTATATATATATATATATATATATATATGCCAAAATGTTGAAATGTCTTTTTAAGGTCATGGTTCACTACAATTATTTACTCTATAGGTTCACATATAATAAGTTGGTGTCCCTAATGATTTATTTAAATAAAGGTGTCTAAACAGTAGATACAGGCAGTATCAAGCTGCGCACTGAGGAGTGTACACTCAAGTACAATGTCTGAGTATTTTCTACCACTAAAAATAATAGATTTCTTTAAAAAAACCTTCTTTTTCCTTTCATGTATTGCTCTCAAGTTCATTTTTTGGGTTTAAATCCTGATCTGCACCCTCGCTGCTCGAGCAGTGGCCAGATCTAATTTTGCACAACTTACTGTTTTAACTGATACTTTTTAAGATTTCATTTTTAAGTATTGTAACATAAGGGAGCTGCTGTATAGTTACAATTTCTGGAGAGGAATTTGTGCCAATAAGCAGGATAAGTGAAATGCAACACACAGCATTATATTTCCGTAGAGACACGTGGAATACATGTAGAGCAAAATCTCTATTGCTTTCATACTGACCTCTTTACTGAAACAGTGAAAAACGTGTAATGCAATGAACACACAAAATTGTGTTTAAACAGTAACATGCAGAAAAAGTGCACCTAATGTCACTATGGAAATCCCGTGTCCCTTGTAAAGATTGCATTTCAGTTTGGTACAAATTCCTCTCCATACATCTTAAATACTTTTCTTTTAAAAAGTTCTTTTTAAAAAGTTTTAATTTTGGACAGCTTATTTCTGTTAAATGACACCTAACTTTACAGAGGTGATGGAGTGTAAGTATTATGCTAGTATGGTGTAGATGTTTAATTATATCTACTGCATGTAATCAAATACAGCATTACAATGTACTTGCATAGCACTTATGTCATATTTATAATCCTGAAACAGTAGGCAGGTCTACTTGGTATTAGGGACACCTAACTGACCAGTGTCTGACCAATGAGTCACATGAATTCCTTTTTTTTCTTTCCAGAGAATGCATGACAATGGAGAATTCAGTTCAGTTAACAGAGAATTCAATTACCCAGTCAACTACAATCAGGTGGAGTAGTCACATACAGAGAAATGAGTTACATTACATTTCATTGCAATGAAAGTCAGTCACTAAGACTGACTTTGAATTAAGAGACTGAACTCCATCCAGTCAAGTTCATTTCAAGATCCAACAAGCCAAGCCCAATGTCTTGCTCTTGTAGTTCAACATGGTTAACTCACTGAGCAGTATGGCTTCCCCAATAAGACAGCCTCATGGTCTAAATTCTGACTCCTTCAGTGTGTCCAAGTCAGACAGCCACATTTTAGTTTTCATTCTTTCACTGATCAAGTTCCAGTAAGGCCAGTTTGTTGGTGAAATAAGGTCCACTGAGTGTAATGTAGTCACAGTAACCGGAATGAGTTCCTAGGTGCTGTTGGCCTGCTCCTGTTCGAACAGTGCCATAGCCAGATGTGATCGAGAGGCCAGCCCCTCAAGATTGCTCAGGACACAGCGATGGTAAATATCTTCACTGAACCGGGGGTTACAAGCTCGACGGACATATTTCTGCACCAGAGCTGGCTCCACCGCCCGGAACACATGCAGGCCTGAATAGCGCACAAAAATCTCGTACACGTCCATGCTCTCCAGCATTTCATCATTGTCCAAGATGTCAGCAGCCATCTTGGTGCGTGCAGCCATGTAGTCTGCATTGTAGAAACAGGCCTCCTCGAAGACATGGCGGTCAAAGCGGCCGTCACGCAGAGTCTCTGAAGAAAAGGATGAGGCGGCAGAAGGCTGCTGGTCGCGGTACACAAGAGCGGGGCTATACTCTTGGAAGTGGATAGGGAAGAAGACCTGCCAGTTGCTAATGGCATTCATTCGGCAGCGGTTCAGAAAGTCAGCGTTTACCTCAGTCCACACACTGGCCAAAAAAAACAAGGTGTCCACTGGATGCTTCTTGGAGATGATGTCCATCAGCTTGACCTGTGAAGGCACCTCTGTTTTAACACTAATCCATGGGATCTTCACATCGCTATAGCGCTTCTCCACCTCGCCGATCATGGCCTTGACTCCAGCAAACACATCCGTTTGGCTGACCCTCTGTGCATCAAAGGGATCGTACACAAATAGGAAAGTAAGTAGGGCGTTGTCACGAGTGTCCAAGGCGTTCATGACATACGTGTCCAAAAAGTTGCCCACAAAGTCCTGGTCACGTGCAGTAACTGGAAGGATGACCTGCACCCTTGTTGCTTCAGTGACGTAGGGCATTGGAATGATTTCGATGGCGCTGAGAGGCCTCAACAGACCCACGCGCTTGGCAATGACCTGACTGTGACCTTTTTGTGTGAAGGCCTCCAGGGCCAGGTCCAGCATATACTCCATGCCTCGTGTGGGGTCAAAGCGGCGGTAGCCGTTCAGCAGCCGCTGCTTGCGGAAGCGCAGCTGTGGTTGGTAACGCTCGTTCAGGCGCTCCACGGCTGTCTCTAAGATGGAGTTAACATCTGCACGGTCTGCTCCGCGGAGCTCACACTTCGGTGAGCTGTCTGCACATGAATAGATGTGATCTTCAGTGAAATATTCCCAGTTTATCACCTCAAAACGTGTCTTAGGTCTGAATGGTGGGTTGACACCAATGGGCCAGGTAGCACCAGCTTTGCCCTCTGGAGTGAGCTCACTCAGGTTACTGATTTGAACCTGTAAGAGAGAAGACAAAATATAAACTTTAACTTGTGAAGGGCTTGTAAATTTTTAATTGATTAGTTGAGGAGTACAAGAGCAGGCAATGCACAAAAATATAAAGGGTAGGAATGTAAAGGAGTGTCATTTTTATACGGATTGTTTATCAGAACTGAATAGAAACATAACATACAAAACTTTGGCAAAAACTATATGCAATGAGACGCTCCATCCTAAAATGTCTTTTTAAAAAAGAAACAATCTGAAATTGAGTTGATTTTCATATATTTGTTTTCAGTGCATGTAAAAGGTCACACTGCTGGATATGAACACTAAACTCCAACCTAAATTTATTGAATATGAAATGTATGTTTGTATATGAATATAATTGTTCCCAAGATTCTGTAAAGCCTGCCCAACAACTCTATAACAAATTTGTGGATGCAGCATGTTTACCAGTTAACCCTTACACCCTGCCCATTATTTTACCCACCACAACAGACGGCGGAGGAATTGAGTCCAAATTTACAGCAAGTAAGTTCAGTCTGGTTCACTCCGACAGTAAGTCCACTATTGAATTCCTCCTTCTCTGCAGGCTGACTGTTCTGCCACCTCTGTGGTCTGTTTGCTCAGCCTGCAAATTGAGCCTCCACAGCCAGGCCGGTGATCCAGCAGTGGAATATTAGACTGAATTCTCCAGCGGAACAAACATCTACGAGCCAACCTTTCATTAGGCATCACACTAATGCCTTTTTGCCTGCTTTAAAGTAAGAGAAAGCGTCTTACTGTCCTTTCATAATGACCATACCATTAAGATGTTACTAGCATGATTTATATGTTTTGACATTCCATGTTTTAAAGGACGTTTTTACCATGGTTTTCAGTAGTATTGGGACACTCTCACTGTGTTCCAATAAAGACATTACTAACTGATAAGGAAAATGAACAGTTGCTTGTTCAAATTGTGAGGGAGCCCCAATACTACTGAAAACCATGGTAAAAAATACTTTTAAAACATAGAATGTTTGAATGGTATGCTCAAACTGTGATCAGGGCTAGATGAAACATGTAGGGCAAAACAGAGCTTGAGGCTAAAATCCTAACATATCTGACAATATTTTTCTGAGAAATCCTGGACAAGAAGGAATATGTTCAACATGTCATAATCAGTGCATTTATTTCCCATATTTAATTTGTCAATCACTGTTTATTTTCATGATATTATGATACGACTTATCAGTTTTCTAATTTAAAGAGAAAATATGAAACAAGGTGGCATACAGTCCAGAGCTTTAATCGGGCCTAAAATCTCGGTCAGAATGCAAATTAGTCAGACAAAATTCTGTCCAAATCCAAATTCTGACCGGAACTATATCGTTTCGAGTCTGGAACTGACCTGGGTCCAACAAAATTCTGTCTGAAACTGACCCGAAATGGTTTGACCTCCAAATAAAACCTGACAAGCGTCGGTCACCAAGCAGTGACAATAAAAGCCTTATTAGATTAAAATTAAATAAACCACAGAACAATATACATTAATATGAGTCCAAATCTAATCTTAAATATATTAATCAAAAAATACTGTTGAGCAAAACCAAAACCTTTTACTCTGAATAAGAACTCCATGTGGTGTGGTGCTCCTGGCTTATGCCAAGATGTTTCATTTAACATTTAATTAAAAACCTCCAAAAACCTCTTGTTTTCCAAAGAACATGTTAGAAATAAAAATATTTTTGACCTAAAATGAAATAAACACCACTGGGCATGAAAGTAGAGATGAATAAAGTAGAAAATAGAGTAGATAAAGTAGAAAAACTGAGACGGGTGAAAATTCACGGTTAAATCTAAAGTGAAATCTGAACCCAATCATGAAGCCTGAACCCAGCCTGAGGCCAACATGCATTTGGAAAATGAAGTCCAAACTCAACCAAAGCCGACGTGAGCTGTTGGATCCCATCAGGTTCAGACATACATAAGCTCTCTTCTCAAACATAAAATTGTGGGCTGCTTGTATGTTTCACATTTTTCATGTTGATTTACAGAACATATTATATGCTATTATATCTTCAATTAAACTGTGTACAACAAAGCACAGTTTAGCATGAACATACTATTGGCATTAAATACTTTATATGCACTTAAAACAAGGACAGTTTACTAAAGCAATAAGGCTACAGACACGTGCGCACACACACATACACACCTGCAGCTGCTGTATTTGAGAATAGGTCCAGTCAAGCTCAATTTGGCTGTAGCGCTTGTGCAGGCGGTACATGAGCGTTGGCTCTGAAACAGGGTGCACAGTGACAGCATTTTTGAACTTGGAGCTGTCTTCACGCTCAGGGTCTGCGTTCTTCTGTAGCTCAAAATAACGGTAGGTCATCTCCTAAAAAAAATAAGACATGATACAAGAATAATTACAATATTGTTTGAGAGCAGTCTGAAATTACACTGAAATGCATTTCAGAAGAGCTCTAGTGTAACACTGTGACAAACACAGTTCTTCCGAATGGCTTCTTTTACAGTTTTGCTGTGAAACGTAATATTTTCCTAATTAAACAGATGACATTAACTCCACATAGATACACTGGGCTGTTGGGCACAGCTGCAGGATCATGGATACTCCTTCTTATCATACAGCCAAATAACATCCATTTGAAATAGCTTACATACTGCTGTAAAAACTGCTTTATGCAAAGTCCAACGAAATGAGTAATAACAATGTCACAAGAGCTCTAAACATTGTGCTCAGGTTGTTTCTGGAAAACCAAACATTAACTCTTAGGATGTCACATCAGCAGTGAAAGCATGGTGTAATTTCAGGTCAGTCATTTCTCACTCATAACTCTTTGAAACAAGTGAAGATATTCTGTCAAATGTGAAGAACAAATGAATCACATTTGTGTTTGTAAACAGATGAGGAGATAATTTATGATGATTTAAATTTACTGCAAAAAAAGTACTGTTGTTTTGCTAAAGGAAAAAACATTCTGTATATTGTTGCCATGTTTTTGTCATTGCTTAACATCAAGACAAACAGAAAAGTACATGTGCACTGAAATGGAATTTCAAACCAAGACTCAAGCACATTTAACAGTGATTGGAATGTACAATGTGAAACAGGTACACAGCTATAAATTTCTGTATTGATTCAGAACCATTACATTGTCATAATTTTGTATTAATTATAGATTATCTTTAATATTCTGATGGAAAGTTAGGATTTCATCCTGTCTACTATTCCACCTCACCTGGTGCTTTTCCACACAGCTCAGACCGAGGTAGTCAATGATGCAGCGGCCAAGCCACTCGTCGGGCCTCACACTCAGGATGTCATTGCGACAGGAGTCTAGATGGGGCTGCAGTCGGGCCAGCAGGCTGCGTGACAGCAGATAGCCGTACCCACCGTGACAGTAACGGGCACGCTCATCACCACCAATAAACTCTTCTGCCCGTCCCATATACAGATCTTGCCCCGCACTCAAGTGCCCCACAAGGTCCATGACCCGCTCTGCCTGAGTGTAGGTGTCGTCTTGTGCCAGGTAGAACCAGTCGTATTCGTTGCCATGGTGCTGATGCAGGTGACGTATTGTCTCATACATCAGCCAGACGGGTCGGTCGTCACCATGTGCAATGACAGTCATACCATGAGGTACTTTAGTGCTTCGGAGGCCTGTGAAGAAGAAGGTTCGGTGGAAGCGGTGTGCCACTGTGCGGTTGACTGCCACACCCAGCGTGTTGAGGGTGGTGCGTGAGCTCAGGATGCCCACCAAGAGATGCTCTCGAATGCCAAGTTCTGTATGGATATAACGTGTTCTGCAGGGGGAAGAGGAAGATGAAAGAAAAACTTATTATCTGAAATTTTCCTTTTTTTTTTTTTTTTTTTAGATTTTTATGATTTTTCGTTGGTTAATTTGCTAATATCCACATGCAAGCCTCTCCCTCTGTCAGAAAAACCTACCAAGGCGGGAAGGTGAAGAATAACAGTCACATAAAGCCAGACACCACACCTATTTCAGCTGCCTCTGACAGAAGAGAGAGAGCAGAAGCCATGCACTCTTGGGCTCCCTACCACGGATGCCTATGGCACCACCAAGATAACCTGTCAACAGCAATTGCTCCTTTTGGCGCGATTCAGAATTTGACATTGGCTACATGTTTTCTAGATTATGATTATGAAACCACCTGTGATTGTCCTTGTGTGTCTGGTACCTGAGCTCAGCTGCGCGCTATTATGACTGTTGGAGAATCCCTAAAAATGTGATAAGGTTCATACATGCTGGCTCCTTGTTACACTAGCCGAGTCTCAGAATACTACTGCTGTTTATTCTTTTATACACATTCGTTTTCTGCCAACCCTTTTTAAGGTGGTGACAAGAGACAGACCGCTTTGGGTGGTTTCAATTATCTGTGGGAAAAGTATTACGTATAGTAATCACAGTAATCACATGAGCTGATTCATTTAGATAATTGCCCAACAAATCTAGGACATTGTGTTCAATATATTGACACTTAAATCTCTAGAGTAGATTAGGGAGTAGAGTAGACATTGCAACAATTAAACTCACACTAAACAGTAATCAGCTTAAGGGTTTAAAGATATTTTGATACAGACAAAACAAGATTTTGTTCATTCTTCTAAATTAAGAGGAGTCAAAACCTTTTTTTGTATTCGTTGAATATAGTCCATACCGTATAGCTGCAGTTTATTTATGCACATTTTTACTTTTGCTCTTTTATGGCTTTTGATCTAAAGGATCTTTGTGTCTGAAGCACAAAACAGACAGAAGGTCCGAGTGTATTAGCTACAGGGAAAACATCAGCAGAGACCTACTGCTAAGAACAGCTTAAATAGAGATTACTTTAAAACCTTTTTCATTGCAGACTTGGCCCAATCGTCAGGAGATTGTGGGTGTGATTCCTGGTGAAACTACAGCCATCCCTGACCACGACAAAAACATAATTTGGCTTCGCTCTTTCTGGATTGGTAAGACTGCATGGTCGGAAGTCCAAGAGAACCTAAATGGCTTCACTCTCTCTGGGTGGGTAGGATAGCCCTCCCTCTCCCTTAGAACCATGCTAGGGAACAAAGTAACTGTTAGGTGATAGAATTGGAGCCTGGTGTTCTCCTCCAAGTGTGTTGAGCTCTCCAATGATAATGTGTTAGTGGCCGTTTGAAAAGATGCAGTGTTGCTTCCTGCATCTCAGTGGAAGCATGTACTTGCCTTCTCCCTCCCAGCTTGGTAGCATCATGTGACTGGGAATTTGTCATGACCAAATTGGTGCATATTAGTAAGAGTAAATTACTAATAAAATTTCAGTGTATATTAGTAACAGTAAATTCACAGCAGAAAACAGTAAATCATTCTCAGGCATAAAAGAATGTTTAACTGAATGATTGTATGATCAGTTAGTTTTGTCATAGCACTATCATGAGATTTACTCTCAGTAGTGTGACAAAAAAAACCGACACTTCACGAATCCGTGAATTATTTCTCAGAGGGAAGATAAAAACAAACTTAATATCTGACACCTGACACAGGCTGGGCATAGTGGACAGCAATGCTCTTAACAACTAGTAAAGTAAAGTAAAGTAAATTGGCCCCTAATAGTCATGCATGAACACACCACAGCACACAGTGTGAACAATGTGAAATTCTTTCTCTGCATTTAACCCATTCACCA
>JBBPCZ010000012.1:17091899-17133124 GCA_037974445.1 Brycinus macrolepidotus
CAAGCGACTTTTTAATATGTGTAATAATAATCTTTGCTGTTGTGTTTTCTTTGTCTCTGTTTCAATAAAGGTGGAACATGATGATGCTTTGTGGGTAAGACCGTTCAACTGTGCTGAAAAGAAAAAGTTATTTTTTTTTATTAATGCTTATTAACAGTCTCTAGTACTTGCAAGAAAATGGACATTATATGTTAATTATGCCTAATATAAGATACTTCTTACCATTTAATCCTTTATGATTGTAAGTAAAATCGTTATTTTCTATTTGCCTCTGTTTTTCCAAGAACATTGCCAATGCATTTCGAGATACTACTGTTCATGTGAGTGCCCGTTTACCTTTTTTATGTCTTACTCTAGGCTTTAGAGGCTGCAGTTAAGCTGCAAGGTAAATTATTCAGCAGAAGGATTGTCAGCTTTGTAGGATGCATGTTCTGAGAGGGGAACATGTTTCGCTTTTACAGTAACTTCTCTCAATGCCAAGAAGTTGCCCCTTAGCTGGTATAAAACCTTCATATTATGCAGAGGTTATTTCAAGCTTAAAATGTTCTTCACACTCTCTCACCTCATGGATGTTCATTAAACATTAAATAGAAGTTCCTCTGATCTCTGTATCTTCAGGTATTCTTTGAGGAAGAAAGACCTACTGTTCAGCCAGGGGTCATCATTGATGTAAGCTTATGTTTCACTTCTCCTCTTCTGAAATTATGACAATTGTTTGTTTTTCTAACAAGGACTGCAGTCATGTCTGTGTGCGTGTGTGTGTGTGTGTGTGTGTGTGTGTACCATTCTGTTTTAATTAACAGTTACCAGAGCATTCTGGATCTGAATCTGGATCTGGGTCTACATTTGGATCAGGATCAGAGTCTGGATCAGCTGATGGAAATTTTTAATTTCTCAAAAAAGCCTAAGTTAAAGGGTAACTGGAACCAAATCTACAAACCTGCATGAATGTATTTAGAAAAAATGTTCTGATTTGTAATCTTTTTATGTTTTTATGTTTGTGCTTCTGAAATCTCAAGGAGGCAAGCGGTTCCAAAGTGAAAGGAGATGGTTCAGAAGTTTAAAATTTGAAGATACTGTAAGATTGGTAATAAAGATTGCAGTTAACTATATTAAAAACAACCAGAACATTTTGAGCTCCTGTATGTGACAATATTAGTGCTTTTGGTTAAAGCAACTTTTATCTTAAAAACTTTTAAAGCAACATTATCTTCAATTCCCTCAAATGTTCTTACTTGCAATATATTACACATAATAAAATCTGCACTTTTAAAACGCAAATGTCTCATCTGCTGAATTTTTAAAAAAAAAAACTTTTATAAAGTTGAGCTAAGCTGAAAATAAAGAGGTCTACTCAGATATTCAAAATCAACGTTTTCAAGATCTCAGACTAGACAGAAAAAATTATTTGTTCACGTATCATTTCTATCAGTAAAGTTAGACCTGTTTTGCTGTTTCAAAATGTTTCACAACTTTAAACGTTTTTCAAGTCCTAAGATCATAATCAGCTTACCATTACAAAAAATGATATTATACTTCCAGAACTCAGTGCTTCAAAAGTGTGCAAAAGTGTGCTAATATTATTACATATAGTTTAGTATATAATCCATTAGTGGATGGTTCTCGTTACAAGATCTTGTCTGAGACACTGAGACTAATAAGCACTGTGTAAACTGACACACGGTTATCTATAAAAATGAAGAAACGTGTGCACAGTTTTTATTACATCACTACAGTTTTTACTACATTTAATTATTACAAGTGCAAACTGCAAACACATGCCTCGTGGTCCAAAGTTAGCCTCTGCGGATTTGAAAAGTCATCCAAATCAATATATCAAATAAATCGTAGAATGCCTCGTAGAAGTCAACTTGGCATACAAGTAATTTTTGGGCAAATAAGTGTTTTGTGCCTAAAATGTGCTTTGTGCCATCCCCACTTCAGGGGGCAATAAAACGAAGGGACAGGCCCACCTAGAGATACAAATCTTGTACCATATCATCCATGTTGAGCTTCGAACACAGCCAGTTTCATGTGGGTTGGCAAATTATTTGATATCATCAACCAAATATTGGTGGAAAAAAAAGGTCAAATACTATATGACCCAGCTGTGATGCAGTGACAGTCATAATGATATACTGTACATGTCTATCTGTTTGTTTGGTTTTTTTTGCCAAATTTATTTTGATCCCAATAAAAGAGCTATAGTAGTTCTATAACACAGAGGTGACCAAACTATTTGTCTTTGGTGACTAAAGTGCAGCGTTTGTGGATTGCTGGGGGCTAAAAACAGTAAACAAAATAGTTTGAATGTTCTCAAATTGACATGTATTTTGTACAATTGCACTATATTTTGTTACTAACTGACCAAAAAATAAAGTGAAGGGATGAGTTAGGGCAACTTTCATTCTCATTTGGACAGCTTTTTGTAAGATACTAAAAGTTTTTTTTTTTATTCTGCAGTGCTCTATAAATAAGTCTGCAAAATGAGATAAATCATATTTCAGGTATACTGAAATATTGGGACACCTGTGTGTTAGTGAAGGTGATAAGTTACCGTAAAATATAGTAAAGGTTATGTTCAGGCTTCAAAATCCTCCTGAAGACTCATGTGTTCAGAAAGCATCTCCTCTCCTAATCTTCTTGCACTATTCATACTTAAGATTTAGCACTTAATACTGTCCTCTGGATCTCAACCTGTCCTGAAACTTAAATGTGTCCTCTTATTGTTTGTCGCTTTGGATAAAAGCGTCTGCCAAATGAATGTGATATAATGCAATGTAAATATGATCATTTACCGTAATACCCTTAAAGGAGGCGTAGAGAAAATCGTGGAGCGTCACTCCAAAGCTTTTCCTCGACCTCTCGCCTCAGAGCGAAGTCTCTGGTGAAGCAGAGCTCTCTGCTGGCCATGCCGGGGAGTTTTAGGAAGTGAAGAAAGAGGCGGGCAGGCTCGTTTTGTGTTGTGTTTTGGACAGCACAGCATGCTGGTTAGACTGTGCTGTTGAGTTTGGAGAACAGAAACATGTCCGCCTCCTCATCCTCCTCTGCTGCTGGAGGGATTCAGGGCTCTCTCCACAAACTCCACGCCTTTCTCGGAGAAACAGAAACCAGAAACGCGGCTCTAATTTGCCACGACATTATTGGAGACCTGGGGCAAGAGTGCATGGTCACCAAGAGTGAGAATGAACTGGGTGAGTCTGCACCACACACTCAGGGCTTCTTAACACTTCTACAGGGCTGGGTCCTAAACCACACACCACCACACTAAAATTAGTATACTGCCAATAGACTTGCATCCAGGAATGTAAGTACTGAATTGTGTGGTGAGGGACGCAGCTAAAGTATACAGCCTCAATGTATCAGCTAAGGTTAAGTGTTTGTGTAAATGAACTTATGAATCAACTATCGTTAATAACTATCTATTTTTTATATTGGCTAGTTTGAAAAGTGCACCCACCCTTTGGCTGTTACTTTTTGCTAAGTTCACACTGACAGGCTGTACTGGTTTTATCAGAGTCCTTGATTTGTTACCTTCAAATGAATGATGTATTAAGTCCATTCATAGCTGGCTAATGTATTGTATTAATGTGAGAGATTAAAAACATAACAAAGACAGCTTATTCTGATGTATTGAACCATGCGTAGTGTCCACAGCCAGCTACCCGACTGTGTCAAAACAGAGCACACTGCTTCTGACACCTGAGATGAGCCAAACTGATCATGAGCTGAATTATAGACAGCTGGTGAAAGATGAACTACGTTCCATGTCATTCCTCTAATGTGTTATGATAGTTTTTCAGACCTCGTTGTTGTTTGCCAAGGATGAGGGGCTGCTTAGCTTCCTCCGGAAGTCCTTATCCAATGAAGAGGTAATGTCCTCTTCCAGTCTCCTTTCAGTGCTTCTTTATTTTTTTTAAATGGTGAGGTATCTGTGTGTATTCACCTTTGCTCCTGATTTACAGCTACGGGACGCCAGGGTGGACATTCTCAATCTGTTGGGCACTTTTCTGCAGAGAATGGCCGTTGGTGTTAAAGGATGGGAGAAGACCTATGCTGTTGAGCTAAAGGTTCCTCTGTTTTGTAGATTCCCAAACCAGTCCTGGAGTACCACCGCGTTGCACATTTCAGTGTTTTCCCTGCTCCCAACACACTTGATCCAACTAATCAGTAAATTACACAGCTGGTTTTGGGTTGAAGTGGGTGTGTAAACACCCAGGACCGGTTTGGGAATCACTACTCTACTGGTCAGTCAGCACTGAGTGTTTACAGTTTTAGTTTAGTCGTTTGTGTACGTTTATGATAAATTATGTTGAATAGCTGTATGAATGTTTCTTTTTCTTCTCTACAATCAGGATACTTGCCTTGTCGTCTACACGAAGGACAAAGCTGCAAAGTCTAGAGGACCTGCTTTAGAATTGCTAATCAAGGTAAGTATGTGCTGCTGTGTATCATATGCTGAAAATCAACAGAGAATGTTGTGTTTTGCAAGATTTGTAGCCTTCTTTAAATGCTTGTTGTTTTCTGCAACAATGTCACCAGGTGCTCTATGTGACCAAGGACTCAAGCATCGCTCAAGACTTTAAAATAGGGGACATGTTCAACAAATTTTATGGAGAGTTGAGTCAGAAAAACAAGATACCTGATACAGGTAATTGGTAATGTAGGAATGGTTGTGACCTTGAATAATACAATGTAAGGCTTTTTTCTTGTAGTCATATTGCATTACAGATTTACCTGCTGCCACATGTTCTGTTGTGGTTCTTTTTTCCTGCAGTGCTGGGTAATATTTATGAACTCCTTGGAGTGCTGGGAGAAGTGCACCCCAGTGAGATGGTCAACAATTCAGACAAACTCTATAAGGCCTACCTGGGTGAACTTAAAGGACAGGTAAAGTGTTAATCAGAGAATGTCTCACATAAATATAGCTCAGAGAGTTTAAGTTTTTCTTCTGATCTCCTCTAGATGACCTCAACAACGAAGGAACCCAAACTGCCTGTTGTTGCTGGCTGTCTGAGGGGCATAACAGCACTGATGGTGAACTTTACCAAATCAATGGAGGAAGGTATGTGTATCTGTATGCAAACCTTACTATGAGAATGTAGAAACATGCTTAATAAAATCTGACACACTGCGTCTTGTTAAAAACAGACCCTGTCACCTCAAAGGAAATTTTTGACTATGCCCTGAAGGCTATCAGCCCGCAGGTAGGTGCAGTGATTTTACCGCTTGCTTACAGGATGACTTACATTATATATGAATCTGTTTACAAGACTATTGAAAGCAGTTATGACTCTTTTTACATTTGCACTTATAACAGTTATGACTATTTAAATGAACCCTTATAACTGTTATGACTATTTAAATGATCAAAACAGTTATGACACTTTTTGCATCAGCCCTTTTAACATTTATGATTCTGTTTACCTTAACCCTTATAATATTTATGATTTCTTTTACGTTATCCCTTATAATATTTACCACTCTTCTTACATTAACCCTTCCACCAGTTTTAACTCCATCTGTTTTTTCCTTGATCTCTCTAGACTGAGATGAAGCGGTACGCAGTCACCTTTGGTAAGAAATTGTAGTTTTCTTATCTACAAAATGTCTACAAAATGATTAAAAGTCCACTGAACCTGTACTGCCTCTTCTGACAGCTGGACTTAAACTTTTTGCGAAGCATGCAGCCCAGTTCAGCAGCTGTCTCATGGACCACTACAGAACTGTGTTTGACGTCATGTCAAAACTGTGTGGACACATAAACGGCGAGATGAAGAAGACCAGCTACATGGCTCTAGAGGCTTACCTTAAACAGGTAGGTCTTTGCAGCATTCTGCCTTTGTGATTTATTGTTTTCTAAAAGTTTTTGGTACCACATATTTTTTTTTTCATTTTCTCATAGGTTGCCATTCTTGTGGCTGAGAATGTTGAGCAGCACCAAAGCAAGCTGAAGTTCTTCATGCAGAAGTTTTGTTCTATTATCAGGACAATGGACTCCAGTAACAAAGAGCTCTCCATCGCTATTAGAGGATATGGATTTTTTGCTGCTGTGAGTCTTCTTGTATTGTTTTACTGAAGTAATATTTGTTTAGACCTTTGTTTAGTTAAGGCGATCTTTTTGATCCAATTAATCCAATATCTATTGTTTTATATTCTGTCTCTTCTGATTGCCGTAATAGTGTGATTATTAATGTAAAATAAGAAGTTCGGATAATTTAATAGCGTATTTGTATTAAGGGCCAATATATCAAATAGATGATATATCGGCCAATATTGACAGTCAGTGATAGTGCAGATGTTTTGATGGTTCAGGGTATGAGTCAACTCCTGTTTACCAAACTGGTAAATCATCGTAAATGTAACCAGATCTAACCTTTGGCACGAGAATAACATGTTATAACATAAAGAACCTAATTTATTTGAAAAATTACTAAAATGACTGTTTTGTAAAATCTAAATCACTATCAGTTATCAGAAATGTTATCCTCTTAAAACTGTAAATGCCCTAATCTGTATAGTCTAATATCTTTTGTTGTTCTTTTCTTTTTTAGCCATGTAAAGTGGTGTGTCCTCAAGATGTAGATTTGATGTATACTGAGCTCATCCAGCGATGTAAACAGATGTACCTGACTGAGTCGGACAGGGATGATGAGAATGTCTACCAGCTGCCTAGTTTCCTGGACTCCATAGCTAGCGTTCTGAGCCACATGGACAGGGTATGGGACAGCAGCCGTTCTCTAAAAAGTTATCTCCTTAACACAATCTGTATTAATGTACACTGATTTAAGATCTAAAGTAGTTTGGTTATATGTTATATGCCCTTGCATATATTTTGGCCTTTCTCAGATTTATGTTCACTGCCATTTTTTTAAATTGTGGTTTGGTTTGTGTCAGGTTCCTGAAGTATACACATCTGTGCTGGAGCGCCTCTTGGTAGTTCAGATTGACACCTTCCCTCAGTACAGCCAGAGGATGCAGTACGCCACGTGCCGCTCTATCATCAAGGTGCTCGTCGCCATGGCAGCTAAGGGCCCAGTCCTTTGGAGTTTTTCCAGCTCTGTAGGTAAGGGTCAGCTGCAAAACATTCTTTTGTAACGGTTTCCGAACAGCTCTATCAATACTGACACTTCTTTATTTTTCACCCAGTTCACCAAGGACTGATTCGGGTGTGCTCCAAACCACTTGTTCAAGTTGAGGTGATTCATTTTAATGTATTTTGTCAGTCTAGGTCTGTAGGTTGACAAGATATAATCAGTCTTTCACATTTTTTTTTAGCTGATTCAAAGAATGTAGTTTTGGAGAGGTTTCAGAGATCAAATAAAACTTTGACTGCAGGGGGGTGCTGCTCAGGATAATGAAAAGACTGAGGAGAATACTGGAGAACCCACACTGGTCCGCTCTGGGAAGTGGAAGGTCCCATCATGTAAGGATTACCTAGACCTCTTCAAGGGGCTTCTGGACTGTGAGAATCTGAAGGTGAGAACTCTAGTGTTTTGTAAATCATGAATTTACAGGTAATAAATGAAAAAGACTTTTCACTTTTTACTAGCGTGTTGGGCCTCAAATGTACTGATCCATTCCAAATTTTAACAGTTTGATATTTTAACAGGATGTGTTTAAAATGTTGCTCTCTTGCCTAGGACACTGGATTTCTTGATGGATCTGTAGTAACCAAGAGCTACAGCCTGAAGGCGCTGAATAGGCTGTTGTATGATGCAGTGGTGCAGTCTGTAATGAAGATTGTGGAGAAACTTGATCTCTCTGTGCAGAAAGTGAATGCAGAAGATGAGGTATAGTTTAATACGAACCAAAGCCCTGCATTCAGCAAACATAGAACACAGTAGCATTTTAAATGATCATGTCACTGAGGCAAAGTAAAAAAAACTTCTCATTCATCCTGCTTCCTCTCGTAATCAGGGACAAAGTGATCTGGGCTCTGGCTTTATTCCTTCTTCTGACCCCACCACCAACCTGATGCCTAACAAACCCAAAGATTTCACGGCCTTTATCAATCTGGTGGACTTTTGCAGGTACTAATATACTGACCTCAGGTCAGCTCCCAGATTGCTTTAGTAGTTTAGCAGGCACCATGTGTTAAATGCTATGCTGGTCAGTGTATGAATATCAAGGCGCTTTGATTATTCGGTTGTATACAAAAAATTAAATACCCATGATCAGATAACAGATTTTGCTGTTTTTTAAACACAGGAAATAAACTCAAAATGCAAAGTGTCGTGTACAATTTCTATTTATTTTTCGTTTGTATAAATGTGTATTTATACAAAATACTAAATATATTAATACTACACATCAACTTATGATTCACCTCTCAAGTGTACATTGTGTGCAGAAATGTGTTCTCTGTAGAGAATGAGTACATAGAAAATCCAGACTTACTTATTCAATACTGAATGAAAAGAGTTCTCTTCATGTATGGTCTTACAGTGAATTGCTGCCCTCCAAGAACCCAGAGTATTTTGCTCAGTGGATGTACCCTCTGTGCCATGAGCTTATCCTGCAGTCCATACGTTTTCCTCTGGTCAGCGGCTTCTATAGGCTCCTCTCTCTCTCTATGACCATTGCCAAGAAAATAAAATACTTTCAGGTAATTCCATAATGAACCTAGCCAACAGCGGCTTGATCAGTCAGTTCATAATCAGTCAGTGTATAAGGCAGTACTACCTAACTGTTTTTCTTTAATTTCTTGGTTATTGTTTGATCAGGGCTGGTTAAATTAATTAATCTTTGTTTTTTACAGGGTCAGGGACCCAAAAGCATCACTGAAGGGTCTCCAGCTGGACGTGCCTGCTTTGCACTTGTGTCAAAGTTTGGGAAGGAGGTATGCTGCTTATTCCTTGGCTTTTATTTACCAGATTGATAAAGTCTGAAAATACTGACTCTCCAAAATCTTTTTTAAACTATTTGGGAGGACTGTTTTTAGTCTTTGAAGGGTGAAAACACTGATCTAAAATACCACACAAAATACGGTGATACTTGAGTCTGTCTGTCAGTAATGTTTCTTCTTTCCTTCTGTCTGTTTTTTGTGGTTTGTTTGGTTGTTTGTTTGTTTTGGTCTGAAAGTTGAATCTGCTGAGTATAATCAGTCCTGTTCCCCACAGGTGTGTGTCCGCGTAAAGCAGTATAAAGATGAACTTCTGGCTGCATGTCTAACATTTGTGCTGTCTCTCCATCCTGATATGGTGGCTCTGGATATGAGAGCTTACATCCCTGCACTACAGGTTAGAACAGAACACAATCATTCTAGCTATCATCAGAATTGGTTTTTCAGTTGGTGTGTCTATTGATGATGATGTGGTAGTAGGTTAATGTTCTGGTGACAATTTGCTGATGCAAGTGTCTGCACATACATATTAAAAAGGTTTTGTCCGCCCTAGTGTTGTAACTTCCTGGCTCAAGGGCATCCAGTTGTTTATATCTGTTCCAGATTTAGCAGTTGTGTTTTTAATGGGGAAATCACTAAATTGTGCTTTAGGGCCTGATTAGTATATCAGACGGCTGGTAATACCAGAATACCCAAAATATTAGCAGTAACTAAAGCTATAGTGGTATAATAAATCTAAAAACAAAAACAGTTTATAAAAGTTAAAAAGTTTAAAATTGCATCAGCTGGTGTTTTCAGTTCATTTTTTAGCCCATTCAGAAATGAATACCCCTGGTTCAGAGTGACATGTTTTCTGGTTGAGCAAACATCTAGTTTCTGGGTTAAGCTGAGCCTGCTCATCATGATGCAGCATTGATTGTAAATGTATCTGGAATTGTGTGTGTGTGTATGTGTATGTGTGTATGCGTGCTTGCATGCGTGTGTGTGTGTCTGTCAGGCTGCTCTGCGGCTCGGACTGAGCCATGCTCCTCTGGCCACTGCTGCGCTGGATGCCCTGGAGTCCTGGTCCTCGCAAATCCCCTCCTCTATCATTCAGCCTCACTATACAGACATACTGCCCCACCTGGATGGCTACCTCCAAACAGCCTCCACTACCAGTGAGATTGCTTTCTCTCAATCGAAATGAAGGCTTAATTAGCTTAAAATAATGCACAGAATCAACTTGTCTTGGTGTTATTATTACTTGTTTGTAAATGTTACCTGTTTATTTGTTTCATTTATTTCTCCCAATTAACCAGTTAAACAAATTAAATTATGCATTTGTCTTTAAATGTCTTTTTGCCAGATAAAGATGAAAACAGTATGAATGTTACCTTCATGTCAACCGGGACTCAGAAGGGATACGGCAGAGTAATGATGAGGCTTCTGCAGAAGTCCCGACACCTGCCTATGGTAGCCAGTATTCATTACACACACACTGCATTTATCTAATCTTTTAATACACATATACAGACACCTAGAGATCACTTTTCAGCTAGCTGTGAGCTAATTTTAGAAATGTTTCTAAGCTGTAATTAGAAATTTTTTTGCTGCCCAAAAGCCAGGTTTGTGTATTTAGGTTGTAACTTGCTTTCTTTGTAAGGGGGACGAGACTCCCATCGCTGCAGTGCGACGGCGAGTTGTTCAACTTTTGGGCCATCTCGGAGGCCAGCTCAACAGAAGCCTTGTTACTGGTAGGCTGCTTAAAAGAGCTCTGAATGTTTCTAAATCATGAGCAGGGATTGGCAGAATGACTATATTATGTTATAGTCATCCTGTTACAGTATGATTTTCTGGGTTTTAGTTCTTAAAGATTGCTGACCAACTGCATGTTTCATTACAAAGAGAAATTTGTTCTGTTTAAGCAGATTCATTATAGTGCAGAACATTTTTGTTTTGACAAAAATCTTTTTGTCATAGTTTTTGATACTATTGTTTCAGTGTGGCAGTGTTGTTTTTTTTCTGTCCATTCTAATTTACTAAATGTCAGAAAGACTAAACATTGTACTACATATCATGCAGATAATGCCTTCAAACATATTAGATTTTTCCATATCATCCAATGCCGGCGGGGGCATTTTTTTATCATAAACAAAACATGTTTAAGATCATATTATAAGCATATGATTCATTAGTATTAGAAATTATCATGACTGTTTAACTCACTTGAGATTTTCACATAACTGCCTTCTGTACGTCTTTTTGAGGAGTAATTGTGTTTGGTAATCTTCAAAATATGTGATATATACCGAAATGTGTTCTTCATTGATTCTAGCCATTTCTGCGGAGGATATGATGAAGCGGTTTGTCGCATGGGACAGTGAGAAAAGGCTAAGTTTTGCTGTGCCATTCAAAGACATTAAGCCTGTCATCTACCTCGACCCTTTCTTGCCAAGAATCACAGAGCTTGCACTCTCATCCAGTGACAGGCAAACTAAGGTATGATCATTTTAGTAAATTCGTAAAATCACTAAGTTTAGATTCTAATTTGCTGTAATCAATGAATGTGAATCACGTCTAAGATTACACCAAATGAAGTGTCATTCCAAACAGTATAACAGTATTACATTTTTTTAAAAATTATTATTTGTTTTGCTTTGTTTATTGATGTTATGCGCTTCTCAGTGCATAACATCAATTCTGCTATAAGATACTATAAAAGAAGATAAGAAAGAACTTTATTTATCCCGAGGGAAGTTCTTTTGACATTAGTATGCTCAGTGCAACAGAAGAATAAAAGATAAGACAATAGAGATTTTTTTAAAAAATAGACAATAAACAGTAGCGTAACAAAATAGCTGTAACACTGACATTGCTGTATGTAAGGATTTGGTGTGCTGTACCAGCAGATCAGTAGTGCAAAATGACTAATGAAAGTGACTTAGTGTTAATGCAATAAGAATAAAAATAAATGCCTATTAGGGAGGTTTGCATGGGGTGGGAGGGGTTGTCCTTGAATCTGAGAAGCTTTTTCAGCATTCTCCTCTCAGACACCTCCGCCAGGGTCTCCAGTTTGACACCCAGGACAGAACCGGCCTTTTTAATCAGCTTGTTCAGCCTGTTGGCATCAGCTGCCTTCACCGCACTGCTCCTGCACACAGCTGAAAAAACACCACACTCTCTACCACAAAAGTATGCAGATAATCACAGACTTGCAACTTGTTACTTGAGTAAGAGAGAAAACACTGTGGTGTGCCTTTAACTTTGTATCCATTGTGTCTGTTACACTCTGCACTATAATGCCAATAAAGATTACTTGAATGGAATTTTAGTTCTGACCTAAGTCAGTCTCTCTTATCAGGTGGCAGCATGCGAGCTCCTCCACAGTGTGGTGGTATATATGGTGGGGAAAGGAGTTCAGATGTCTGAGGGGGAGACGTCAACTCCACCCATGTACAATCTGCACAAACGAGTCTTCCCTGTGCTTCTCCGCTTGGCCTGTGATGTTGACCAGGTTATTTTTTTCTTTTTTTTTTGTGTAATGTACCGAAGTATTCAGAAGTTGAATATACGCCAAAATGAAAACATTTGAAGGGTTTACATGTTTGCATTTGTTTCAGGTGGCAAGGCAACTCTTTGAACCTCTGGTGATGCAGTTGATTCACTGGTTCACCAACAACAAAAAGTTTGAGAGTCAGGACACAGTGGCAGTGCTAGAAGCCATACTTGTAAATATTATATTTCTATGCTTGAGGAAACTGCTTGAATAAAGACAAATGAAAATGTACTGGTTTGTAACTGCAAGTAATCAGCGATTTCTGGTTCTTATGAATTGTTAAATTCTTTCTAGTACTTTAATACTTTAATGCTTTTTAATACTTTACTTTTTTAAGTTTTACTGTGGCGGATGTTGGTAATATATATATATATTTTTTCTTCAATGCAGGATGGAGTGGTTGATCCACTGGACAGCACTTTGAGGGACTTCAGCGGCAGGTGTATCCAGGAGTTTGTAAAATGGTCAATCAAACAGACCACCCCAAAGCAGCAAGAGAATAGCCCAACAAACATCAAGTCCTTGTTCAAGCGCATCTACAGCCTGGCCCTGCATCCCAGTGTATTCAAAAGACTGGGAGCGGCATTGGCCTTCAATAACATCTACAGGCACTTCAGGTGTGTCTAAGCTATAGAACACATGTGGAACAATCTTTTAAATGATTGCTGTGTTTAAATATATTTATTTACACCAATTAGGGGTTCAGGAAATAACGGATTTGGATGACATTTGCTGACTTAAACTCGTTACATTTAAGTTCCCTTCTAAAGATGGCGCTTGACCACAGAGCTTTGTTTAAGGATTTCACTGCTGTGTAATAGTGTAACAGTATCATAAAATCAAATCTGAAAACTATCAAAATGTAAAACTATACAGTCTCTTTTGTAGAAACCTCTGTCAGCAATTAAAAGCTCCTACAGTTAAGTGAGTGGGGAGAGAGCAAGGCTTTTGTTCTGAAGTCATTTAAAATCTAGCAAATTTTTTTTCCTGAGACAACAACACAGCAGTTGTTGAAAAAAGCGTTGAAAAGGTTCTGTTGAAGAACTTTTATTTAATTGAGCTAAATCTATGTAGTGTGTGTGTATATATATAAACAGACGTCTGGTGAGTCATGAAATTATGTGTATCATTACGCTCCTAGTGTTGTGGTATTCATGGAGATGAGGTATTTTTCTGAACTTCTTTATTTCTCTCTTAGAGAAGAGAACTCTCTTGTGGAGCAATTTGTCTTTGAGGTGCTGGTAGTGTTTGTGGAGAGTTTGGCATTAGCACATTCGGATGAAAAATCTTTGGGTAAGTTATCACCTCTACACCCTACTTTATCATATGAAATATTGTCTCTGTATTGGGACTGTCTAAATCAAACAAATCCAATGAAAAAAAAAATCAAATTCAAATGTAAAAAATGTCAGATGTTTAAGGTTAGCTCTTCTGCAACACCTAGTGTTTTCCAGGCCAGTTCACATTATCACAAATGAATGTGACGTGAAGAACATCTGCTCGTAAACAAACAAAACAACAATTTATATTGACTTTAACTACAGTTTTACATTGCATGGGCATATCTGCAAACATCTAAGCTTTTAGCATACTTTGAGCTAAATAACACATGGGCAGGAAAACGTTCTCATGTGACTCTTTAGATTAGAATGATAATAAAACAGCACTGGCCATTTTATGGATGATTCATTCTTTAAGGTACATCAGAATGGGCCTCTTTACCTTTTTTGACAGACATTTTGTGTCGCACCCTCTGGTTGAGAACAGATACCAAGCACTTTGGTTGGTTCAAAATCAGGGTACTTGATGACTGATGCTCAGTGCCCCCTTGTGAATTTGGGAAACATAACTTTGATATTAAAAAACATCTTCAGTTTACTCAGTTTACTAGTGTTGTCTTCACTTCTATTTTATGATCATCAGGAACTGTTCAGCAGTGCTGCAGTGCCTTAGACCACCTTAAGAGGATAATCAAACACAAGGCAGATTCCCTTAATCAAAAAGCCAAGAGACGCACGCCCAGGTATGAGATTGTTAGGACCTACACTAAAAAAGGAATTCTTTGTTCATTTGGAATGGTTGAACATGTTTAGTTTAGCTAATTTGCAGATAGCTAACTAGCTTTGTTGCTTCTTCATGTTCCATAGAGGTTTCCCTCCGGAGCCGACTGTGGGTCTCTGTGATTTAGTCATGTGGCTCCTGACCCAGTGTGGGCGTCCACAAACTGAGTGTCGGCACAAGTGTATGGAGCTCTTTTTTGAGTTTGTCTCGCTTTTGCCAGGTAAACAAGTTCCTTGGACAGATCATATCCTAAAGTAATTTTGTGTGCTTTACAAGTGCTTCTCACACTTAATCCTGGATCTGATTACAGCTTGCTGTCATAGCAGGATGATAGCATTTAATCCCCATGAAAATCAGTTTAGAGTTTTGTGGAAGACTACACAGTGTCAGTAATATATGCGCATTGTGGATTTGGGGATGAGGGAGAAATAATCTGTTGTTACAGTTTTGCATTAGGAGATGGGTTGCAGGGGTTTGCACCGATATTTACTTTCCTTCATTATCAGGTAAGCCGTCCCCTGCACAGTGGCTCGAGGAACAGGTTAAAAAAGAAGGCCAAAGATTTGTAATCGCATGTTTGGAAGGTGGAGGCTTACTGTCTCAGCCCACTCTGAGAGAGGTTGAAGCCCCATTTAGTGTCAGAGCCACCCTACAGTGGATGGATCTCTTATTGGCTGCTCTTGACTGCTATAACACCTTTACTGGTCAGCGCCTCATCCAGCCTCACAGGATTCTGGGTGAGTCCCACCTTGTTGTGTAGACGAAACATGTTTTCATTGTCATAGAAAAACCTTTTGTGAATAAAAAGGTAACTTTATAGGAGAATGAAAAATGGGAAAAATGCTTGTATGTATATAACTTTACAAAACACTTTACAAAAAGTTTTTTTTATCAAAATTTCTATCAGTCACTTTATCATGTAGTGTTCATCCAGTGTAAAGGATACAGCTGGCATTTTCAAATAGTGAAATAAATATTGAAAAATAGATTTTCTTATGACCTGTGATATTGTAGCACACATGTCTTGAGAATGGCCAATCCACGGAATGCTGAACTCTGAATGTCCTCATCCCAACTTTCCAGACTCTAGTGAGAAGTCCAGCTTTCTGCCAGCGATCCATTTCTTTGTGACAGAACTGGCCATGCAGGACCTGAAGGAAGCATCGGCCTGTTTCAAAGTCGCTGACTCGGTTTCGCCTCACTTCAGTCCTCGAGAGAAAGAGCTCTACAGCTACAACAAGTGCACCATTATTGTACGCTTGCTAGAGTTCTCCACCATGGTGCTACTGAAAGGCCAGCAGGACCTCTGGAAGGTGTGGTCCATTGTGTTTTCAGTAGTTAATTTGCCTGTCCTCTTTAAGGTTGCAAAATGTTTTAATGCATTGTCATGTAACCCTGATTCAGTCATTTTGGTCCTGAATCTATCTTTCATTTTAGCTTCTGGAACAGCAGATTTTCAGTCCCTCCTTTTTCACACTCGTCACTCTGACGGTGTGTGAACCTTCTTCTGTTGGTTTCAACATGGCTGATCTGGAGGTCATGACACATCTGCCTGAAGTGTGTGTCCCCCTCCTGAAGGCCCTAGTATCAACACCCTACAGGGCAGATCTGGAGAATAGCATTAGGAAGAAGATTACTTCTCAGTGGTATATTTTAAGCTTTAATTGATTAATAAAACAACATGAATTAAGCTTATTTTTGCATTGCTACTCTTAAACTGATATTTACAGCAGGCAGCATAGTATAAGTTTAACATTATTCTCTCTAGTTATTTATGTCTAGTTTTTCTTTGTGCATCAGTATTCTTGGTTTTTTTCTGTACCCTAAAAGTGTGGAGGAGTTGTGTGCGGTGGATCTGTATGACCCAGATACTCAGTTCAGCCATGCCAAGCTGGAACTGTTACTTTCAGCTTGCAAACAGCTTCACCAGTGTGGGCTTCTCAACTCTATCCTACACAGCCAGGTACAATGATATGCAAGTGTGAAAATAAGTACACGTCCTCTACAGGGAATACACTTCTGCATTCTCTATCTTTTTGTACAGGATGCAGGTCATAGCAGCTCTCTAGGTGCCAAACTTCTCATTGCCGTCTACAAGGGCATCGCACCTGGAGAGGACAGGAAGTCCCTCCCCTCCATGGATGTTAGTAGCAGGAAGTTGGCAGATGGTTTGGTTAAGCTGGCTTTCTCACTGGGTGATCAGGCAAGAGTTCCATTTTCAGAAACCACAGAAGTTCCAAAATATATTTTGTAAAATACCTGTTTTTAACTTTGACAGGCGGTATTTGTGGGTGTAATTTTGCAATGATCAGTCTTACTTCAGACATACTTAGATCTTGCATTTATAGTGTGTTTTCTGTTTTTGACTCATCTCTTCCATTCAGACTGAGCAGCTGGTGGGTTTGTTGCTCAACTCTATCACTTTGTCAGTGCCTCTGTCTGGCAGCTTGAACCCTCATTTCCTGAGCTTCTCCCATGGCGAGTACTTCTATAGCCTTTTCCACACCACCATTAACGCTGAGCTTCTGCACTGCCTGGACTGCTCTGTGCCCCTGCTGCTTACTGCGGCTACACAGAGCCCCAACATGGTGAGATTTCCCTGATTGAAGAGGAAGAAATATTTGGCAATATTGTATAAAGATTTACATCTGGCAGTTGCCAAGGAAGCCAAGCCTTCCTAATTATTGCGGTCTCTATGACAAAAGTCTAATCTTTGGTTGAAGTACATTTTAGTCTGTGTTTTTTGGTCTTTTTTTCCACAGAACATTTTTAACAAAACTGTCACAATTATTTTCCCCCCTGTGCATTTAGTACTTGTGCATCCTCAATATGACAGCATTTCTGCGAAGGTAGTAGATGTTTCCTGTAATACCTGATGAGAGAATTCAGAGGAAACTTTAATATGTCTTTAATACAGAATCTCTCTAGATTGTCTAGGGTCCTGGGTCCTCTCTTTTGGACTCCTCTCTATGGATTTTCAGTGGGGTCATTTGTGATCATTAAATCATTTTTGTTTGGATTTAAGTGTAGGTATCTATTGGAAGATCCAATCACAACCGAGATGTAGCTTTTTGGCGGATGTGCCAAATTTTAATTTAACATCTCCTTGTGTGGTGAGGCCATGATGCTATGCATCCTATCAAAGTTCTCATGACATTGGGAGGAAAAACAGCCACAAAAACACAGTTCCTCCTTAACAATAGGCATGCGATTGTCACCTTTTTTTTTTTTAATCTAATCTGACCATAGAACCCTCCTCTAGTAGCACTGTGCAAGTTAGTAGCACTTCTTATCCTTAGAGTGAATATGGGCATTTTCAAGTATGTAGCTATGTTTTATATGGTTTTCTGATTTATACCTTTTGTCTCATTTGTTGTCCTGTATTGATGAATGATTAAGAATTTAGCATCTGTCGTATCATTTTTATACTCCAGTGAAAATCATGAATGGCCACTTAAGTTCCAGGACAGTTAGGCTTGAAAAATTGAAATACAAACTGAAACATGCTCTAATTTTGTTCAGAATAATTTCTAGGGTTGCTTGTTGTTTTGTGACATGTGGTTTTGTTAAAAAAAAGTTTGTTTAGTGGATTTTGTTAAAAGGTTTTTAATATTGTTTTGTTAAAAATTTTGTCTAAATTTACTTAAGGTCATTTTTTTCATGTTCCTTTTTATATCTTTAACAATAATTATTGAGTCCTCGTGTATAAAGAGAGATGAACTATGGTTTTTCCTGCTTGTGAGTGGGTAGATGGAAATTTGAGATTGCATAATTCTTTAGTTGCCGATTTGTGGTTTTAGAGACACAGAAATGAGTTCTGTATTGCCAGCGTTTGACCAGTGGGCCATTATGAATTGTGTTTAGCGCATCAGTGTGGGTTTCTACAACTAGGACGGTTCTGGAGTGAAAAATTGTGTCTATGTCTTATTTCAGGTTAGTGTCCTGCTAAATGGCATGTTGGACCACAGTTTCCGTGAGCGTTCAGTCAGGAAGACTCAGGGCTCTCGACTGGCTGGGCAACTATTGAAGGGTTGGGACTTTCTGAAACCATGGTGGGGAAGCCCTGCCTCCTCGCCAGAGAGCAAAACTTCGATTCTTACATTGCTTTCTAAAGTTCTGCAGGTACCAAAAACACATCAGTGCACCTCTGTTTTCTAGACACGTCTTTACAATGCTTAAGACATTTCTTTCATGAGTCTTTCATGAGTCTGTCATTGTAATTCTCAGATCGACTCTTCAGTATGCTCAGACACCAGTCATCCAGCATTTGATGCAGTCTTTTCTACCTTTACCACTCTGATCACTGACACAGCTCTGCCCTTAAACCTAAAGGTAATGAACTACTTTTTATGTATAATAAATTTTACACCAGACTGTACTGCACTCTGGGTCTCTCTTTTATTTCCCTTTAATGTTTTCTCATGCCGTTGCATAATCTGAATATAATGGAGTTCCTGTTCTCCTGCAAGTGTGTATCTGTTGTCCTCTTCAACATCTGACTATTGCTGTGATTTTTGTTTTTCTCTTCTAAAGAGCCAGGCCCTGATCATCTTGCCTTTCTTCACCAAATTACCCAGCGACCCTCTAGAGGAGCTGCAGAGGGCTCTGGAAGCTCTAGTGGCCGCCCATTTCCCCATGCAGTCAGACGAGTTCCCCCGTGGATCACTTCAGTGCAACAACTATATGGACTGCATTCATAAGGTGAAATCCTGCAAACACAGCGATTGGTCTCGAATGACTGATTCAGTTTCTGTTGTGCTGGGGAAAAAAGCCAGTAATTTATATAATTTTCATATTTTTCCCATTGACAAAAAAGGGAAATGCTTGTGTCAAGTGTGGCATGGTTTGATGTTTTTAATCTTATTTTTAAACCTAACAGTGATATGATTCTTTGATTTGTATTTATTTATTTATTTTTTTACATCAGAAAAGATTTGCCAAATGTCACCATAATTTGATTATTTTGGTATGACTCAGAGTTATTTATAAAATGAGTTAATGGAATTTAGTAGAACATGGTCAGCTAAGCTGTTTTTTTTTTTAATTTACTTATTTTGATGTTTGAAACTGAAAAACATGTGGGGAAAAAGAGACTTTTTTGCCCCCCAAAAAGTGAGTACTTGAATATTACTGCAGTCAGCAAGTGTGAAACATTCTACAATTGCTGCAGCTAAATCACCACCTTGAGGTGCATTTTTTTTTTTTTTTTACATCCCCAAAATAATTAATAGCTAATCAGATACTGATGACTGGCTTCAGTTTTTAGATGCCCTGGAGCTGTCCCAGAGTCCTGTCCTGCTGAAGCTAATGGCTAGAGTTCTGTGTCGTGATAAAAAGCATATCATGGAAGACCACTTTCAGACATGCTTCCAGAGAATTGCTCGACGGTAAGACAAAGACATACTCCCTTGCTCTGCCACGTGAGCATATATTTGTGCACAAGTGTGTCCATATACAGTATTTGAAGCCAGTTCTCTTCTCTGACAGGTCAAGCTGCGAAGGCCAAGTCCTCCTCCTCTGTGCTGTTTATCAGATGTTCCAGATAAAAGATGTTCCCATGAACTCGATGCTCATGGGCCTGCTGGACAGGGTGCTGGTCCCACTGATGGCTCACTGCAGTCCTAAAGCTCTGTCTCAGTTCTTTATCACCAATGTGGCCACCATCATGACTACTCTACAGGCACGCTTCACAAAAGTGAGTGAAGAGTATGAATGGGCATTCTAAATGGTTGTGCTTTTTGTTGCTGTAGCCAGTTTTTCATGGACTAGTAAGCTGTTTTTGAATTCAGTCTGTAGAGTCTGCTTTTGAGAGCCAAATCATCATGAAAATAGGCTCTTGTAAGCTGCTGGAGTTGCTTTACTCTCGTCTGCCTAAAGAAGAGGTTTATTCTGAAGACTCCGCCATCAACCAGGCCTTCTGCGGCCCGATCAAAGCAGAGGGAAACGAGCTGTCCAAGAACCTGCTCAAGTAATATGTTTTTTCCTCCTCCTTTTTTAACTGTTCATTGCTCCTGGTTTGAGTGTTAAGAGTCAAGGGCTAAGATCAGAAATTATAACTGCTGTTTGCGTTTTGCACATTTGCTTCAACTTGTTGAAGGTGAAGAAGTTTTCATTTTAAATTTAAATTTAAAAAGAAAAAAAATCTGGAATTATTTTGTATTTGTGTTGGATATTTCTGCAAAAAGAAGGGGAAAGCAAAAATATGGATAGGTTTGCTTTTAGCTATTGATTGAGTTGCCTTTATTCTTTGGCAGGTCATGTTTTGAAGGCTTTACTGAGAACATGGCAGGAGAGAGCGCTCTGTTGGAGCTGAGGAGGCAGTACCATTGCACAGCTTACAACTGTGCCATCGCCCTCATCAGCTGCAGCTTTAATGAGACCAAGTTTTACCAGGGCTTTCTTTTCACAGAGAAACCAGAGAAGGTGAGTGAGCATTGAGTTTTATTCACGAGAAACTGAATGTATACTATAGCTTTTCCTTGGGGTTATCATTCTTGCTTGAAGTAGTTGCATGATTAGCAGTACTTGAGCTAATGCAGTATGTCTCAGGCATTCAGTGTGTTTTTAAATTACTTTTTTTTTTCTCCATACAGAACCAGTTCATTTTTGAGAACCTTGTCAACACACATAGGACATACAATTTTCCAATAGAGATTGAAGTAGGTTTTTTTTTCTAATTTTTAAAGAATGAATTAGCTACAAAGCCTTGAAAGATGATGCAGTGTATATCGTTTTTGCTGTCAGGTTCCTATCGAAAGGAAGAAGAAATATGTCATGATCAGAAAGGAAGTGAGTGGAGAAAACGGAGGTGAGGAGTTCTTTATGTCTGGATTTTTCCCTGAACACATGAATTAACTGCAGTCACTACAAAGCAAACTTCAACCAGTTTAAACCCTCCACACTTGTTTGTGACGATGGGCTCCAGAAGCAAGCTTTTCTCCTTTTAATCTTTGTTTTCTTCCTCTCAGATGCACCAGTATATCTCTCTTCACAGTCCTACATGGCTGACAGTAGCCTCAGTGAAGAGATGAGTCAGTTTGACTTCTCTACTGGAGTTCAGAGCTTTTCCTACAACTCCCAGAATCCCACTGGACACCAAGGCAGTAGTAGAGCAAGGGTGTGTGAAAAACAGAAGGTTTTGTTTGTGTATCTGCAAAATACAGAAATGTCAGTCCTTCTGAGCAGGGTGTGTGTTTGTGAGAAAGAAAGAGGAATTTCATTAAAAATTATTTTTTTGTTTCTTTTAGGAGCGTATGGAGGTCCTACACCAGGATGAAACTGTTGAGTTGGAAATGGATGAGCTGAACCAACATGAGTGCATGGCCAACATGACGGCTCTGTTCCGCCACATGCAGAGAAACAACATCACCCCTAAAGTCGAGGAAGTGAGTAAGACATAAGAGGCGACACCTGTCAGTAGTAACAGGTCCAACAGTTATATAAGCATGATATTTACGACATATATTTTTATGTTTTTTTACAACAAGTTTCGTAAACCTTTTTATACCGTCATATTCAAATGTTTCGTCGTTCCTGGTCAAATTATCTGTCGTTGATTTTATAAGTGAAAATTCGTACACATCAGTACACATTTATAATGCACAATTCTGTTTAATTGCAAAATTTAACATATTGAAAAAAAACATATATAAACAACTATATTTAAGTGGGTTCCTTGTCAAGGTTGTGAACTTATTGTCACTTATGCAAACACTAACATCGCCAGTCAAATTACATACGTTGCAGGTTTTCCAAATCTGTATTGTATTCTCATACCGCTGTTATATGTTGCCAATCAAGTATGACTGTGTTTGAGGAGGGATGTACCTTGTTAATAGATACATAATCTGTCTTGTGTTTTTAGGGAGTGACACCCAGTGATCTTCCTCCCTGGATGAAGTTCCTGCATGGGAAGCTGGCTAACCCATCCACTCCTCTGAACATTCGCCTGTTTATCGCTAAGCTCATTATCAATACTGAGGAGGTGACTGCTGTCATTTTCTCTTCGCACTATACGTTTAAGAGAGCTGAGATTTTTTAATTCAGTTTAAGGAATTGCTACCAATTAAATTACTATTTGTTGATCCTACCGGCTCTTTGTTGTACAGATGTTCCGTCCCTATGCCAAGCACTGGCTGGGACCACTCTTACAACTGGTCGTTTCTGGTAACAATGGAGGAGAAGGCATCCACTTTATGGTGGTGGACATAGTAGTTACTGTCCTCTCTTGGACCAGTGTGGCCACTCCAAAGGTGTGTGTGTGTGTGTTTGTCATCATATTTAGTCTTTGTATGCATAAAATGCAAACCTTTAGCCTTCAAGATGCAGTATACAGCATAGGATACAGTATAGGACATTATAGAACACTGCTTTCAGTACTGATGTTGTATATTCTGTTTTGCTCATGGTGATGGGTTCCATGTCATTTATTGTTTTACTTTTCAGGGAAACACTCGAGATGAGGTCCTTGCCAATCGTTTGATTGAGTTTCTAATGAGAAATTGCTTTCATGCCAAAAGGGCCGTGTTCAGGCATAATCTCGAGATTATTCGCACCATAGTGGAATGCTGGAAAGACTGTCTGCACATTCCATACAAGTTTGGAATTATCTTTTTTTTCCTGAAGTGTATATGATGTTTCTTAATTTAATTTCATTGGATATATTATGTGTGACTGTATTGTAAAATGAACATATTCTGGATTAGACATGTGCCCATATTCAGTAATGAGGAATACTGAGATGCAACACACACGGTATTGTTATATTGTTAATAATAATGTTAATAATCTTGCCTGTTTTACCTGGCCAAAGGCATTTTGCTCATTAAGACTGTCAAACAGGATGCCAGATATTATTGGAAGCTGCTCTCTTATTATACAGTTTTTCATGTAGTGTAATATCGTGACTATTTTGTAAACCACAATAAAATGTTACTAGTGTGATGTTTCATTTTCCGGCACACGTCTGTTCTGAAGTATGTGTAGTTGTTGCTGCCTGTCTCTGCACAATAATTCTTGCCGTCTAAAACAAAGATTTTTAGACTTTTTCTTTTTCTTGCAGTCTCATATTTGAGCGCTTTTCTGGGACGGATCCCAACAGTAAAGATAACTCTGTTGGATTGCAGCTCTTGGGTATAGTGCTGGCCAACCACCTTCCCCCATTTGACTCTGCCTGTGGCATTGACCATGGCAGGTATACAGTCATTTTCACAACTCACTGCTAACTTATGAAATATTGAAGAACTGATGCATTTTTCATGCATGTACTTTGATTTTCTGAAGACCCATAAATGAATTAATGCTACAAATCTGTTTTCACAGGTACTTCCAGTCACTGGCCAACAACCTGTCCTTCGTCAGATATAAAGAAGTGTACTCTGCTGCAGCGGAGATCATTGGGCTATCCCTAAACTACATGAAAGACAAGGAAAACGTACATATTTTGTACATTTGGCTATTAATCTGTTTCTTAGCGATATTAAGACTTGCAAAACATGTTAATGCTTGTTTTTATATAGCAAAACCAGGTTTGGTTGTTTGATGCAACTGTTTCAAAGTTGATGGAATTGAAGAAGAAGGATCTGAGTGACAAATTTGTCATTTGTTTGAGCAAAGTGTCCAGACACTTCCCATCTCTGGCACCTCGGTAAGTTGGATTGGACATGACAAGTTTTCATTTACTACTGGCTTTGCAAGCTTTCTAACTGGAAAACTTGGTTTACATGTGTGTATCCGAAACAGCTTTGCGAATGCTGTTTTTTACCTGCTGCCGAAACTACATGGCGTGTTGAAGACTCACTGCCTGGAGTGTGTCCTTAGCTGCGCTGACTCCATTCCTGATATCTTCATGCACCTAAGGACAAAGAGCTTTGTCCAGATTATGGCCCACAGGTGTGTCCAGCTATTAGCTCCTTATTTGACGGAATTAAGCTATTAAATTACAAATAAATAAATAAATAAATAAATAAAAATACTACACAATGAGATTTTCCCATTTTGTACTGCCGGTTTCAGCTGAAATGGTTAGAAATGATGGTTTCTCTGAGAATTTAGATTGTAATATGTAATTAATTAAGGTGTTTTTGCAGACAGATAAAGTCTAAGCCTTGACTAAACAGGGTTTTTAGTGACAAAATTAACTGGCATTGAAATTTTATCTATGGCCAAGAAATCTGCCCTGCATGCTACGGAATACATTAGCATATATGGACATCGCATTGCTTTGTGGCTGTAAGTATTAATATTATACAATGACTTTTTTAGAGATGACGCAAGGCAACAGGTGTGTCTGGACATCGTGCATAAAATCCTGGCCCTTCTTAAGCCAGAGGAGCTGAAAGAGATTTTGGCGGCTGTCTGTGCGTTTGTCTCTCACCCCTCGCCCGTGTGCAGAGAGAGGATGTATGACATCCTCATGTGGATCCAAGACAACTACAGGTGCTTTCTGCTCCCTCCAGCTTCTCTTCTTTGTCTGCAATAGCTGCTATAATAGACTTCTCTTTTTTATCGTCCCTTTCCTCTGTTGCTCTTGGAGGCTCAATTCTCTTCTCTCCACAGCATATTTTCTCTGTTCCTTAGTCTTCAATTCCCACTTCCATCCAGGCTTTTCCTTATTCTCTTTTAAACACAGCTGTTTCTCACTTGTTTCTCATGTCTTTTTTTCCACTTTTGTTTTTGTTTTTTTCTCATGATAATATAGCTATAAAGGATGGAAAAGTGGGTAGTAGCTAGAATTGTTTGGTTTACTCAGATGTCTGGATAAAGTGAAAAGCCGTTGAAATTAATTAAATTTATGTTGCTGTAATTATGTGTTTACAGTGATGCTGAGAGCAGGGAGGACAGTACATCTGTGGAGGTGCTCAGTGCAGCCAAGGAAACACTCCTCCAAGGGTTGACAGATGAAAACCAGGGCTTACAGTGAGGATAGCACACATTGCACCATACATTTCTTGCACAAAGACTCTAAAATTAGTACAAAAGATAAAGCAAGTTTGGAAACCCCTGGTCAGTTCACATTTGAAACAAGTTTAAACCTATGAATGGAACAAACTTAAATGTGACACATTTTTGCACATTTTAATGATAATTATTATTTTTGTTTTGGTTAAATTTAAAATACACAAAAAAATTGTGAAAGTGAAATGTGAAGTTTAGGGAGTTCAGTCAGTCCAATAATGTTATTTTTTTTCTCGTGACAAAAGTCAGTGTCTAAACACAAATAAATAAACCTGAGGCATTTTGGAATTGTGCTGTGGACTGCTGAAGCAGAAATCAACAGAGCTGTATGTGTGGAGGAAAACACCTTACAGCATCTGTTAAGCTTTTGGGTAGAACTATTGAGTTTTGAGGTTGTGTGGCGTCCAGTGGCACAGGCAATTTGTGGATAGAGGGGAGAAAGGATTTTTCTAAATATCAGCAATTCCTGGAAATGAAAGTTTCAGAGTCAGTGAAGAAACTGACGAAAAGGAGAGGTTGGATATTAGGACACTGAACAATGTAAAGAAATGCAAGATTAAGGTTTTCAGAGGAACTTCGCCTTCCTCAAACTGGAATATTTTTGAAAATCATTGAACTAGAACTTTCTGCAAGGGAAAATAGGAAAAAATAGAATGAAATTCAAGTCAGTCAAATTTAAATAATAAAGTGAAAGACTATTAGCTAACTACAAGTTATGTTTGGATTTCTAAACAAATGCATGCCACTTTTTTTCCTCATTTTTTCCAGTATTTTAAATTCTGCATATTTTTAATGTGTGCATTAAAATCTGCAGATATGTCGTATTTAAATTTGTTCCATGTATCTATTGGTATTACCATGGGGGTTAGGGTTAGCCCAAACATACAAGTTCCGAGCCCCAACCAAAGAGTTTGAGTTTTTATCATCTTTTGCCTTGATTCTGCTCTGATTCTGGTGTTTTATTATTGTGTTGTTTTTTTATAGGCTGTATGTGCGTAACTTCTGGAGTCACGAGAAACGTTTGCCTCCTGCCACACTGGAGCGGTTGCTGATGGTGCTGGGTTCTCTATACTCAGCTCGCATTGAGGAACGTTTCCTTAGTCTGGCTACAGATTTGCTGCTAGAAATGACCAGTCAAAGTCCGGACTACACTCGCAACATTTTTGAGTTTCCCCTCTCTGAGTGCAAATTTCAGGTAATGTTTTGGTTACTCTTATCTCCATTAGAACAACTATTCAGCAAATGTGTGAGAATTTGTTTTAATATTGAGAACACTATATGGCCAGAAGTGTGTGGTCCTAATTACTGAGTTCAGGTGTCATAGGAGACCACCTTTGCAGGAGGTTAGTTTGTATAATTTATGCCCTGCTAGACCTGTTCCGGTGAATGTAAAGTGGAAGCACCGAGGTCCAAAGCTGTAAACTTACGGGGCCATAAATCACATAAAAATGGCATGTCCTCTGCTGCATCACTTACTACAGAGCTTCAAACTGCCACTGGAAGCAACATCAGCACAAGAATTGAATGTTGAGAGCTTCACAAAATGAATTTCTATTGTCAAGTTCCACACAAACCTAATATCGCTATTACACCGCTCCAGCCAAGCGGAAGACTCTGGAGTGGTAGAATCGTGTTCTTTGGAGTTACGAATCAAGCTTCACTATCTGTCAGTCTGATGGATGAATCTTGGTTTGGATGATGCAGGAGAAGGCGACCTCCCAGAATGCACCAGTTATTGCCAACAGTAAAGTCTGATGGAAGAGGATTAATGGGCTCTGTCTGTTTTTCAGACTCCTTAGTAGCAATGAGAGGTGACTTTAATGCTACAGCATGCAAATACATTTTACACTATTTACATGATTCCACCTTTGTGGCAGCAGTTTGGGGAAGGCCCTTTCCTGTACTCACACAAAACAAGGTCCATAAAGAAGTGGTCCGATGAGATTGGTGTGGAGGAACTGCAGAGGCCTGCACAGAGCCTTGACCTCATCCCTGCTGAACACTGTTGGGATGAATTGGCCTTCTCATGCAACGTCAGTGCCTGACTTCACAGATTCTCGTTTGACTAAATGGGCAGAAGTTCCCACAGACTCACTCACCAGAAGTCAGCTCTATATTAATGTCTATAGTTTTTGGAGAGGGTGTCCAGCAAGCTTGTATAGTTTTGATAGTCAGGTTTCCACATACAATTGGCCATTTAGTGTATCTGTATGAGGGCATTTCCAAACTGTTTATATTCATTCTTTTGTGATCTTTAATCTGAATGCAGGACTACACTATCGACTCCAGCTGGCGGCTACGGAGCACAGTCCTCACACCCATGTTCATGGAGACCCAGGCGACACAGGCTGCGGGCACCCAGGGGACAGACAGTGCAAGGACACAAGTGGCCAGCATGAAAGGCCAAATCCGAGCCACCCAGGCCTCTCTGGAGTTCTCCCAAACACAGGCACCTGGTGCAGGTATTCTCTTTACATTGCGAGATACACTTCATATGTGATTGAGTGCAGTTCATTCTTACACCCCTGTTCAAAAGTTTGAATTCAGTATTTGCAGTAATATGAAACATTGCAATATTGGGGGAAAAAAAATCTAAAAATATCTTTACACAAACAATTTATAATATGTTAAGTCCACAATGCATAGTTATTGTTTATCAAATAAAAAAAAGTTTATATTGTTATATGGCAAGTGATTGCAAACTCTCAAATGGTAGTGTATAGGTGACACTTAAATGAAATGGAAATGTGTGCTTTCAGGACGGCGCTCAGCATATAACTGGTTGACTGGCAGCAGCGTGGATACTCTAGCAGAATATTCCCTGTCCTCGGACTCACTGTCCTCTCTGCTGGTGTTTGAGAAGAAAAGAGCAGAGCGACCCCTCGCCTTCCGAGCCGTGGGTGCTGGTTTTGGCTCCAAGCGACTCATGGCTCCTGCTGACGAGACAGACAGCCGCAGTGCTGGTCAGTTTCATAGAGGGAGTCATGGAGAGAGTTTATTATGCCAAACAAACAGAATCACACACTAAAATGCCTGAGGTGCTATTGTAGTGAAATGTTTGTGTTTTTCCTTCATAGCTGATAGAGAAAAACGCGCTGACATCCTAAGACTGAGGCGAAGGTTCTTGAAGGACCAAGAGAAAGAAAGCCTGAAGTTTGCCAAGAGGGAAATTCAGTCACAAAAAACTGAAAGGGTAGATTTGGGTTGTTCTGAAACCTGATTTGTCTATGATTTTTGTAACCGTTTTCTTGCATCAACTATCATATTTTTCATTGAACAGGAAAATAGGGCAGACCAGAAGATAAGACGAGAAGCTCAGGTGACCTTGTATCGGAGCTACAGGGTTGGAGACCTGCCTGACATTCAGATCCAACACAGCAGTCTTATCGCTCCTTTACAAGCCTTGGCACAAGTAAGAGCTGATCCAGATGCTTTAAACATAGTGAAAGTTCTCATTTAGTCTGAAATTATGTATTAATCTTCCTTTTATTAATTGTGCCTCAGAGAGATGCCACTCTGGCAAAGCTGCTGTTTAGCTCCTTGTTTGCTGGTGTGCTAGTTGAGATGGACAGATCCAAGCCATCTAAAGAGAAGGAGGGAATTTTGAAGAACCTTCTGCAGAACATGAACAACTTCTTGCAAAAGAGCACTGTTTACTTTCCACCTTTTATTTCTTGTGTGCAGGTAAGTGTGGAGTGTGGGTCTGCAGGTTAAGTAAAAGGACCAAGATATTAGAACACTATGGGTTTCCCAGACTCAGATAGGTTCAAGCCTAAAACAAATTTCCTGTAGAGATTTGCTGCTAGCTGTGCAGTTTAGTCCATGATCAAGGCATAATTCATGTTCAGAAAACTGTCCCTGTAACTAATGCTTATAAAAGATTTGACTGGTTTCTTTCTAGTTTGAAAAACTGTGAAATATTTAAATAAAAGCAGTTTTTGATATATGTTTACTTCTGACTGTACATATAGATACAAAAATACACTTGAATACAAAAATACAGCTTCGCGGTTTTAAGCAGCTGTATTTTTAATGCTGAAATTATTTTTGCTCCACACAACCATGGCTTTCTCTGTAGGACATGTGTCGTGAGGACAGGGCCTTACTGGACGTTCAGCCTGCCAATGTCAGTGCCAGCTGCCTGGCTAGCCTGCAGCAGCCCATGGGCATTCTCCTCCTAGAAGAGAGCCTGCTGCACTCCGATTATATGCCTGATGAACCTCCTTCCAAAAGGGCACGGGGCAAGAAGGAACTGACCCCAGACACAGAAAGATGGATTCATCTAGCAAAGTAAGCTTTCTATACCTTTTCCTGTCTGCACTGTATTCTCAGAATTGTTTTTTCTCCAGTACCCTGTTTTCTACCTCCATTTGTTTCATCTTTTTCATTTGAATTAAATATGTAACATGGGTTTATGGAAGTATGTTGTGTATTCCTAGGCTTAGAATGAATTCTTATTTTCTGGCACTCTTAGGTTGTATAGATCTTTAGGGGATTATGATGTTGTGAGGGGCATCTTTGGAGGAAAGATTGGCACAAAGTCCATCACATGCACCGCATTGCAGGCTGAAGCAAAAAGTGACTTTGCTGAGGCAGTGAAGCTTTACAATGAGGTAAGATGTTTAAGAGGTGGCCTTGGGATCATAATAAGAACAATTAGGAACGTTGAGAATAATTTGGGTATAAATGTGGCCCAGATAGACAACCAACAAGACTAAATTAAGGAGAGAAACTAAAGAGTATTTACTTGTGTCAGATTTGTGCTTTGCAATAATTCTGTGGTTCAGGCTCTGAACACTGAGGAGTGGATGGATGGAGAGCCCACTGACACAGAAAAAGATTTCTGGGAAATAGCAGCTCTGGAAGCCTACAATCACCTGACTGAATGGAAGTCTTTGCAGTACTGTGCTACAGTTAATCTGGATGACAGCTCCCCTGTTAACCTAGATAAGATGTGGGACGACCCCTTTTATCAGGTAGAAATTTGTGATCAGTTTTTTGTCTTAGAGGACATGTTTTTGGTGTTTTAAAAAAAAAAAAAAAATTAAAAATCCACCCACTATTGGCTAAAATTTCACTCAGGTACTTGGAAAAAAACAGATCTTGGCCATTTTCATCTGTAATACAGAGTGAGAGTTCTATTGATATTATGTTTTCTAACGTTTACCAGGAAACATACCTGCAGCACGTGATGCGCAGCATGCTGAAACAGCTGCAGTTGGGGGAAAGAGACCAGGCGCTCCTGAGCTTTGTGGATGCTGCCATGAAGGTGGAGGGACGAAAACTTGTGATGGAAACTCACTACAGTCAAGAGCTGAGTCTACTGTACATCCTGCAAGAGGACTATGACCGAGCCAAATACTATGCCAACAACTGCATGCAGGTCTTTATGCAGGTCAGTGATGGATTGAGGGATAGCCTAACAAGACAGGGGTGGCTAGTTTCATACCTCACATATTACTAAGGTAGGAGTGTAAAGGTACACATTAATGATGCGATTTTCTTTTTTCCTGCCCCATTGTGATACATTTTTCATATAGATTAGTGTTGTAAAAAAATTTTTATTTAAGCTCAGAAATTCTTTTTTAGTATATTAAACATATATTGATTCTATAGAGCTCTAATTACATTATATACAGGTTGTTTTACATCAGACAAATAAAAACACACCTTTAAAAATTTTGTGGAATCCATGCCTCAGTGGATCAGAGATATTTTGGCATGAGGGGAGCTTACACAATATTGCCTAATTGGTTTTAGTCTAGTTTTGGCTGTTCAAAAACACTCATACAGCAGTACCCCCTATCTGCGCACCCTAAACTTAAACTTGGGGGGGTGGTAGTAGCCTAGTGGGTAAAACACTTGCCTGTGAACCCGATGACCACAGAGTTGCAGGTTCAAACCCCCACTTTCTACCTTTGTGTCCTTGAGCAAGACACTTAACCCTCAGTTGCTCCTGGAGGGCTGTCCCTGTAACTAATGATTGTAAGTTGCTCTGGATAAGAGCGTCAGCCAAATGCCCCCTTTACCTTTACCCTTTAAACTGACAGGATGCCCCCATATGCCTAGTTTGATTCCCCAAAATATGGGAAAGGAGATGCGTATTAGCAACATACTGGCAAGTTTAAATTTCGAAACACTGTTAAAATCATTGCACTCCTAGTAAAAGCATAGTGGAAATGCATTATGGCTGTGGGTTATGCTTTCTGAGAAAATAAGCTGAAGCTTAATCTCTACAGTAATGACTGAAGGATTTGCATTGTTACATATTGCCGGAATGCCAAGCATGTTGGAATATAACAGATTGCATCAAAAGTGTGTGGAGGTTTTGGTGGGTTATGTGCAATGAAAAATGTAGTGTTATGTAAAATTCATGGACAATAATTCATTAATAATCTTAAACAGTTATTGAATTTGGAGTACATCGAGAGCTACAAATCTGACCGTTCTTTTAAACCATTCTTTCTTACAGAATTACTCTAGCATTGACCCTCTGCTGAACCGCAGTCGTTTGACTGTGCTCCAGTCAGTTCAAACTCTGACAGAAATCCAGGACTTCCTGCATTACGTCACAGGCGAGGGTGAGCTGGCTATTTTCTCTTTTACAGTTAAGTTAAAAAATGGGAATTAAGCCTCTCTTTCTTGAATCCTGTGTTGCTTTCATCCAGTCTCAGTGTGCTCTCTGAAACATGTGACAAAGCGGTGGACCAGTCGCTATCCTGATGCTAAAATAGACCCCATGAACGTTTGGGATGACATCATCACATCTCGGTGAGTCATCTGCTTGACATTTTGTTTACGTAAACTTTGCCTACAATGCAGGTGTAATGCTTAATTTCTAGAGTGTTTGTGTAAACCTCTTTTTTTCTCTGCACCAGTTGCTTCTTCCTTGATAAGATTTTGGAGAAGCTGAACTCTTCTCCTGCTAACAGTATGGAGGTGGATGGAACTGAGCAGGACAGCGCAGAAGAATTAGGAGCGCTGGTGAAGCGCTGCAAGTTTGATATGAAACTAAGCATGGCAGACAGTGCTATGAAACAGGTGCTCCGTCATTATCCCATAATTATTTAGAGGAAGATTAATAAAGGAGAATTAAACCGTGGCAGTACATGTTAGAGATGTTGAATTACTTGGCTCTTTACTCTTTACTTTACTCTTCTTTTTCTTGTATTTAAAAACTCACTTTAAATGTACAACAGTGAGGGTATAAGTCAATCAGAGTCTTACTTCTTGCCAAAGAGAGAACCAGCACATTTGTGTTGAGAAATATGTTTTGTTTTTTTAAATGTTGTGCCAGAACAACTTCTCAGTGGCGACCAAACTTTTAAAAGAACTTCACAGAGAAGCAAAGACTGAAAAGACTTGGCTACAGCGTTGGGTTCACTGCTTCACTCGCTTCACTCAGCGCAGGAGCCAAAGTATTGGACCGGCCGAGCAGATCAGTTCCCTACTCAAGACTGTCCCACTTCTTGGTAGGATGTCACCTACATAAAACAGTCTGTGACAGTTAATGAAATCCATTTTACTCCTTAAATCAACTGCTGATTTTCCAGTCCTAACACACTTCTGAACCTGGAAACTGATTTCTGCCATTCTGATCAAACGTATTGTTTTAGTGAGTGCTAGCTCTTCAGTGTACTTTGCTATAGGATGGTAAAATCTCAAATAATGACTGACAAAAAAAAAACCTATATTATATAGCTGGTGACAAAACCACTTCTTGACCTCAAGTCATGTGTTTTTGACAGAGGAGAATGAGCGACAGAGTGAAGGCTCCGTGGGCAGTGTGTTCAGAAACCAAAGAATCCTTCTGGGCACCACCATCGATCTTTTGGGTAGTGCTGTGCACCGCAGTCCTTCTGCTCTACAGGCCCTTGGAGTCGAGAAGGCACAAAGAGTTCTTGAGCTTTCCAGAGCCTCCTCCTCTGACCAGGTAACATTCTTTTTGTGTTAAGTTTTTTATTATAAGTGGATTGACCAGGTCATGGCTTTAACATCTGCGCAAAATGTTGGATAACAAAAGCATACTACACATTCGAGTGATGAGCAACTGAGAAGAAATGCAGTTTTTGTATTTTCTCATTTAAACATCAACACCTCTGCTCTGCTGTAATTTAGTCTTAATCCTTTAAAAACCTTGTGAATCCTTCAGATCAAATTTTTATTGATTTTAATTAAACATTACCTCTGTATGAAAACAAAATATCAGGATTTGATGTAAAGTTAATATATTAAAAATCCAACTCGTTCCTAGTTTTTAATCATTGAAAAAAAAAAAAAATGACAGTGACAGATTTTGAAATCAGGTAGAATCTGTTAGTTATGCTCAGAGTATGAGCTCAAAAATTGCTTATTTTACCTGTACTTCAAAGTTTTCCCCAAATACTTCATATTATGAATGGCCTATATGCCAGTCTTCAAGTCTCTCTTATGTGAATTTTAGGTGGTGGAGGGGCTGCAGATGCGCGCTCTGGAGCTGTTGCGCAGTGCTGCTCATAGGGCCGAGGAAGAGGAACAGTCATTCAGTTACAAGCATGCAGATGCAGCCGGCATCATAGAGGCCTACATGGCTCTAGCCAACTTTTGTGACCGGAGATTGAGGGAGAATGAGCAACAAAGAGATGGTAAATTTGTGTTTGCATACCAAAACAGCATTCTGCCAAGACATGCATACTGAGCAATATGTTAGAAGTATATAGAGACAGTGTTGTAGTTTGTTCCCAGTTGCTAAGAGCAGAGGCATTGAACTATATGGTCTAGGGGGTCACCTCCTACAGTGCATTCCAGTTACAGCATTTTTTGTGTGTGTGAAAACCTTATTGTTGTTGACTCTACCAGTGATGCTGCCTGTAACATAAGGCACTGTTAATTATAGAAATACTACCATAATGCCAAGTAGTAAGCAATGCTTTAAAGCTAGTTCTATTTATGTTTTGCAGTAAACAGTTCCCCAAAGGACCAGTCCTTGCCTTCTTATGTAGTGAAGATGATGCTGAAAGCTCTGAAGCTCCACTCCGAGGAAGCCAGACTCAAGTTCCCCCGCCTGCTGCAGCTCGTGGAACTCTACTCTAAAGAGAGCCTGGACTTGATGGCCAAAGAGGTGTGTTTTGTTGTGGTCTGGATTGCAAATGTGATTTAGGGCTAAAAGGCCAGAAAAAAGGTTAGAGGTTCAAAATTATGGTGCTTATGCTCTTAATACAGAAATATCTTCTAATAATCATCAGTTTGTTTTGTCATTTTTTAAGCGGTCTTTGTCATTTTATCTTTTTTTTCTCTTGATAAGCATGCTGCTTTTAGTGATGAGCATTTTTTCCTAATGACGAGCGTGTTGCAGATTGTGAGTGTGCCCTGCTGGCAGCTGATTGGATGGATTAGTCAAATGATGGCGCTATTGGACAAACCAGAGGCAGTGGCAGTTCAGCATGTAATCGAGGAGATTGCAGAGTGCTACCCGCAGGCACTCGTCTACCCCTTCATGATAAGCAATGAGAGCTACATGTTTGAAGATTCTGCTAATGGGCACCGGAACCAGGAGTTTGTGGAGAAGTATGTGCTTTTGTAAAGCTTCTACACAATGATGAAAAGCTTTAGAATGTGACTGTGTAATATCTGTGTTTGTGCATGTGTGTTCCAGAATAAAATCAGTGTTGAATAAAGGAGGGGTCATTAAAGAGTTTGTTGATGCTCTTCAGCAGCTTACCAACCCAGAAATGCTCTTCAAGGTACCAAATGCGTGTGTGTGTGTGTGTGTATGTGTGTGTGTGTGTGTGTGTGTGTGTGTGTGTGTGTGTGTGTGTGTGTGTGTGTATTGATACGTTTATCAGGACGATAACATCTTTCATTTTCACTTTCTCTTGAATTCTCTTTATTCTTAATAAATTAAATGAAAAAAGTGAAAAGTAAAACTGATAGCATACCACAATCTGAATCTATATGTGGACCAGTGGTTTTCAACTGCCGTTGTACTCCTAGAGGTCTATTTTTTTTTGTTTGTTTGTTTTTTTGTTTTTCTAAATATGTTTTACTTTTGCAAATAATTGACATATCTGACATAGCTAGCTAGTTATGTTTATATTTTCAGTGGCAAGGGCAAGAGATTTCTACTACTATAAATGCAATACTGATATATCATTTTGCCATAATATCAATTTCACCATATCCTTATTACGGTGAAAATCTCATTTGAGGTTCATGTATATGCAGTATCTAATTAATAAATCAGGGTACACTGTTGTACTGTGTTTTGGTAACTATAATATATATGGTAATTGCTTTACAGGATTGGTGGGATGAGGTCAAGAATCAGTTGGAGAAACCGAACATGGACAAAAAGAAAATGAGGGAGCTCTATGGAGAAATGAGTGCCTCGCTCTGTGATTCAAAAGCCCAAGGATTTGGACCCTTTCGAAAAACATTTGTCCAGGTTCACACTTGTCATGCCTATTGTTTTCAAGTTTCTGTTGATGAATACCTATGAGGTAAGGTTTTTCTCTTCTGTGTCTGTTTCTTTGCATTAAAAGAAATTTTCCAAAGAAGTGGAGAAGCTTTTAGGCCCAGGTGGCTCAAAGCTATATGAGAAGCGTAAAGATAAGGAGTATATTAGGAAGGTGGACAATCTGGCTCTGTCCATGAGAGGCTTCAAGAAAGAGCCAGGGAATCTGAAGGAGTACTCACCCTGGCTGAGCAACTTCAGAGTGGAGACACTAAAAAGCGAGCTGGAGGTGCCAGGTCAGAAATGAACTGTCTGTTAGCAGTAACACGTTCTTTAAACATTGATTCAGACTGTGAATATACGCGTTGAAGTTCTCCAACCAAATGCATAAGACTAATTTGCTTCTCTTCTTTAGGACAGTATGATGGTAGATCTAAACCTCTGCCAGAGTATCATGCAAAGATCACAGGCTTTGATGAGAGGGTATGTACAAATTCAAAGTGGGCCCAAAACGCACTGAAAGGCAACGTAGCTTTAAGTAATAGTCAGTGTTTTAGAAGCAGCAGTATTGTTTTTCATTTTTATGTTATAACCATGAGAGTTCTGCAGATATGCATGCTTTATATGCATGATCTCGATGCATCAGTTCTTGAACTGAAATCTGCAGTTTGGCAGTCTATGGTTTGGCTCATAGTATTTGCTGACGTTTCAAATTGACTGCTGTTAAAATATGCCTGAGCCACAGAATTCCGAACAAGGTTGTGTTTGAGTCATGGTGTGAAATTCCAAGCACAGTGCATTTTGGTACCAGTTACTTTGGTAAAGAAGCAAAGGCAAATCTTAGTGAAGAGCTGGGTAAGGCACAGTTTATTGCTGTTATGACAGATAACCATTTTCCAACTGCTGACAGTTACAGTAACTATATTGCTCGACTGATGTTGATGCTGAACATATCTGGAAAAGCAAGAAACATCGTTAATGCAGTGCATATGGCTGTCCAGTGCATATGGTAAAAGACGAAAAGACCTGAAGCTTAAAGCTGGGTACATTTTTTCCCCACACTGTGCTGTTATACAAACTAATTAATAGCTCGGAAACTGAGGCCTGTACTGTACTTACACCTCTAATCCACCGTCATGAAACTACAAGCTTTGTCATGAGCTTTGTGAATGTAACAAGTTACAGTTAATAATTTTACACTGTGCTGATCACAAAAAAGGCATCAAGTGATGTGATTTTTGTCTGAAGAGACAAAAATCACCCAAGCATTCTAGGGTTTGGGATTAATTTTGCTAGAGGGCAGTGTGGCAGGAGTTTTATCTTATATTCTAAACAGAGTGGTTTGGCTAAGATAAAATAAGTAAATCTCTGTAGAATCATGATATTTTTGATGAAAATATTTTTAATGACTGTAAACCAATTGTTTGGCTTCTGTGATTCAAGGTGAAGGTCATGACTTCCATTCGTCGTCCGAAACGCCTGATAGTGCGGGGTGATGATGAGAGAGACCACCCGTTCTTGGTAAAGGGAGGGGAGGACCTTCGACAGGACCAGCGTATTGAGCAACTCTTTGGGGTCATGAACATCATCCTCAGTCAGGACGCAGCCTGTTCCCAACGCAGCTTGATGCTGCGCACTTACCAGGTTATTCCAATGACTAGCAGGTAGAGGATCTGTTTCTGGATCTGATCTATAGATTTTAACAGTTTAAATTAAAAATAACGAGAAACTTCCTAAATATGAAGTGAACATATAAAGCAACCTCGTTTTATGCTTTAGATCAGTGCCCAAAATCAATATATTTTCAGTGTTCGTGTAAAAAATGGTTTTCTGCTTCATTTCTTTAACTTGTTTTAGAAGAGTTAGGCTGTTTACTTTAGGACGTGTGGAGACAGTAGTGATTCTTTTAAATGGTGTAAAATATTTTGATTTCACTGTACACGATCTACACGGCAGATATGTAGTCATATGTAATGTCCAGGCTGTTGATTTGTTGGTTGTAAACTTGCAGGATTGGCCTGATAGAATGGATGGAGAACACCTGCACGTTGAAAGATTTTCTGGCCAGCAGAAGGACTAAGAATGAGCAGAAGACCATAACACTGTAATCTACTTATTTACAGCTTTTGTCTCCTTTGTGCTTTAAATGATGGCGGCTTTCTCGTAGCAGACTTAACCCATCACTTCATAGGGTCTACTGAAACTTATAATTTACATGTGCTTTTGGAACGTCTGTCTCTAACTAATTTCAAAATATTTATTATTTTGGTAGATTATTACACTGGTATTATAATTCTGGTAAAAATGGATATATTGACGGGTACCTCATATGTCACTACTTTTGAAATGATAAAGAATATTACCAATGTTAAATAGTTCACTGTATTTTAGGCCTTGCGAGATGTATGATACTTGGCTAAGTAAAGCTGCTGGGAAAGTGGAAGGAATAATGCGATACGCTGAGGTATACAGGTATGTAATTGTTCTTGTTTAGTTAAGGCATTGATGGAATGTCATATTGGGTTTCTGTCTGCTGTTAGTGGAAAGCGTTGCATTTCTGTGTGTGATATTTTACCACAGGAGGGCAAACCGCACCGATACTGTAAATAACTTTAAGAAGATTGAGCAGAATGTGCCAGAGGATTTGCTGAGGTATGCCCCTGTGACATTTCCAATATGATATTATTACTTTGTGGTTTATGTTCAATTGTAATTCAAGTTACACAGTTCTGCTCTGTGGTTTCTGTCTTGTATCTGAACTTGCATCAGACTGAAACTAAGCAAAAGAGGAAAAGTGGAGAGCTCATTGGTCTCTTTGTAGGGGGCTGGGTTATGACAGTCTCTGGAAATCTTTTGAGTGATGATGGTACTAAGCATAAAATTGACCTGCATGACTGCGCATTCAATCCTTCTGTAAGAGTTACAGAATGTGTCAAATAATCATTATTTTCATTTTTCATTTAGACGAGCCTTTGTAAGGATGAGCACCACTCCCGAAGCGTTCCTCTCACTGCGCTCTCACTTTGCCAGCTCCCACGCCCTGCTCTGCATCAGTCATTGGGTGTTGGGCATCGGAGATCGCCATCTCTCCAACTTCATGATCAACACTGAGACAGGAGGCATGATTGGCATCGATTTTGGCCATGCCTTTGGGTCGGCCACCCAGGTGGGCTTCACGATAGCCATGTTGAAAACAGGACTGAAAAGATGACTTGATGAAATCAAACAACTTCCTCTGTCATTTTGAATGTATAGTACATAAAATTTCAGAAAAATCAACATATTTGCATATGCCTACCATATGGCCTACAGCAGTTTAGTCCTAAGTTCTAAGAAGTATTTTGGCCCACATGGCTTTTGAATGAGGCACAATATAGGGCAGCTAAACAGCACAAAAATCATTTACACATATCAGTTTAAAGGTATTGTAAGACTGATGTAAAATTCTCATGTAAAAGACAGATGTAAAATTCCTTGATTCTAAGGGGAAAAAACTGTTGGAAAATGGTTATGTAAAAATGAAAGGTCTGTTTTTGGTGCATAAATGTCACAAGTAGACTTTAGGGAAACAGCACAACACATTGAAGATGTAGGACAGGGGCCCTTTATCAAAATCACTTTTTCGTAATTTGTAGTTTCTGCCAGTGCCGGAATTGATGCCCTTCCGGCTTACGCGGCAGTTTGTGACCCTGATGTGGCCCATGGCAGAGTCTGGTCTGATCCGCAGTGTGATGGTGCACTCACTTCGTGCCTTCAGGGACGACCCTGACCTGCTGCTTAACACCATGGACGTGTTCGTCAAAGAGCCTTCACTGGACTGGAAAGTAGGGAACCAGAATTTGTCTCTGAAATTAATTAGGATTTATTTTCCAGTCTGAACTTTTTGAGTTACTTTTTTAAGCTGTTTTATTCTTTAAAAAAAAATGCTGTGCCTCTTCTTTCTCTAGAACTTCGCAGTGAAGCAGCTTAAGAAAGGAGGCACTTGGACTGAAAGTGTGGATACACAAGAAATCAACTGGTACCCACTACAGAAGGTCAGCTTTGCTCGTAGGAAGCTAGAGGGAGACAATCCCTCAGTTATAACAAGGTAAGCCCAACTATTACTTGTAAAGGTTCCATCTCCACGTTTGGGACTTTACAGGTTTCTTTTTTTTGTGTGTGTTTTGGTCTCAAATGTTTGAATGTTTGATTTTCATCCTCAGTGAGGATCTGAAGGTGGAGGGGAAAAAAGCAAGGGGGGGGGGGGGTGTTACAGGACTTTTTTCTAGTTTTTATATTCATTTATCTACTAAGGAATTTTGCCAAATGATTGTCTTCTGCCAGTTACTTATGCTTTCATGGAGGAGAATCAAGTAGTGCAGCTCTATAGGCGAGTCTAATGCCGCTTGAAGACTGGGTTTTCTCTTAGGCTACTCATTAAAATTAAAGCCATTTAAAAGTAAAATTCTGATGAGTTCTGTAATTGTAAGTTTGCTTCATTTACTCTCTCAGTGAGGAACTGCGTCTAGGTTTTGAGAAAGCCCCTGCATTTAAAGGAATGCTGGCTGTGGCCCGAGGGAGTGAGGAACACAATATACGTGCCCGGCTTGGAGAGAAAGATCTGAGCGTGGAAGACCAGGTGGACTGTCTTCTTGATCAAGCGATGGATGCCAATCTACTGGGCAGGGCATGGGTAGGCTGGGAACCCTGGATATAAGTGGGATGAAGGGCATACATGTACGCAACTTTTACCTAATGAAATATGTTTCAGCTAGGCCTCCTGGTCCTTTAAATGATTGGTAATAAGATTTGATTCACAACGTAATGCTCTACACTTATATGGTTCCAGTTTGTGTATGTACGTTACTGTGGGATCTTGTGAAGAAAGGAGTGATTGTGTATTGGTCCCTAACTGGGAGATGTGGTGTCCACTCTGGTGCCGTAAATAAACTTCCAATTGTTTTTTTCTTCACCTTCCATATTAGGGGTCTTATTCATCAGCTTGACATATATATATGGAATTGTGCCTAAATTGTGAGAGAAAATAAAGTTGTCCTGATTCATAAAAACATTTGAGAACTCAAAATTCATGCCCTTTACATGTTAACATGGGAAAATGCACACCTGCAGAAAGTTCAGTTTTGTTCTCTGTGCTGAAAAGTTATCTCAAGTCTGACAAGGTAGCCATGACAACTATGTGGACACAACAAGAAACCACATAGACTTCTTAATATCTTTGACTAGTCAGGCCAACACTACTGGACCCTAACACACACAATGTGCACTACAAACCCCAGGCATCAAACATCATCTCTGTAGTACATTTATGTTCTGTCTAATCAATATATGCTTGTGTGTGTGTGTGTGTGTGTGTGTGTGTGTGTGTGTGTGTGTGTGTGTGTGTGTGTATATATATA
>JBBPCZ010000012.1:17135807-17161565 GCA_037974445.1 Brycinus macrolepidotus
TATATATAAATATAATATAAATATAAATATAAATATAAATATATATATATATAAATATAAATATATATATATATATATATACACACACACACACACACACACAGTCCTGCATACATTTTGCCATTAGTAGCCACCTGAAGTCTATAGACATCACCTGCCACTATACACCTTCCTTTGTGGTACTGCTGTTTTGTCTGCTTTTTAGTGTGGGGTTTGAATCCTGTGAATTCTGACGTTCTGGTTTATGGTTCCCTTTCTAGTAGTCCGACACATCTATGGCTCCATTTAGAGGTTCCCCAGCCCAGTCCTGCATTCTGCACTTTAACTAATTAACAAGCTTCTTCTGTGCTGGGGGTCAGATGTATTAGAGTAGGGAAAATAAAAATAGGTACCTAAAGTTCCTGGGCCTGAGACTGGTAATAACTGGTTTACATTCTTGATGTATGTTCTTGATCTGACTTTGCTTGAGTGAAGATATTTCTTTTATTATCCACAACTGGTTGCGGTTTGCCTGGTCGTTTGCTACTGCTCAGCTGACCAGTCCTTCTTCCTTTTTAACAGTGTACCCAAACACTGACGTTGACACACCAGTGTGCAGGCTAAGTGTCTGGTTGTTTTATTCAAATTTTTCAGCCTCACAAAGACCTGCTTAATTAGCAATGACATTTCTTCGGACCTCATGTTGAGAGACAAGAGCAGCAGACTCCATATGTACACAGGGAAAAAAGGGGAAAAAAAGGAAAGAAAGAAAAAAAACTAGTGCAGGGGTTCCCAATCCCAGTCCTTGTAACCCCACACTGTGCACATTTATGACCTTTGTGTCATTTAGCACACCTAAATCAACTCATTAAGTAAATAACAAGCTCCTCATGGTCTGGATCAGGTGTGTGTAGAATAGGGAAAACACAAAAGGACTGGGCTTCAAAACCCTAGAACAAGTGAATTGTTGGATTACTTTTGGTTTAAGCCAATGCACGATCACGCCCAAATCATTTTGGTATTGGCAGAACATATTGTTTAGGCAGTGCTGTACTAAATATCATTTTAATGCATAGGCTAACACAGCAGATATAAATGTTCTATTTCTCTGTAATGCTAATCCAGGTAGGTGTAGTTTCACCATTTTAATGATTATCAGCAGACATGTACATGAAAAATACTGTGTATCTGTATCTGTCCTGAGTTCCTATATTGATGCATGCCTATTTCAGTCCCAGAAAATAGGTAGACTACGTCTAAAATGGTTTGTATATCCAACTTAGTTCACCCAATGGACGTACGTACCCTCAGATTTAAGCTGACAGTACAATATGCACTTTAACATTAGTTATGCATGGACAGTTATGATTTTATATGTATATATATAAAAAAAACGCCTTCTTAATGAGTATTAACCAAGTATGATCAAGTGTTACTTAAGATATATGCCAAAATTGACCAAAGAGGTCCTTGAATATCTACATAATGGGTTTGTTAATATTTACTGATTACCAACCAAGAAAAGTGAAGGCATAATTAGGTTGGGTCAAAATATTCATATTTCTCAAGGCTTTGGGTTTGAGCAAAGTGTTAAGTTCATTGTGCAGGTACCTTAGGGTCACAGGGAAAGATTACACAAGACAAGGGTACAGGTCAAGACAAGGAGGTTAATACACAAAGCACCCATACACAAACTGGTAAAATCATTACAAGGCTTTGGACTGTGCATAGCATATAGTTACAAAATAGTCTAGCGCAATACTGAAGGCCGAGGTGTTCTGGGCTGCTTTTCACAGAATATTGCATGTTTTGCCATAGACTAGTTTTGTGTTTGTTCGAGCTTACATTTTGGGCCTCCAGCCACTAATAAACTGCATCAGTTTTTTCACTTGTAGCTTGCTTAACTTAAAGTCCTCTGACAGAATCTCCTCCGTTAGCTGCAGGAGCAAATTACCGTCGATTTTCTCTCCGACAAACAACGTGACTACATCCTCTGACATACCAATGAACCGTAGGGACTTGGAGACCTCTTCAATAGAAAGGCCTGAAAGGTTATTTGGCGGTTGCCATGACAACCCTATGGCACCTTGATGCAGCCTCTCGACCAAGCAGCTTGCCACCTGAGGTTCTGTAACATCGACGCTGGGAACCGCTGTCGACTTACATTCCCTATCTTTCTTTGCATCATTGGATTTGGGGGTTCTTGGTGGCAATATAGGGCAGGACTGGCTTTGCTTAGTGTTACATTCCTCAATGGGTTTGTCTCTGTACATTTCCAGGGTATAACTAGTAGATTTAGTACAAAACTGAGCAGGGTGTCGGGCCTTTGTGGTTGCAGTACTCCCCTCAAACTTCTCTCCTCTATCGAAGTCAAAGAGGCCCGAAGAACAAGTCTTAGGGGTACTAGGGGTCCTTTTCCGCGGATAGCTGGAGTAACTACGGCACTGGACTGATGAGAAGTCTTCTGCCTTGTGTAAATCACCTCCACAGAAGTCGTTTGGCCAAGACAGACGAGAGAAGGCGGCATCCATGGAGGGACTGAGGCAGGGGTGCAGTTTAGTGCTTTCATTGGCATCTGGCTGAATCCAGTTGCATGGGTAACACGCATGGTTCTGTTCATCTGATTCTTTTGAAGTCTCGTTCTCTCCTCCTCTGCAGAAAGAGAGTAGACCAAGCTTAATACTCTAAAGAAGAAATTAATACAGTGGAGCACAGTGCATTTTGCAAAGCCTTGTAAACTAGCTAAACGGGTCACTACTCACATGTTGTGCAGGCCAGAGGAGTAGTAGGATAGGGTTGGACTTGGGGAGCGAGTGTCCGTCTGCCGTGGCTTGGTAAGCGGGTATGGCACTGTGGCACTGCTGGAGCTTAGGATGGTCTGTTTGGAACTCCGTGGTGGAATTGGAGGAGCATTTAACAACCGACACTCCTCTTTCACCTGCAAAAACCAGGGCGCTAGATTAAAAAGTACTTATTAGTCAAACTCAATAAAGGTAAAAAGCTCCAAAATAATCTTCACAGGCCTTAATGTATAATTTTTTTTTTTATTGATGCAATATCAAATCTAATAGTTATTTACTATTAATCTAATTGAATAACTATGCTGTAGATATGGCTTGAATTTAATTAGTGTGAAATTTCTTTCTAGATGTACCAATGTCTGAGGCTGTGTTCACACTGCAGAGCAAATCAGATTTGTGTCCTAAATCAGTAGTTGCATTTTGTCACATATTCATGCCATAATAATGATGCTAACGTGAATACACTGAGGGGCAAAACTGGTCACGTTTATGAAATTATGTTTAGATGTACACCTTTCTTTAATGACTATAACTAGCTAACAAATGATATGCTTTATTTTACAACAGTACTGCACTTTTTGGCACAAAGAATATTAACAAAACATGACAGAGTGGGAGTAAATAGTCAGCAGATAACATTAAAACAGTAACAGACACTACCATTAATCTTCTAATGTCTTAAGTTTTGAAGCTTTGACTGAAAGTCATTGTAAAACTACAGTAAGTAAAAATGTTTCCTGAATGTCTCTTTAAATGCTTCAGCTCTCTCTGTTTAAGCTGTATGTGATGAGGCACCAAGCTTCCTGTCACATATTGTGGCACCAAGAACCACCGTTCTTGGAATGATTACAAAAAAAAATCTGAGCACATGTCCAGAGATCTGATTCAAATGGGGAAAGTAATTTTTATGTGGCTTTTTTGCCACTAAGGCTACAGAAAATCTGTCCTTCACCTATGCTGAAAATCAGATTTCAGCTGTCTGAACACGGCCTAAATGTGTTAACACAACTAGAACAAGGGCTGGTCCACGGTATGAAGTTATTCAGATCCAGAGGAAGGAAACGGGAAAGAACGGATGGCTGGGAGCATCACATATTTGCATTTTCTTTGCATACCATGTCACAGTGATGGCACTGATCTTTGATCACACTTTAATTTGACAACACTTCTGATGTAAAAGCTACAATGAGTGGACTTGAAATGTAGCTGTAGGTGATTTAAAACATGCATGAAAAATAGTCTTTCCAAAAGAAGTAACCAAAAACAAAACGCTTAAAGAGTTTGTGGATTTAGACAAAATGTTATCAGAATCACTGACAATCTCACACAACTGATGGCAAACCTCTTCCAAACAGGACTTGACAAAACACTAACTTTACATTTCAATGCCTTCATATTTTAGTTCATATTCAAATCTTGGTATTTAATGCCTGCTCCTGTGATGTGATTTTAACAGAAATACTAAAGTTCAGTTGACACTAAATAACCCTTTGCCCAGAGTTTAGATTGGATACCTTCAAACTCCACCTCTAGTAGAGTGCAGTCTAAAACTGAGACTAGGTCAAAGGTGGTTTGCAAGACAGACATTTAGGCCATGGTGATTCATTAAACACTAATGTTAATATTACTTTTGCTTATAATTGCATAACATTAAAAGCACTTGGCATGAAGCACTGGACATTGCTTTGACAAATATTTGCACCCAGAATGAACTGTGAGCAGCAGATTTACGTTTCCAAAAAACACCATTTGAAGCAACAGCTTTTCCTTTATCCCTCACAGCTGGAACAAACAAGTAGATTTTAGAAGCTGCAAAACATTTACAACACCCTTACGTCACGGCGAACTGGAAACCCTAATGCTTTTTCCTTCCTCACTGCAACATATTTTTCTGAATGAAACTCCAAGGAGGGTAGCTGAGAATTTGCTTGATAGTTTATTGATGGATTGATAGATTATAGGTTAATAATATTGTTCCCTGGCCACTGGTGCTTGGTGATATAAACAGAAATGAGAAGACATTTTGGTGGCAGGCAACAAGCTTGTAATGTTATGTGCCACATGCTACCATACAATGTCATTCAACTGCTGAAGCTTATCTTGTAAATCATTCAACTTCACATATAAATACTAAAGAATAATGTTACTGTAGCCTATCAGTGACTCCCAAGCCTAGTGAACAGAAGTCATTACATTTTGATGGAATATAACAGGAAAACAAAAATTGTCTTATTCATAATGGAATAAATTGAGCATAGAAATACAAACCAACGTAGTAAAAAGGTTGCCTTTAAATACCCAATAAAAAGAGTGAATGCAATAGGCAAATCATTTTTTTAATAGTCAAATAGTATTTCTCAAACAGCATGCAAAATTATCACACCTCAGTTAGTTCTGGAGTGGCAAAGTAAAGTAAAGTGGCCCCTTATAGTCACGTGTGAACACACCACAGCACAGCACACAGTGTGAACAATGTGAAATTCTTTCTCTGCATTTAACCCATTCACCAAGTGAAGCAGGGGGCTGCCGCCAATGAGGGGCGCCCGGGGAGTGGAGTGTGGGGACGGTACCTTGCTCAAGGGTACCTCAGTGATGGCACTAGCAGTTGGAATCGAACCCAGAACCTTCTGATTGCAGGGCGACTGCCCTAACCACTAGGCCACCAGCTGCCCCAAATGGCCCCAATGGCCCTGGTCAAGGGAAACCTAGACTTGGTAAATACACTGCCACAAAAATACAAAGCCACCGTCCAACTATTGCTATAGACTTTAATGCTGCATGACCTGCTATGAGACAGACAAAAAATGTAAAAAAAAAAAAAAAAAAAACTTGGTATACTCACAGCTTCAGATTTTGGAGGCACAGGGGGTGGAGGTAGACTTATATCTGTACTGAGGAGAGCACTAGTTGAACCTGCGTTCGCATAGGGCAGGACAGGAGAGCAGCCAGTAATGCTCGCATTTACTCGAACAGCCTCAGTGTGCTCATGTACAGATCCACGTTTTTTCGCGTTGTCCAGCCACAGTTCCTCATACGGCAGATCCGGTTTATACAAACTGCCTGGGCCAGAGGAGGTGTCTAGCAACTCAGGAAAAAGATACTCGGCATCCGGTGGTTCAGGAGGCACATATTCCCCATACAGGCTAACACACCCTTGCAGGTTCACCTCACTGTTGCCATGTAGATTGTTGCCATAGACACAGACGGAAAGCCGATGAAAGGACTGTGTGAGCTCCTCCCGAGCCGAACTGAGTGAGCTCGGCAGGTGAACGTGAGCGGGGCAGCCATTGCTACCCACATTGCTACTGCTGTTGCCACTCCCATTCCCGGTTCCTCCAGTTCCACCACTCTTTTTGGGACTCTTGCCATCCTCTAGCCAGTCTACCCGCACGTCACGAACAGCCCGAGAGTAGTCGTCAATGTCGAACTGCTCCTGGCAGTAGGTAAACCATCGGTGAACCACCGTTTCCAGCCAGGCTTCTCCATGCAGCAGTCCTTCAGGTACCAGCAATCGTGGCAAGGCCGTGGCCACATGCAAAGGAAAGTGTACAGGCAGCACCTTGTTGGATCGCAGCACACAGCACACCACCACCGTCTTGGTCTGAATGTTGACAAGCTTGTAGCGATGACCCTCGCGGATCAGGTGAAGGTCATGTGGGTTGCGTGGCGGGCTGCTGGGCACAGTCACATTAACTGGAAGTCGCGTCTTTTCCACGATGGTGCGGATGGTGTGCTCACCCTCCTGCATCTGCAGCTCCAGGGGAGAGCAGGTGCTGAAGCGGCCACGACATTGGAAAGGCAGACTAATACTCTCGTTGGTGCGGTGGTTCATGCAGATGAGGCATGGCATCTTGCCACGACCAAGTTTGCTGATGGAGTTGAGCTTACCAATGCGCTTAAAGATAGTGTTGAACCGCGACTTTTCCCTTGATGTTTTGGCATAGAGGATCTCGGCCTGGCCCATGAGTGTTAACTCGTCACCAGTGTTCAGAGTGATGTTATACACCTCTGTGTCCTCGTTGCATTCGCCTGAGGCCATCTGCAGGGGGACACATTGACTTGTTACAGGATTTTATGCTCGACTTCCTCACAATCTATATAAACTTAGGCATACAAAATATTTCTTTAGACTGACACAAATTTAGAGCAACTTCAGAGAACAAAGACTAGGGCACTGAAAGACAATAGGACATTGCATTGTGGAGCAGGCAATGTCATTGTGAATTCAGTTCAGAAAACAATGAAAGGTCTGTTTCAGAGGCAGTGGCACATCAGCTATGTTATAAGCGAGGGCACACTAATCAGAGTTAGGAAGTAACAGAATACACATAATGAGATTACATATAACGTACTTAAAATACAAAAACGGACAAAGACAGTACAGACTACAAATGCTTCCAAAAAAATAAAGAAATCGCTTACAGGATTACATTCAAACCCTTCAAAAAAAGCACTCTGATGGGGAAAGCTTTATATAGAAGGTGCAAGTCACTTCTACACACAGAAAACCAGACCTTAACGTTGAACGTTATTTCCTCCATGACATAGACTCGCTCAGGGAATGCTTTGGCCACTTCTTCCACACTATTGAAGTACTGCACAGGCTCCTTAATGTCCCTGTCCTGCTCCAGCAGTTTGAACTGACCTGTCCAACAGAAAAAAAAATGATTAACATGTAGGGGTCATGATTGCTTGATTAACATTGATTAGTCAATTAACACTGACTACTCAATTTAAAAAAAAAAAAAAAAAAAACCTTTTAAAAGCTATGCAATGTATCAGGTGTGTTTGATTACTAATCATGTTTAATGACAACCCAATTAACATGTTATTCTGTTGTGATAACTTGAAGAGTAGTATCTGCTCTGCTTACATAAATATACTGAGTAGCATCAAAAGTCACCACCATTGTACTTTTTGATCACACAAACACATGACCATTCTGTATCATTTCATTTTGTTTTGGTTCCTACCATTTGGTAGGAGACTAAAATAAGGTTATGTTATCCAAAGTGGGAAAATTAATTATGAAATTTGTACATATTGTGTACATATTGTGCATATATATATTGCCTCATCTTGAAAGATGAGGTCAAAGACTAACAGCTTTTTTAAAAGTACAACTATCTTTTCTTCCCTCCACACATTTCTTCTATAGTTGTAGTGGCTGCAGTGCAAGCAGTTTGTAAATAGCAATCTTAACATTAATATTAGCATTGTGAAGATCAGCCTAAAGCAAAATTATTATTGTAGACAAGTTCTTTTAGCCATCCTGTTTAAATGTGTCTGCTGTCTCCATCACTGCGTTTGTAAACGCTGTTCCTTCTTCCTGCTTTAAACCATTATGCCATTATCACCTCATGTAGTTGTTTAATTCCATATAGTAATTAGTATTTATCATAATGAGGTAGTAGGTGTAGGGATAGTGGTACTGCTTGCAAGACAGAGCATCCAAGGACATATTTTAGATGAAGGAACCATTTGCTGACTGGCAACAAGAATTGTTTTAGAGTTCAGTTACATAAATACTCTATACAAATCTGATTATTTGATTTGATACCCCCCGATACCGCACGTTTCCACTTGGATTAAATTTCCATTCCCTTTACAACTGGAAATTAAAGCATTAACTTTATCAGAACATTCTGAGCTGTAAACACACAATGAAACGTCCCAGTTACAACGCACCAAAAAAACATTGTATACGAGGGGTTGTTATTAACTTAAAGTAATGCGGTTAATATTCTTAAACTAATTAATTTCTTAATTAAAAAAAAAATCAGAAAAAATACGGTTGTCAAGATAATAATACACTTAATGAGCATCAGTTTTTGGAATTAAAAGGAATGACCTTTTTTCCTCTCCCTCAGCATTTATGCAGTCAAACATCCTTCTCAAAAGAGTGACGTCAATATGGAGAGGTCAATTAGATAATTGCCTGCCAGCGTCAAACTGATGGAAAATGCTGCGGCCCACAAAGTGGATGCAGTACCTTCACTATAGTGAAAACGCCTTTGCTGATTTAACTCATTTAACTCTTGAACTCATTTTGTTGTTGTTTAGTCCTTGTGAACATCACATTTGTCAAAGTTTGTTACATGGCAAGAGAATCTGCACTGTTGGGAGAGTCCCCAGAGAGAACTAGAGCCAGCCCTACACACTGCGAGCGCCCTCACCCTCATAATGGACAGGGATCTCGATTTTTGGTCCGATGACATAATGGCCCTCCTCCAGGCTATGGGCGGTAATCGTGGTCCACTGTCGACACGAATGAATCAAGAGGTAGTCGTTTTCTCTTAGCCCTTCCACTGATTCCCCTGGAAAGAAAGACACTTACCTACATCAATATGGAAATTTGACACTATAGCATCAGCACATTTACTCAGTGAGCAAATAGTGCCTTCATAGACATTATCTGAACACAAATTGTATTCACATAAATATTACAACTGAGATAAACTTGCCTTCCAAATTCAACTAGGCTATTATTTAGTAAACGTCTTTAACTCGAGGAAATGCTGAGGGAAGTCATTTACATCAAATCTACTGGCGTATCCTTTTTAGATCACATCTACATGCAAATCACATCCATTCACTAATTCCCATCCAGACGTGTTATTCACCATTTCAGCAGTCCCAGGCCAAACAGAATGTGTCAGAGTACTGGTCTTGAAGTTGTGCCCCTAGTCCCATGTAACAGGACTTATAACAGATATTCATATAAAGCCAGCAGGAGGAACATTCCACTGGGGGACTGAAGGTGAAAATGGAGCTCACACAGCTCATGGAGCTGCTACTAATAGTGGAATGGAGGGAAAAGACAAACTTATCACCCATGCAATCTGTGTGTGTATTGTAAATCAAATCTCTGTTGTCAAGCCACTTTCTAAACCAACAAGGGCTGCAGTCTGTATTCTGTGGTCTACAACTCATACATCTAAACAAGCATAGGGACTCCATGATTTGTAGATCTGCAAATATGTGCAAAGCAGCTCTGAGTTTAAAGTGTTTCATGCCAACTGTTATGCTGGTGTTGTTTTATGCCCAAGTTTGTCTACAAATTGGCCACATTTCAATGACCAACTCCTTCAATTTTCATTCCCTTTCCAACTGGAAATTAAAGCATTAACTTTATAAGAACATTCTGAGCTGTAAACACACAATGAAAGGTCCCAGTTACATGGCACCACAAAAACATTGTGTAAGAGGGACTGCTATTAACTGAAATCAAAGTACTGGGGTTTATACTCTTAAACTAATTAATTTCTTAATTTAAGAAAATACATATGGTTGCCAAGACAATATTACACAATTTACTGGTACTTAACGAACATCAATTTTTGGAATTGAAAAGGAATGACTTTTTTTCCCTCTCCCTGCATTTATGTAGTCAAACATCCTCAAAAGAAATCTGACGTTCAGTTTGGGGAAACCTAAACCAACTGGGTGGCTGGAAACAGCGAATACTATGTGCAACAGTCTTATATGTGCAATATCACTACTTATGTCAATATTACTTCTTTACTACTGATCTCTACTAAGTGCAATCCAATCTAATATCTGTGTCGGTAGATTTCACTCAACTGTGTTACTTTTCTATTGCATATGCTGTATACACCATAGTGTATTTTCATATGGAGGCTTTTTCTACAGATGATCTTATTTAGATTTATCTAGATTATATATTTTGTATTGTTCTTGTCTCTGTGCAGTCATAACATAAGCAATTCCTTTCGGGATCGATAAATTAGACTCTGATTCTGATTTATCTGATATGAAGAGGAAAAACACGCTCGGTTCTCTCAGTTTGAGTAAGACTGCTGAACTCAGACTCTGGTGCAGTGTTAGCAGTTAGCAGGCAGGCTAACCGTCCGCAGGCTGTGACACAGGGGCTAGCTTAGCAACCTGCTAACTTTAGCCGGAGAGCTAACGCTCGGCATTCCAGTCGAGCAGCACCGCCACCCACGCTCGTACGGGAGAAGAGACTGTTTTCTAAACGAGGAGAACATTCTCGAAACCAAAACCAGCTTGAAAACAGGCCTAAAATGTTCAGCCGTGTGTGTGGAAGCAGCGGGAGCTGTCTAAGCTCGACCTTACCGCCGTCCAGCTTCACAACCTGGGGCAGTCTGTAGGCACTGACCAGCCGGTCCAGGGGCAGGGTGGTGGAGCTCCAGGTCACATCTTTCAAACTGTTGTACAGCATCGAACCCACGTCCATGTTAGCTCGCTAACACACCCCGCCGCCGCGTTCATCCGAGCTGAAGAGCGGCTGATTCATGGAGAAAAAAGCTCCCGCGGACGCTCCGGTTCGCTCACTTAAAGGACGAGGCCATGGCAGCCCGACGGCTCTGTTTACACTCACAGGAAATGCCATGGCTCCCTCTCTGACCATAGAGATCTGGAGCAGCTTCCTCCTCTCCCAGCGGCCCGCGCCACGGCCCCGCGCGGTCGCCCTGGCAACCGTCGCCATGTTGTAGCGATGCGTTAAAAAATAATCGATTCATTTCAATCGATTCTTTCGAACTCAGGGACGGTTCGATTCGATTCTGTTTATCATTTCTTCCCCACGCAATTTTAGTTGGGGGGTTGGTTTACCGAACGGAATATTTAGTGAGGAGAAGTGTTGTGTGTTATTTACTAGTTACTTTTAACGATGAGAATCCATTGTTTGGACGTCCATTAAAAAACGAATGTCCGATTCACCGTTTCGTTTCAGTCGATTCTTTCGAACTCAGGGACGGTTCAGTTCGATTCTGTTGATCAATTTATCGATTTTTTTCCGCCACACATTTTTAGATGGGGAGTTGGTTTACCGAAACGAATATTAAGTTCAAGTTCAAGTGTATTTGTGTAGCACATTATCATACACAAAAGTTGTGTTATTTTAAGAGAAGAAGTCATTATTTAGTAGTTTCATTTCAGTTGATTCTTTCGAACTCAGGGACAATTTGGATCGATTCTGTTTATCGATCTGATTTTTCCCCCTGTAATACTGTATAATATTAGAATAAATACAAATAATCATACATACAGCAAGAGTAACAAAAATGTCTTGCTTTGAAAATAAGCCACTGCCAAGAAGAATAGCTTTACATTCTCTCAAATGGCCAATGGCCTCTGCACAATGTTGTACAATGAGATTTGGTTTAGCCGGTGATTCTTATGTCCACAAAAATTAACCAGGTCAGTTTTATTCTTAGTTTGTCCCTGTACAGTGTTGTTTTAACAAGTCAGGTGTGAAAGTTTTACTTGGTGTAATCTGGTTCATGATCCTTTTGAGATAAGCTTTTGGTCTAAAACATATTTTGAAACACATTCATGATCTTGTGTGTTTTTTTTCAAGGGTTTGAATGTATTTTACCATTAATAGCTGTACATTTAAAAATTTTGAACTAGGTTCACTGGTGGTTTTGGATGATAAATAAAATTGGTATTCATGTTTTTAACATTGTAACCCCTGGTACCTATCACCATTACTGTAAAGAAATCCTAGTTGGTGTGTTTCTGTAGAATGAATCATTTCACATCAAACCACTCTGAATGACTTTACTTACACAACAGTTTTTTAAACATCAGTGGAATTCCCCCTTAATATTGACCCATAATGGTAGCCTAACCTTAAAAATGCAAAGAGGTGTCTACAACAGTAAATGTGGGATGGCTCAGTGGGTCACGTTGAGCCATGTTTCTCCATTTTCCATGTTGAAGGGTCAGAACCCCATGGCTTCGTATTAGGATACCTCACAGACAAGCACTCCTAATTATAACAGACATAGATTTATAGAGGATAAGTGCAAAAATTAGCCCACAGTGCTCTCTATAGCACCAATCAAGCTGGCTTCATTAACCAGTTCTGTCAAAATGTCCCTTGCAATGAATTAAACTACCAATTCAAAAATTCACAAGCTGGGACCCCAGACCGTTATTCTAAAATAGTGTGTACTAATATGCATAAAATGCTTGGGACCTGGGCCAAACACAGATGTTCGTTTAGAGAGGGGAAGTGGTAAACACTGTTGGAAAGTTGGAAATCTGCCTCTTACTCTCATAGTGACCTTTTTTTGCACCACATCCTCATAGCTGACATTTTACACAATTAGTATTCTGCTAGGTTTTTCGTTTAATTCACTGATCTAATGTATAATCAAAGCACCTCTTTTTTTCTGAGCCCTAAGCTGCTTTAGGACCAACATCTGTTGCGAAAAGCACAATACAAATAAAACAGACTTGAGTTACATTTTTAAAATTAATCTACATTGTTATCTACTAGCCCAGTGCCAATTCTCAAATATAGGGTTATGGGTAAAGTAAATCTCTGTCTGGTGTGAAAAATGCAGGAGAAATCAGCTCTGATTAAACCACTTCCTCTCTGATAGTGCAAGTTCTCATCAGCTCACCACAGGGAAGAGCAGTTTTCAGTTAGACTTGACCAGCAGTCGGGGGAACATGTCATTTGTGAGCACTCTGCGGCAGTGGGACGAAGCAGTGGCTTATGTGGAGACAGGAGACATAGCCTCTGCTCTCAAGACATTCCTGAACATTGATGAGAAGACATCTAAAATCACCTACAACATTGGCTGCCTCCATCTGAACAACAATGACCTTGATGCTGCTGAAAAGGTAACCTTGTCAAAGTTTTTCAGTTATTACATTTGGCCTCAGAGTGAGTTATGAGTTTCTGTCTCAAAAGCTGACATTAGTGTACTGAATGTAATATATGGTATTTCGTGTAGTATAAGTTTGCAGTTCCATTAAAACAAAACACTACGGTTCAAAAAAGGGGAAGTAAAAGTTTTTCAGTCTCTTAAGAGGAAGCTCAGTATTGTTCTCTCTTTTCAAGGCATTTGACAGCAGTATTGGGAAAGACGAGCACCTGGCTGTTGCTTTTTTTCAAAGGGGAATCACGTTCTACAAAAAAGAACAGTAAGTGTTTTGATCATCAGTCAGCATCATATTAAGTTTCAGCTTAGTGAAGGTAATAAGACTGTTCATATGCCACATATACCAATGTTCTAATGTCTTCAGCATTACACAAGCAGGAAATCTGTTGTAAACGTCACAATAGGGCCTATACTTAAGCTTTCATTTTTGGGCACTCCTGATCACGTTACAGATTTTGTTGATTTTCGAAGTGAAAATAAGTATGCATCTGCATCGAGAGAGCACACTTTAATGCACAGTTATTGTTTATCTGTTGAATTAAACATATTGGAAAAGAAATAGAAAATTGTGGCCTGTGCAAAAACACATTTGATGTTCTCAGTAAATAAATATAAACTGTGCACTAAAATGTGCATAAAATGCCATGTTCAAATTTGTTTCCTGTGGCTTCACTCTCTGTGAGTGGGGAGGATGCCCCACCCGTGTCAGCACAGTGCCAGCCAGTGTGGGCATGTGTTAGCTGACATAACATATCTGGTGGTTAACATTCTTCTCCAAGCATGTTAAGCTTAAGGGGTGAGCCGTAACGGCAGTTCCAAAAGATGTGGTGCTTTACATGACTCACATGCACATGCCAGCTTTCACCCTCCCAGTGTGGGTGGTGTCGTGGGATTGCTGGGGTTCTAGCCTGTGGGTGAAATTGCACATGACTAAATTAAGGAGAAAAATGGGGAAAAATATTTTCACTTAAAAAAAATCAACAAAACATGTCATTAGACAGGGGTTGTTCAAACCGCAGTGTTTTCATACGACTGTACTCCTAACATCTAAATACAACTTCAGGTTTGAGGAGTCGCTGCTGGATTTCCAGCAAACCTTTAAGCAACTAAGAGGGAATCAGCTCATTGACTACAAACCTCTCGGTCTGAGGTATAAACTTTATGCTTGTGAGGTAAGACCAGCTCGAAGTAATACACTGATTGTTTCATTCTTTACATGACATCATCAGTCAGACTGATATGCTTGTATACTTGAAATATATTTGATAGTTTTAAAGGGCAAATTATCATCATTTTAGGCTACAAAGCCCATCAATATCAACTGTATCTCTGTAAACTGGCCACACTCCACGTTTTTAGACTTTGCTTAAAATAAGACATTAATAGACTCATATGGATTTATTTATACTTTTTAGCATCACAAAAATATAAGTAACAGCTACTGTAGTCATTATATTAGAAAAAGTTATATTTGGAAAAACTGATGTACTTGTCCTTTAAAATTTGCAACATTATTACAGCACTAGATTACAGAGTTTTAATTGTTCCATGTATTTAGGTACTGCACAATATTGGACTGGTCAATGCCAAGCTGGGGAAATGGGAAAATGCCCAAGAAAACCTGCTTGCAGCTCTCAACTTCCGCACAGAAGCCAAATTCAGCCACATTGACCAGGCTCTCGAATCCATTCTGGTCAGTCAACCCTCTAGAGGTCATTGAGAAATGTGACCTATGTTGTAATATTACACATGTGATGGTTACGACTTGTGCAATGCAATGCAAACATGAAGAGGACGTTGCATCACTTGTCCTGATAAAACGTTGTGAGGATTTTATGTGGGCTGCAAGAATTACAAAAAAGAGTTCACATGATCATGAAATTCATTCTCACAGAAATGACTGAATGCTATTTTTAAAAGTTTCACCCAATGTCTTTTTAAACATGCGGCGCACAAGCAGGTTAACACATTAGAAACTTTGCGAAACACACATACAGTGAACATCAACCTCTTTTTCTCGTTCAGTTTGTGGTAATCTGTATGTGGAGTTGTGTACAGATCTAGGTGTTTCAAAACTAGCTTTTCCTCCATGTTGGATGAGTTACTTGCTAGAGAGAAGTCGTCCTCGATCTTGACTGGTCAGCTGTGAGACTGTATGCTGTTCTTTCGTGGCGCTCAGCAGAAAAGTTTTCGAAACACGGTGCACAGGGTAGAGATATGTGTTCTTCAGCCACAGTGTGAGCCGATCCATAGATAATAATGAAAAGAAGAGCTTTTGAATAGAGCCCCAGTGGTGACATCCCTTCTTAATAAATATAATGTATGGTCACAACTACCTATGGGAAACAGGATACTAAAGCATGGCCATGACTTACTAAGCCCACTGCTTAATTATCTCGGTCCCACGCCTTACAAAGTCATGGCCACAACTTAATGATCACAACTTAATTGACTCATCTGACTTAACCGAACGCCTCACACTACACTTTCAAACTTCATGGGAGAAGGACATACTTTTAGCATGTCAATATCTATGTTAGAGTTCGCAATATTGGTTGCATTCCAAATGATTTAATACAGTTATTGTACTAAGCCACAGAGTCTGACTTTGTACATTATGAATGGTATGCGTGAGCAGTTTGTATTAAAGTTATTGTGTCTTTATGTCTGCAGAAGCAGAAGCTCTATTCTCTGGTGGTAATTAAACCAGGCCTCCTGTTCAAACCTAACAAGCACTATGTGGCAGAGCTGGAGAAAAAGGACTACTTAGGAAAAGCTAAGGTACCCAAACAAATCTTTACACAATTTCATAGTTTGCCATTATCAGTAACGTCTATAAGACAGCAGTGTTTGTCCACCTCTAAGTATGCCAGTACCATATGCCATGTTGAACTGTGTGGATAATCTGTCCACAGGTTCTGTCTTCTGTTGTTCCGGCTGATAATTTCTCTGGATTCACCCCTTTGCAGCCTCAGGTGAGTCAAGACTAAGGTTTGCAACCTGTCTAGGATTTTCCTGGATCACCCTGCATTTTGTCGATCCAGGGATTGATTGGTTCAGATAACCCACAACGCAGGAAGAGTTGCTTTGGAGGTTGCACTATTGGTGACATGTTTAGATAGTAGGCAGCACTGCAATGCGATCACTGGGCAGATTAGATTCTATAGCTGAACTGACCTCTCTCTACCATTGATTACACAGCTACTCTTTTACTGAACTGAGTGAAAATTCAAGTTCCTGATCAAGTACCCAGAAATGTTACAGGGCTAAGGTGGCAACCCTAGCAAAGACTTATTTTTCAGATGAATAGTAAAACTGTGCAGTGTTGTGGGTCACCAGAAAAAGAATTAAGTAACGCTGTCTCGGATTAAAGATTTTACAAGAATGTTTATTTGGTAGACATGAAGCAATAGGGAACATTATAGGAATGTTACAGCATGCTCAAAATTCATTTTTGTGTGGTCTCACTTACTTTTAAGAGAAAATGGTAAATCACTAAATAGGATATGCTTATTCTTCCAGCCAGGCTGTCAGAAACCAGATACATAACTGAGTTGGCTGATAAGTAGACCTACACCACTATATATGGTTATACCCATTTCCATCATTTGCAACATAATGCCCTGAAAGGACATGCATTATTAACTGAATGTTACTGAATGAACTGGCAAAAAGGTTGAAATATCCAAAACTATTGAGCGGAAAGAGAGTCCAAAGTGATGCCCCACTTCTGAAATGACAGGCGCTTTTCCATAGGTATACAGGAACCATGCTGTACCTAAACCGCACTGCGATGGCACAGGACTTGCAGCATGCTTTGATTTTCCAGTATATCTCAGCCCGCTAACAGAGTTTCTGACTCAATTCTCTCCCATAGTTTATGACTAGTTGTTGTCCCAAAACCACATCCGAACCAGCGGAAAGGTTTTCTGTCAGAGCTGTTCTTGTTATCATGGTCTTTTATTATTTATAGTCTTGTTTGAGTTTTTTTTTCCTCATCATTGTTTAGCGGTGTGACCTAACCAACCTAACTTGTTAGCGATGGCCTGGTACACTTTCCTGTTTCTCACATAGAAAACTCCCACTGACATATATTTTAAGCGCAAACAGACAGTAGTGCACGGACAGTAAAAACAATGGACTCTTCCAGTGTTGTGATGGCAACATTTTGACCAGTCAGAAAGCAATGACGTAGTCAGCTTGGCTGCAGCCCACTTTCAGTCCTGCCATCAAGCAGGGCCGCGACAGCGTGGCTACGGCTCAGGTATAGGTTACTTTATATGTAATGGAAAAACATTTCTTCACGGTACGGCACGGTTCCTTGTGCCAGTGGAAAAGCACCATAAAAGTACTCTCCTAAAGGAGACCCCACTGGGGTCTTTTTCTAGGTTTAAATCCTCAAAAATGTTAATAACTGGTGTTCACTAGTTTTAACTTACTTCTAGCATGTTCAGCATGTCTAGCTGAAGTAACCCCTTACTATGCATCTAGAAATCAGATTCTGTTGAACTTTGCTTGTTGTATTATTTAATCAGGATTAGCTACAGGGTTTTTCACCACATTAAAGTAGAAATGAACTTAAGTAACCACCTAGACTCCACTGAAAATAGCGTCCCCACCGATGGACCCCTGTGTGCTTCCCCTCTCTTCACTTTTGATGTTACTTTCCTCACCTTTTTTGAAACAGGTTGAAGATGTACCTGCTACACCAAAAGCTCCTGAAGTATTGAGGTAAACTGAGTGCATGTGCTCCTTTTGCAAAGCTTGGACATTTGGAGTGTTATTTATAGCCTCTGTGCTTGTAATCTGCAGGGCACTTGAAGGTGAGCCTCACACCGTTCTTTATGAGTTCATTCCTGAGACCAGCGAGGAGTTAGGTGTGTTGCCAGGCAACATCGTTTTTGTTCTTCAGAGAGGGGCCGACAACTGGGCATCTGTTATCTTCAATGAAAGGGTGTGTTGTGTGAGAGTGAGAGTGTGTGGTCTGTGTTTAAAGCCAAATGCTTAGAGTGCATCATTTATTATGTGACTCCTGACTTTTTGGAGGAATTTAAAGGATTAGTTCAACAAAGACTCAAGTTTACAAATCAAATTTTCAAATTAGATTTTTCGCTCAGCTATTTCTTTAACCACTATTCTCTAAGACTGAGACTGGTCTAAGACTGTTTCCCACCGTCACAGTGAATTCTAGACATTTTTCATTGCAGTTTTTCACTGATGTGACACCTGATTTGCTGTCTCACAAATATGTTTCACTTGTGTTTGAGTGTTTGTGTGGCTAACACATTTGCCAGTTTCCCCTTTCTTCATGTATTAAACAGTGGGTTTTGGGTGTAATACCCATTTATTATTATTATTATTATTATTATTATTATTATTACTATTACTATTATTATTAAATATTCAGAAATCGATTTGTAAAGTTCCAGTAATGACAGTCTCCTACTTATATAACTTGAATGACTCTCACAGTACTACAGTTCAGACTACAGTGACGTATGTGTGTATAAGTGGAGTTTAAACCCAGGTAATCATGTGTTCTGGTTGCTTTTCTCTCATTTCCAGAGAGGACTAGTTCCATATAATTTCCTGGAACCGCTGGATATTACAGTGGCACCAAAAGTCGAGCAGGTGGTAGCCCTTTTTTCTTTTTTAAAGAAATACTCTAAAACATCAAAATATGTTCAGTTTTTAGCAGGTTTTGATGTAAACAGGAAAGTACAAAGATCAAGATTTTCCATTTCCATTTTGTTTAGTCAATAAACAGTAAATATTTGTTCAGTTGGACGGTGCTGCAAGCTAACATTCAGAAGGGTATTTATCTCTTCCAAAGGATCTACAACTCAGCATTGTACTTACTATATGAAACGTAAAATGGGGTGATTATCATCCAATATGTCATTTGTAATGTCAAGTTTCCCTTTAATGAGAGAGACATTGAATAATTAAGTGTTAAGAATTTTGTACCAATTTCTCAGTTTGTAATGACCTCTCTCTCCTAGGTTGCACCTTTCAGCGGCAATGATGCCATACCTGCTCCTCCCAGAAGAGTAGCACCCAGTAAACCGGTGAGTAAAGCAGGCCAGCACACATGCTGAAACAAAATAAACGCCTAATAAACACAAGACATCGTTTCCCGACCAAAGAGAAAAGAACGTGTTTTGTTCATTGTAAGTGAAGAGAAGTTAACACAGTCTTTACTAGGAACAAACTTAAAGGTGACATTCTTCTGTTAATTTTAGTGCAGGATTTCTATGTATTTGCTGAATTATATATATATACAAAAAGTAAAACAAAAACATTCATATATAAAATAAACAAATTTGTCTTCTTTCTTCCATGTGTTAAATTCAGCAAATAAATAGTAATTGTCTGTTAAAATGTGTAGTGTATTCTAGGTGAACATGCCACATGTGAACTTCAAAGTCAAAATTTCACTTTGAAAATCAACACCTAAACTTATACATACCACTGTATATAAAACTATTACCTGCATATAAAACTAAATTTCAAAGTGTACAAACAATAATCATGGAAATTATTTTGAGTAAATGTCGATGCATGGTTAGTACCTCACTTTGTAAAAATGCATTATAGTGTTGTGTGCTCCTAGACCCATGATCCTGAAGCGTTCTCCAGGTGCATCATGAAAGTACATTTCATGTTTACAATAGCGATCTGCGTTACACCAGGACAGCCATATACAGCCCTGCTCCAGAGAATCAGCACTAAACTCAAACGACCTGCTTCTGCGCTTACTCTGAGGTAACTACACAAATTACATCACACACACTAAACAGAACACCAGTTCATCCCTTAAGTCTCTGGGGGGTATTTGGGCACATTCATCCAGCGCAGTTATGTAGGGACGTCTGAGGTTGGTGCCATTGCTTTTTAAAAGAAGTAGCTGAATGTTTGGTTTAATTTGTCTTAGTTACGTTAAGCCTGGTTCTGATGAGAGAGTGACTGTTGATGAGTCAGAGATGGAAGTGCTGTGGAGCGGCATAAAGGACAATCGCCTAACACTGTGGTGCTCTGCCAATGAGGTATAGCACGTTTCACACTGCCAGAGCCTAAACACATTAATCACAGCAAATTACACTGTTTTGTGTGTCTCACTGGGCACAGCTATTTTAACATCTTGTTTCAATGCAGCATTTCAAAAACCCTGTCTTGTTTCATCATTTGAGGTATTAATGCATTTAAGTGCATTAAGAGCACATGACATTTTGTGGATATTATGACTTTGTTTTGTTGCCTAATCTTATCCAAAGGAAAAACAATATGTATTACTAACAGCTGTGTTCCATAAGCCAGGCTGTGGTCTGCGTGGCTGCATTTCTACACCACTATAAAGACTGTTCCTACCTGTTTTTAAATACAGCTATAAAATACAGCTTTTGTGACCCAGAGTGTCTTTCACTAGGGGTGGGTGGATTGATTCTGAAAAGTCAATATTTCTGATCCTGACAGATCTTTTCAAGGACCAGTCTTCACAATGAAAATATCAATGTGTTTTCTTTTAGCAGAAAACTGAATATACATCCTTTTATTTAATTACTAAAACGGAAAAAATATCTTCGATGGTAAAAAAAGTGTAGGATAGGAACTTCTTTTTCCTGCCCTCTCACTGCTCCTCACAGACACAGCCATGAGAGTGTGTGAATGCTCTTAAATAGCAAATCAGTGGAATGCAGCGATCAGTATCTACCAAAAGTGGTTCACGGAAGGATAACCGGTGAAGTGATGACAGGGTAATGGGTCCCCAAAGCTCACTGATGCATGTGGGGACTGAAGGCTAACCCTTCTGGTCCAATCCCAAAAGAGCTACTGTAGCACAAATTGCTGAAAAAAATTATGCTTGCTATGATGGAAAGGTGTCAGAACACACAGTGCATCACAACTTGCTGCATACGGGGCTGTGTAGCTGCAGACTGGTCAGGAAGGACCTGCAATGGGGATGTGAGCATCAGAACTGGACAATGAAACAATGGAAGACCATGGCCTGGCCTGATGAATCGCGATCTCCTTTACATTATGTGGATGGCCAGATGTGAATGCGCCACTCATCTGGGGAAGCTATGACACCAGGATGTACTGCGGGAAGACGGAAAGCCGGCGGAGGCAGTGTGATGCTCTGGGCAATGTTCTGCTGGAAACCCTGAGTCCTGCATTCATGTGGATGTTACTTTGACGCATACGACATACATAAACATTGCTGCAGACCAAGTACAGCCCTTCATGCCAACAGTATTCCCTAATAACAGTGGTCTCTTTCAGCAGGAGAATGTGCCCTGCCACACTGCAAAAATAGTTCAGGAACGGTTTAAGGAACATGACAAAGAGGTTGAGATGTTGACTTGGCCAGATCTCAATTTGATCAAGCATTTGTGGGACGTGCTGGACATCTTGCAACTTCCAGGACTTAAAAGGATCTGCTGTTAACGTCTTGTAGAGTCACTGCCTCAACGGGTCAGAGCTGTTTTTGTGGCACATGACACCTACTCATAAGGGAGAAGTTATGTCTGACCGGTGTACGCTACACTATTACTTCAGCTGTGTTTGTGTTTGAGGATGTAAACTGAATATGGTGTGAAATGCAAATGCCTTCAGTCAACTGGGCAGTTTTTAGCTTGCAGGATTGCATTTAACTGCAAACAAGTTAATGCTTTGCCTGTCACCTTACATTATTCACATCTACAGTGTTTCCTCCATTTACATTCATTGACTAATTTCTGATGACATGATAAAGTGCCCTTGCTAGACCAACCTGTTTATGCAACACATTCATAGAACAATCCTACTGAGAACCCACTTTTCTCGGCTGCAGTCTAGCTTTTGGAACACGGCTAATATCTAACAATTTTGTAGGCAATATAATTTTCTTCCTCTTCACTCGGTTATGTGTAATCATTCTTAAAAATCATTCTCTAAAAGAATTATTTTAAACAAAGACATAAATAAGGCGTGTAGCCCACATCTTTTTTGGTGGAAATCACTCTTTCATCCTATTGTAGGATAAAAGCGTAACTCAGAAGAAAATGGTGGCTCTATACTCTTATGAAGCGTCAACACCAGAAGATTTGGAGTTCAGAGGTGGTGATATGATCACTATCCTCTCTAATGGTAAGAACTACAGCTGTCCACATTTCAAATGCTTATTTACAATAACTGTGAAATACACCATCACTGTATTCTCATGGCCATAACATTTTAATGATAATTTTCATTTCCCACTTCAGTGAATGAAGAGTGGCTCGAAGGGGAGTGCAACGGGAAAATTGGAATATTTCCATCATCCTTTGTGGCAGATCAGTAGACTGAGTCATTGTTGAATGACATCATAGCAAATCTACAATAATCTGGTTGTTAAGCAACAGCTCCTGAAGCGGCCACATCAGTGTGGTTAAACTTGCTCACAGTGCTTATCTGCAGTATCGACAGCACTTATTTACACAAAAATATTCAATCATAGACTAGACTGGTGGATGTTTACAAATGGTTGTAGCCTTTTTAAATGAGAAGAATGTGTGTGTACTTTCAATCATTTAAACATCATTAGGGTGCAAATAAATCACCTTTAAGGACACCTGAATTGACTTTCATAAAATGGTAACGGGAAGTGAATGATTATTACAACATGTAACACATGTATACCATGTATACCAACACTGCTGTCCCTTTCATATTATTAGTCAGTGCTATAAAGAGGAAACTGAGATGTTTAGTCTTAGATGTGAAACGAGTAAAAAAAATCTTGTGGGTGTGTATCTGTACACCCAGTCCATGATGTAAACGTGGGTTGCCACGCCTTGCTCCCCAACAGCTTGTTCTTACACAGTGCACATCACGATCAGAACTTTGTCTACAGACAACACCACCTCCCTCCCCCAACATCAACACCAAAGAAAAGTCAGGTTCAAGAAGATGGATTTATCATATACCTGAAAATAGCGAAAAATGATTGATTTTGTTATTGATTGTCACCCGCTACTGTAACATGAACAGTGCTGTTTTCATAGCCTTTATTAGCTTTCAGCATGCTGTATTATGTTTTTCTTTTTTACACTGGACCTTTTGTCCAGAGTTAGATCCTTTCTTTAAAGAGTATTTGGGCAAAGAGAGTTGAGTGCTCAGATTTGTGATTTATTTTAATTATCTCACCCTTCAAACTGACTCGGTTACTGAGACAGAATATCTGGCAATTACATATAAGCTGGTCTGTTTTTGTTTATGTAATAGTATATAGTACTGTAAATATAATAGTCGTTTTGTGCAAGGTAATAAAAAAGAATTTGGGGCCATTTTGGGGCACTCTGTTTTATGATGTACTTGCTTACTTGCCCACCAGCTCACCAAAAACTCCAGTATCAAAAAATGGTTTACATCCTTCGTAGCTTTTCCTTACTGACAACATGAGACACACACAACAGTTCCAACAGTCGCACTCCAGAGCTATTACTTTTATATTAAAATTTTACTTCTGGTCCCAGTGCACAGTCATCCTGTTACACAGAGGCACGTCACCATTACATAATATCACATAAAATGCTGCAGCTGAGAGCTTTCTCATCTCCTTCTGGAGAAACCAGAATGCCGTGCACTGTTCTGTGGGACGGTCAGGTAAAGCAGTCTCTACTGTCCGTGCCCTCCTCTTCATATGCAATAGCAATCCCTCGTCTTCCCTCCACCGCTTTCACCACCGGCGTTTCTCCCAGCTTGGGCTCCAGGCCCTGCCAGCTACGTCCAACAAGAAAGGATGCTGCCAACAGAAGGCACAAATTGTTTGTCATGAGAAATATATGAACCACTTAAAAGGCTAGCAAACATTTTAATCGAACACTTCTATAATTCAGCTAGGTATTTTATCAGTACAGTACTTATATCCGATCTTGTGTGGCTAGTTTAAGGTAGATCAATAGTTCTTAATCCTGGCCCTCCACCCTGCACTGCCTTGTTCTTATGTTCCTCCTGCTCTAACACACCCACATGAACTCACGAGTTCATAAGTTGCATTAGGTGTGCTGAGAAGCTCTGAAATGTGCAGGACAGAGGGACTCCAAAATAAGCACAGAGTGCCACTGAGCTGGACCATAACAAACATTAGTTAATACACTGGGCAAGAACCAGGGCTGGGCAATGCGGTGATATTCATCAGTACTGAGATAAATTACGTCACATTATGTTACAATAAGCATTTCTGAGCATATTCAGTGTTCAGTAAGTACTGAATGTTTCATTACAAAGAGACCCAAAGTAGGTCTGGTTTGCTGTCAGTCTTAGCCAGGTCTGCTACCCAAACCGACATACGGTCCAGCAAAATATTGGGTTTTGGGCTGGGCTCAGCTGTAAGATCAAGTTTCACACAGTGAGGAAAACAGTTCATCAGAAGAAGGTGGATGCTGTTCTCTCCCAAGCATGGTCAGCAAATCCATAAAAAACCCCACTGATAAACACTGTATTACCGATGTGTGAAATACCAGTTTATCCCAGCAAGACATTTTCAGTCACTCACCTCTAGCAGTTAAACTTATGTAGCAGTAAAGCCCTATTAAACCTTGCCTGCAATAACTGATGAGTTATTTAACAGTACCTTTTGGGCCAAGTCGGGTCAGGCCTTGAATCAAACGATACAGAGCAGATTTAGGCTTCAGTTTCAGACCCGTACATGGTTAACTGGGTTAATTGGAAATATTATCACATATATGACACACTGAAAACAAATTACAGTATTAATAGTTTCTTTATATTTTTAACTGTGGCCTGACTGTTTTTTTCCATCTGTTCCAAACTCAAAAAAAAAAAAAATATATATATATATCACAATGCAAATCATGTATCATGAAAATGTCTGGAATTATCACGGTATTATATTTTTGCAATATGGGGCACCCTTCAGTGCAAACACCACTGGCATTAGGCCAAAAAGCCTTCAGTATTTTCAAAAATCCTGTTTAAAGGAAGTAGTTACATATTTGGGCAGGTTCTATAGTTCAGTACCTGCAGTACTTGTGCTGGCCACAGTCAGAGTCTGATTCCTGATGACAAGTGACGAAGACGTTGATGGTTCGTTTGCCGGGTCAGAGGAGGAACGTAAACAGGAAGTACGCAGGGCTCCAGTGATCAGCGACACATCTGCTGTGTCCTCCTCATTAGTGGACTGATCTGGCTCGGGGAAGTCCACATGACTGCTCCCTCCTGTTAGAAGTAATTCAAATTAGATGCTTCCTGAGCTACTAAGCACGCAAACACACACACACACACACACACACACACACACACACACACACACACACACACACACACACACACACACA
>JBBPCZ010000012.1:17161665-17181503 GCA_037974445.1 Brycinus macrolepidotus
TCATTTCCTTTAAAATTATGCTTTAAAGAACAATATTTTTATTTGGAAATTAGGAGAAATATTGTCAGCAGTTCTTATAAACTAAGGCGAAGCTGTTCAGTTCAATACTTGCACCTATAAAAGATAAAACCTGAGAAACTGAACATTTTTGCAGTGGTCTCTAATTTTTTTCCGGAGCTGTAGGTGCACTGTATGACCTAAATTAGGGTTGTAAGAAAAGAGAAAAAAACTTGGTGTTTTGTCATCTCTTTGTGTGGAATTACTGTTCCTGTCTTTGGCCAGGTGTTTCAGGAAGTGGAGCAGCGTGTGGGTCATACCTTCTCCGTGCACCTCTCGTTTCTGGAGATCTATAACGAGACACTGGTGGATCTGCTTGCCTCCATAAAAGGGGGCCGGGCAGTGCAGGGCGGGGCTTTATCTGTTGTGGAGGAGTCAGGGGGCGGGGTTTCAGTGAAGGGACTGTCTCTACATCCAGTTCACAATGAAGAGGAGGCCCTAAATCTGCTTTTTGAGGTGAGACCTTATGATGACCCATATAAACATATGTGGATTTCATTTATCCAGAAAGTTTTAATATTGCGGTTTAATATAAAATTCACCAGGATTCGATTCAGTTGACAGGCTTGCTAGTCATATAACCATCTTTAGTTTCATGGGAACAGTGCGTCTCTGTCACTTAAAGAGTGACTGTGAGTTTCTAAAGTAGTGTTTCCCAGATCTTAGGGGTTTCCAGATGATTCACCTCTTTGTTCTGACCCAGCTCACAGAGCACATAACCAGTCTGTCATTATCAGTGAAAATGCACTGCATCTGTGTTGTGATGGAACAAAAATCCTCGAATTGTTGAATAATTGAAGGCCTAACTAAACACCGACTCACTATAGGAATAAACATGGTTCATTTTAATTCCTTAGTAAACAGTTAAATGCAAAATGAAATCTCGCATTTCAGATTGATTCAGTTTGAATTAGCACATACTTAGTTTAATATTAAACATGGTTAGAAATATAAATTTAAAAAATCTAGGTACTTTTGCGAAGTTAAATAAAGAGCTAAATTAGGCCTTTGATTCTGTAGCCTATTGAACAGTTATGTCTTAACTTGATATGACTGTTTGGCAGGGTGAGATGAACAGGATAATTGGGGAGCATGCCCTCAATAAGAACTCCTCAAGGTCACACTGCATTTTCACCGTCCACATTGAGGTAAGACATGCGCTGACAGTCTTTTTCCTCACTGTGTCTTGACTGTCATGTCTTTGGACCAGAAGAAGCTTTTTTAATGCTCAGATGAAGTGACAGGATTATATTTGTATTATTATTAGTATTATATAAATTATGTGGGTAGCATTCTAAGCAGTCTGCATAAAATGGAGTAGTGTGTTGCTGTTGAACAGGTGTGGATAGATTTGGGCCCACTCATGATGTTTGTGTGTGTGTATTTGAATGTGGCCCAGTCTCGTTCTCGCACACTGTCAGATGCATCGTATGTGACATCCAAACTGAATCTGGTGGACCTTGCAGGATCAGAAAGACTAAGCAAAACTGGGGTGAGTTGCTGTTTCACTGGGCATCTGTTACTAGACTCTTAGCAGCTGCAGAGAATTTCACACCGCCTTTTTTTTTTAAAGAGCAGTGCTCTTCATAACCTTAGGGTTGTTAGAAAAGGGAATATTAAATACATTTGGATGCAGTATTTTAGTATGTCTTTGTGTCTACTGTCTATTCCGAAATTCCAAAATCACCTTCAGAGGCACTGCATCAAAATGCATTCATGCATTTTATGACTTTGTAAGAGCTCTTGTGTCAGCGTGGTTAAACTCCCGTTGTCTCTCTCTCTCTCTCCCAGTCTGAAGGTCAGGTGCAGAGAGAGGCCATGTACATCAACAGATCTCTGTCCTTCCTAGAGCAGGCCATTATAGCTTTGTCCGACCGACGCCGAGAGCATGTGCCCTTCAGACAGAGCAAGCTGACCCATGCCCTAAAAGATTCTCTTGGTCAGTGTGGTACCAACAACAACCACCACCTCCATTTTTATCTTATTTTATTTTTAGTCTGTTTCTTATTACTATCTTTTTCCTATCTTTTTAAGTAATCTTAAGACTAGTTTATCTATTTTGGAAATTTTCACAGCCTTAGGTGTGATTTGGGGTACATTTCACTGCATGTTGACGAATAAAGAATCTTGAAATTTTGAAATCAAAACCATACATACTCTACCTTGCAAACATTAACAGTCATTGATTGTGTTAATAATGCATGATTTTATTTAATAATACCTGCATACAATGAAGACTTGAGAAATAGACACCTAAATGTATTTTTGGATGTTTTATTCACTATTTTAAGAATTTCTTGTTTTTAAAATGATAAATAAATTATTGTAATGATCTATTTTTGTCAAGTTATCTGCCTCAGGATTTGATTGTCTTGTTTGTTTTATTTTTCACAGCTTTCCATGAATATTTTAAAGCCGTGACGTTGCATAGTACTAGAATCATGTTAGAATCAGTTTGTACATGTATCTGCAGCAAAAGCAGTTTTTATAGAATTGAAAATACTAAATCCAAACTTTTAAAGAGTGCGTAAACATTTTAATCAGTAGTTCACCAAAGGAATTCTCTCAGAGCTAACACTAACGTTTCTGTCTTTATGCAGGAGGAAACTGTAACACAGTGCTGGTGGCTAACATATATGGCGAGGCAGCACAGATTGAGGAGACGGTGAGGAAGCTTCCCTTAGCAAAGGCATGGGGTAGTACAACCGTGCTCAAAATGTCATTCGCTTCTCTTTATCCGAGCGTCAGCTCTGTTTTCTTGCTCCATCTTGCAGCTCTCCACTCTTCGCTTTGCAGCCAGGATGAAGAATGTGCGCACTGAACCGTCTGTCAACGAGCACGTTCCCCCTGCTGTATGACAAGTTTGCACTGCATGTTAAAGAAATCCAAGTCAGGACACAAATTTGTTTATCATTGCTATCCTGTGGTGGCGGGTGGTAGCAGCCTAGTGGGTAAAACACTTACCTGTGAACCCGATGACCACAAAGTCGCAGGTTCAAACTCCCCACTTTTTACCACTGTGTCCTTGAGCAAGACACTTAACCCTCAGTTGCTTCAGGGGGACTGTCCATGTAACTACTGATTGTAAGACTGTCTCTGTAACTAATGATTGTAAGTTGCTCTGGATAAGAGTGTCAGCCAAATGCCCCCTTTTATGTCAAAGCCTTGTGATTTTTTTTTACTTTAGCATTTACAATTTTTTCCACCACGTGAAAATTCCAGCTGGCTTTTACACAGTGTGAACATTTTATACTAAATGTATCAATAGAAATGATCTAAAATAACTCAGGAGCTAAACTCATTACATTAAGATATCTCCTTGGGTAAAGTTAACGTTTTGGAGGTTTAGGGTTTAAATTCCTTTTTTCATGTCATAATTAACATAACGCATGATCCGACATCAAGTAAATGTTATCTGACTGTCTGTGTTCAGATTCAGATCCGAAGACTTCAAAAAGAAATCCAACTTCTGAAGCAGGAGCTTTCCGTTCATGACACATTGGTTAGTCCTACGAAGAAATGCTCATAAATATGCCTGAGAAACATAATTCTTCTGATTTTTGTAAACAGTACTAGAATGTAATGTATTATATCAGTGTCTTTTGGAACGATCTAGTCACAGTACAGTTTAAATTTATGTTGAACTAACAGATATGCAGTATAATGTACTGAGAAAAAAACTTTTCCCCACAAAGGCCAATCGTGTGGGTGTGGCGTACGAGCACCTGTCGGAAACACAGGTAGCAGAAGTGAAGAGCCAGGTTCAGAGGTACCTGGCTGGCACACTAGACGAGATCGAGGTCAGTAATTGTCAAAGTACAGGGTCAATCTGGGCAATTTGTGTTACAGCAGCTTTTCTGTGGGATCAGACCTGTCAGGCTAGCCTTTGCTGCCCCTGCGCCTCTGTGAGCCTTATCAAAGTCACTCAGATCCTTACACTTAGCCGTGTTTTCTGCTTCCAACAAAAAAAACCAAAAAAAAAAAAAAAAAAACACTTTAAGAACTGACTGTTCACTTGCAGCTTAATATATCCCACCTGTTGGCAGGTGCTATTGTAATGAGATAATCAATGCTATTGATATTACCTGGCAGTGGTTTTAATATTGTGGCTGATTGGTGTTTATAATTGCTGTCAGACCCAAACCTTAAACCTCATTTTTTTGTCTTATTACTCTTAAAGGGACAGTAACAAAAACAGACTACTTCGAAAATGACTGTGTAAAATTTAATTATGAATTATGTCAGCTTGTTATTTTTTGTTTAATTACCAGAGCCCAGGTTAAAATTACAATACAAGAAAATGTCAGATATGTGCCTCTTATTTTCATTTTCAAAACTACTTTTTTGGAGATATGATGTTTTATTCCAGTAGTGACAGTATATTTGCACAATATGAACGGGGCAGTTGTTTTGAAGACTGATGTTCTGAACTGTTTCAGATCGGGAGTGTTAGACAGATCCAGGAAGTGTTTGCCCAGTTTAAAAAAGCTGTTCAGTAAGTATGGATACATTTCTACTATAATCAACATTATGTTATCACAAACAATTTATATTTTTACTGCTTAACCCTGTAGACTCCAGGTATATAAATTTACTCATCATTAGGTTTCGTCTATTGCAGCTACTATGAAATTAATATGTAAGCTATCTTGTTAGAAGAGTGAAGAACTAAAAGTGTAGACATACTATTATGTTTGAATTTAGTAATTGTTTGTGTTAGTGTTAGTTAATGGTAATTAATGGTAGTTGTCATACAACAGTGTGTGTGTGTGTGTGTGTGTGTGTGTGTGTGTGTGTGTGTGTGTGTGTGATAAAAAGGGAACAGGAACACTGGGTTAAGGAGCAACTAAGTCAGAAATACACTCTGGTGGAAAATGCCCAGAGATCCAAGTCTTCTTCTGCAGCCAAAGTAAGCTTTGCACGCTTTACAGTAAAAGGGTCCTCATCTACTGATTCTTTCACTATGTAATTTTAGCTTTTGTCTTTATGACCCTCTGCATCCTTAACACTGTTGCACACACTGGGACACACTGGGAGCAGGAGCCTGTAGGAGCTGTAGGAGAGCTGGAAGGTGGATTTGGGCTCGGAGTGGCCGCACCATCACAGAAACACACTGGAGCTCTGTCACCCAACAAAAGCAAGGGCAAGAAGGGCAAAGAGAGCAGCAGGTGATTTTATCTTATCCCCTCCTCCATCCTCTCACATTAACAAATGATATTAGGCTGTTCCTGTCAACTAGATGCCGAACAACAGAAATACTAATGAAATTACTTTCAGGTTTTTAGAAACGCATGCTTTGTCGTTCCACCTTCCTGGCGAGACGCCTAAAAGCAAGCAAGCAGCAAGCAAGTTTTCTGACCAGTCGATTCCAAACATCTGCACACAAGCATACAGGCATCCTAAAAACAAGGATTATTTGGATGTTTATTCTCATATCTCTATCATGTTAGAATGTTAATGGTATTAAACAATTATTTTACGCTTTGTGGAAAGTTCTGTCCTTGGCTTGCTTGAACCATCATGGGGTGTACAAAAAATATTTCCAAATACAAAACGTCTAAAATCAAGTCACCAGTGCTTATTCGTTTAGCTAATTCTATTAGCCAAAGATTCTTTTGACCATTTACCACTTTATTAGAAACCCCTAACTTGTAGCTCCATTTGCTAGTGTGCAGTTAGAGACTGTAGCCCATCTGTTGATGCACAGTTTTGGTTAGTTATCCTCTAGCCCAATGATCACCAACCTTGCTTCTGGATTTAGTTCCAATCCATATTTCACATGCTGCCTTCTCCTTACGTAATACTAATACAGTCTATAACCGAGGTGTCTAATCTTATCCACAAACTCCTGTAAGGTATATAGTCGACCCCCGCGAAGTCGTGGTTCAGAGTTTGTGGCCTCAGTCGTTCACGGATTTTTTCTTAGAACCTAACTAATAATTTAAACTAAATTATTACTGTATTTACCCTGCTTATACCAAAGAAAATGACAGCACATACCAAAGAAAACGTGCTTGCATGAATTACAGTACAGTATATACAGGGGTAACATCGGTATTTTACATTCTAGCACTGCGGGAGACAGCAGTTCAGTGTACACTGTACAGTACGGATACGGGTTTATCTTGACATTTATTTTTTTTTAAGGGTAATATATTAAGCTGAGTTTAAAATGAAATTAAAATGTTTTGGGAGCATATTTGGGGGTATATTTAGGGTTTAGACTATAAACCCTAAATATACCCCACTAATTTTTTTTTCCACTAATTTGCGGTTTTTCACAATTCACGGGTGCTCTTGGAACATAACCCCCGCGAATTTCGGGGGTCGACTGTATAGAGTTCATAAAGTGGCCAGCAGGTGAAAGTGCAACTAGGACTTTCTTACGAAGTGGGTGGTGAGCGTATATCAGCACATTAAAACAGAAACATTGGCTGTGGCTTATTTTTTCCTAAGCATAGTTAATGTTGGAGACCTGAGCTGTCCAGAAATGTAATGTGTTCTCTCTCTTTTATCGTGGGCAGGAAGGATGGTGCAGGAATCTCAGGTCCAGCCCTCACATCTACTTGTGAGCCTGCAGGCCCAGAAGCCCCACTCGTAGCTGAAGAAGCTGAGAAGAAAAGAGAGTATGAACTTATTCTGTACTTACCTAATGGTAAAGCATTCGCACTTGTGTGGTACTGTTCCTGTTAACCATGACAACATTCGAAAATGCTTTTGGTGTAACAGTCATGCCATGCAAGTGAATGCATCATATGCATCTCTAGATGGTTCTACCTCTCCACTTTCCTTTCGGCAGCACACCTCCATCTAAGACGGAGGCATTTGAGGCCTTCAAAATGGAGCGGGGCAGCGAGATCAGCCGCATCCTGAAGGAGAATAAGGCTGTGCTGCTGGAGCGCCTGGACCAACTGCACAAACTCACACAAGCCATTAACTCCATCAAACAGGACATCGACCGCATGAGTTCTGAACTCCGGATGTGTCGGGAACAAAGACAGAGTCAGGGTCAGTTTTCAGCAATTAGTGGGCAGACGGTCCGGACCACTTAACCTATTTACTTGATCAAACAGAAATGAATAATTGCAGGTTTGGAAGATGGTAGGGTTTGAACTCCCTAATAATCCAAAGTCAGTCTGTGCTTATAGCAGTAGGCCCTGATCACATTACAAGCTCACTCAGTCACCTTTGCTAGAAATGAGATGATTTTCACATGGTACGTCATGTAGTAGTGTATATACAGTAGGATAATTAGGGGCTTGCTTACCTCAAAAATTCCAGTAAATTCAGATGGTTACTAATAAAATCAAAGCAGCTTCATAGAAATCCAGATACCAATCCCTAACGAACAAGCCAAGGGAGACATTGGAAAAGAAAAACTAGCAAGAGCTAAAAAGTGAAGCCATCCTCCTCTGCCTAAAACCATCTAGTGGAAAAAAACCAAGATCAGACAAAACCATCATCCCAGTTTTGATTTGACCATAATCAATCTGGCATTTCATCTAAGAATGAAATTTTCTTTTTCCCTGATGCCTGAGAAAACAGCCTTTGTGCCTCTGTCTGTTCATCAGGGCACTTTGTGAGTGCGGAAGGAGAGCCTGTGCTGGAGGAGGCCGAGTTAGCTTTACTCATAAGCCTCAGAGAGATGAAGGACCGATACAGGCAGGCCTATGAAGAGCTGCTCAACACCAAAGCTGAGGTGCGCTACTGTCAGCATCTGGTGGACCAGTGCCGCACACGCCTGATTACTGGTAAGCTCCTGAAGCTTATCCTGAAATCTAATTTGTAGCTTATCCCTTATCCTTTTCTAGAAAAAGGCATCGCTACAACAGTAGTAGCCATCTTGAGGTCTGATAATGTCTGCGCTTTTCCCTTTGCACTTTTTTTTTTTTTACAGTATGTTATCTCTAAAAATTGGTTGGAGGCAAGCATGTGGTGCATAGTAACACATTTCTAATGGTGAATCACAGGCTTAGTTCATGTCCTAGAAACCCTGAATGTGCAAGTCTGGTCTATATACTGGAGCTCTGTGTGTGGTAATGCTGAACCTTTATTTCATATTAGATGAACTGTTGCTATTCCCCCCCGCCCCTCAGAGTTTGAGAGCTGGTACAGTGAGTCTTTCCTGCTGCCAGATGAGGTTCTAGATATTTTCAGAGAAGGTGGACCCATCAGACCAGGCTTGATACCTGTGGACAAAGCTTTGAGTCTGGTAAGTTACACCACAATCCTTTAATTACCTTTAAATAAGGTAATATTTGCTTTTTATTGTGGCTGGATGGTGCCTGTCTCACAAATATTATTGCAAAATTAAATGTGATGTCTGAATGTAATGACAATACTTCAGTTCATTTATATGCCGCCTAAGTATGGTTTGGCCAGCACCTCAGGGGTGGGGGGTGGGGGTACGTAAGTAAATATTTTTACCCTTTTTATGCAACCAAAAGGTTGGTTCTCAGGAGACCTCATGGACCTAACAAGTTAGAGTTAGAAACAATTGGCAACTAAATTCAAAAGTTACTTACAATTTATTTTATATTTATTTGAAAAATAACATTTAAAAACTCTGTATGGTAAGAAGGTCTCGAAGGTATTTGAAGGTATTTGAAGTCTTGAGATCAGAGCACACTGACTGGACAAACACAGCGAACACGCTGAAGTCTGCAGCTGTTCTTGGGGTGTCCAAAGAGAACTCATGAGAACGCAGATGAAGCAGGGAGAATGGGGACAGAACATTTTAGAACACACACAAGTATATCAAACCAACTAGATGTTTGTCTGTTCGGTGTAGCCTGGCCTTTAATAGAAAATTCAGTGAACTGACACATTTTGCTGAAGCAGCTGGAGAATGCCTTTACAGCCTGAGTTTCCTGTAGCTGAAACTAACAGTGTGTTACTGTTTTCATGGACAGGAGGTTGACGAACAAGAGCAGTTTGAGCGCCTTCGTGTGGAGCTGCTTTCAGAAAGTCCCAGTGCTGTGTCCTTTTACAATGCACAAATTAGGACAGTACAGAGGGTGAGGGGTGACTGACACACACACACACACACACACACACACACACACACACATGGGTACATAAACTTGTAAAAATATAAATCCTTGTCATTTTCCTATCACTGAAGTACATGGAAAAATATAACCTAAAGAACATTTTTTTTTTAAAAATCACCAATATCTACAGTAGGTAAGCTAGAAGAAAAGACAGGGAGGCTTGTTGGTAAAGCAGTATTTAACACCATGCTTAAACAGGACTAATAGTTTGTGCTGCAGGACACTGGTGACATTGCACAATCATTAAACAGGGTAAACAGACGCAAAACCAATGACTGCATGTGTTTACCTTTGCAGAGAGGCAGCAGGCCAGTTCCTCTCAGTCCCGATTCCAGGAGGAACATGGGCGCTGGAACAAACAAGCTCAAACTGCCAGCCATCGTCTCAGTCACCTGAACACTACTACGTACTCCCTTCTCTAAATTTTTTATCTCGACTTGGCAACCACCTGAAATGATCGGCAATGTGAAAGACTTGGAACCTTTAATTATATTAATGCGCAATATTAACGAACAAGGAGGATGATGACTGTAATTGGGGATAAACAAGGTTCAACACTACTGTACCTCAATAAAGCTCTGCACAATCATAGCAGATGGTCACTTTTTTTTTTTTTAAACAATTGTGCCTGCACAAATTAAGTGTGCAGTAAAAAGGGAGGGGTTTGTCACTAGTGCTCACAAAATGTAGGACCCTCAAGGTCTTGACGTGGTCACACCAATCTGTTTCAATTAGGGGGGAAAGGATGTAAAAGAGACGTATTTACGCAGTAAATCCAGTTTTACGGGGCCCTCTGGTGGCCAAGTGTGGAAGAGCACTTGAGGAACACATACCGAGTTAGTAATCCAGACTCCCTTACACAGCTAGAGCCACAACATGCTGGTGTATAGCACCATACTAACTCAGTCTCACTGAAATCTAGACCGAAATATAGGAGAGAAAGTATTTTTCCACTCTTGCCCCCATTTATAGCCCTCCAAACTGACCACTCAATGTTTTTGCTCAATCATGGCAAATACCAGTCCGTGTTTATGATAATGAATTCATCAGTTTTCTCCTAGACATAAATCGCACAAAAGACATTTTGGGACATTAGCTTGTTAAATGAAAAGTAAACTTTATTATTCCTGAACCACAAAATAGACTTCTTTGGTTGTACAAATTCACTAGTTACAGTCCTGAATGAGCTCTATCCCAGGCCTTCACCCCCGCCCCACTCAATTAGCAAAAAAGCCCCTGCCCCCCCCCCACCCAAAATCAAGAAGAACAAAAAGGAGATATCAAAACAACTGTCCTGCTGCAAAAATGTAGTGAATCCCAACAATTACATGAAAACGTGATTTCTATCGGTCTTTTAAAAAAAATACAATAAATGATCAGCCATTCCCAAAGTGTTATCATCCAAAACTGAATTTCAGTTAGCGAGAGAAACACGAAAAAAAGCTAAGATTAGTAAAGTTAAATTAAAAACATCGTTTGAAATGGCAGTCATCTGACCACAGTGTAGATGGCAGCTGAAATAACAGAACAAATGGGTTTGAGAACGGTCAAACAATGTGTTCTAGAGAGGGATGAAAAGTTTCTTTTCGTAACTCAGGATTGAAAGAAAATTTGCAACAAAGCCAATATACATGCAAGGAGCACCCAGTCTAGACCGTGTCTGGATTACGCAGGCCACCCAGGTGCCTAGTCCTGGTGCAGACTGGCTCAGTTTCAACTTGGATTTTTGCTTCTTTCAGCATTTTGTACATTATTCACACAACAAAGATAATTTCAGTGGCTTCAGATTTAAATTAAACAGATTGAAAAAGAAAAAAAAAAGTAGTATAGTCAAAATATAATCTACTACCTTCACATGCCTGTCTGTCTGCCCCAGAGAGTCACATGGAAACAAAAAGCAAGTGAACATATAGCACCCCCAACCCCAGTGTAGCATAAATAGAGAAAATGGTACCATATTTTGATGGAGATGCTGAGACTGGTGCATTAAAGTTCATGGTCTGACATGGTCATGGTATTTGTACATCTGGACAGTGTGTGTGTGTGTGTGTGTGTGTGTGTGTGTTTGTGTGTTTAATAGTCGGGTAATGGGAATGTTGTAGGAAAAAAAAACACGCCGACATGGTCCAAGCAGTACAAAACCCCAAAAGTACAGATATTTGAGAATTTCTGGGGAAGTAATCATAGAACTTTAAAAAAGTGAATTTCCATGAAGATTTGAGGGGGTTCCCCCGATGTTATGATACGGGTGTATTGTCTTAGTCTTGGTGGAGACAGACTTAGAGCCATTTAACTTGGTTTAAGCTGTCACTCAAATGAAACAAAGCAGACCTACATGATGCTACATATAAATGATATCTATATGGACAAGTTCTGTAACGTTAAGGTCGGATGAAAACAGAAAACAAACAACGAAAAAAGAAAAACATACATTCATGTGTATCATTTTACCAATACCAAATATTGGAGGTTTGATTTTGATATGTTCATGAAGTTGATAACATTTTATGCCTTGTTATGATCAATGACAGGTGAAGGGTTTTCTTATCCCCAGTTACGATACGTTCATCATCTTGTAAAAGCTAATAAAAGCTGCAAACTGAAGGATGCCCACGTAGGAATGAGAGGGTATATTACAGTAATAAATTACGTATAAGGTATTCAAAATGTATGCTTTAAAATCAGAAAGCAGGACAAAAACCCTTCTAGCCTGTGTGGGGCAGTGAAGGTAGCAGAAAAGGCTTCTTTTCAAAATGGCAGATCTTTTAGGAGTTGCTAGTGAAAATTAACACATTTACATCTTTCTTTTCATTGAAGAATTTTTTTTTTTTAACAATAAAATCAGTAGAGGATTAAAACTGAAGTATTAAAAAGAATTCCAAGCAATATCTTTTAAAAATAATTCAGCTTCTAAAACGCAAACTGAAGGAGAGGAGAAAAAAAAAAAACAATTAAAATGGTTTATGACTGGTATGTCTGCCACCTCCAACGTCTACTACAGAGGAGTAGTCCTCCATATCTATGCCAACTGTAAAGGCAAGACTGGTGTGCGGGAGACAAGAAGCTGTAGTGTTTTCTTAACAGCCGGTCATCTTGATGGTCGGCGCTCAAGTTAGAGTGGTTGATCATCTCTTTGTGTACGTGTTTTTCCACACATTTCTGTGAATGTACGTTACTTTAGTTTAGATTAGACCTCTTAGCATTGCTACTTAATTTGTACTAGTCTTATAATCTGCATCATGTATGAATGCGTGTGTGCTTGTGTAAACGTGTGTGAATGTGGTTATGTGGGAACAGGCGTCTCCAGACTGCGCCGGCCTTGTCGGAGTTTACGCTTGTTGCTGTACAAAGCCATCTCCTCCAGAGCCGACGTGGCCGCCACAGGAGCTACTGGCACCTCTGCATCTACATAGGAAGCTGAAGAGTGAGACAGGACAAGACAAACGATTCAGGAACAGGCTAGTAAGGGATCCGTGAGTAAACTGTAGGCTTCAGACCCATCCACCTCTTCCCAAGCAAAGTGAGCACACCCTGAGGCCCGTGGAAACCTCACTTATCAACAAAAGCAAGCTGGACACTACTTTGCTTGGATGCTAAAAGAAACAGTAAATATATAGATGAGTAAAGGTTAATTTAGACAAAAAACACCTGAGCACTATAACTTAGTCGAAACTCCTGTGGAAGGACCCGTTCACAGCATGATACATTTGCCCAAGGCCCGACAAGCTGCAAAGAATCATAATGAACCCACCTGGCTATATATCAGCATTGCATGCCATGCAGCTGTTAAATCTTGCTGACCAGTGATTGGATTCTATTTTTCACTCTAGTGAGGTTAGTCATGCATGCACAACATGGAAATACAGGGTTAAGTGAGGATGTGTAAGGTATGTACACGTTTAGGCAAGCGCTTTATGCAACACTTCTGCAGATTAGTCCAGTTTATAAAGCGCCCCTTTTATCAAAAAACTATTCCATACTGTTTGTCAAAATTGAAATGTTATAAAATGAGCATTAGGTTAGTGTTTTTTTCCAATTCTGGTCCTTGAGCGTAACAACACTGATTTTTTTTTTTTCCTGCTACAAAACTGTGAATAAAGCTGCCTGTCAAGCATTTGTTTAAAATGGACCTGGCGGAACATCAACCATCAGTAAAACCTGTGGTGTATAAGTAGAGGAGAGAGCTTAACAAGCTTTGTTTTATGCTAAATATATTTTAAAATATCAGAGAACGTAATCTTTAAACAACCCATCTCTGCTACATATGAAAGTGTAGATCTCTACAAACTGTATATGTGAACAATACAGGAGAAATTAGCTTGAGCAAATTGTATACGACTTATCCCATAGACAGGTTTAACTGGAATAGACTGAGGGGCTAGTTGTAACCTTCCCTAGGTTGGGGGGTGTGAAATAATATCCACAGGAGCCGGTGTTGCTGCAGTTCTTTGTTCTCAACCAGCAGGAGGTCAACTGAACAACTGTTTCAAGCCTGTGACCAAGTGGAATCCGGTGTGCTCCTGTTTGGATTGAATAAAAAATTGGCGGCCTGGCCGCTCTTTGTTAACAACCCTTCCCTAGAACAATCTAGTAAGGTAAAAAATAAACTAACTTAGCCATGTGGAGGCTGAACATTACACTTAAATATCTGTCAGATACATTTGAAGACTCATGATTCTGCTATGAAAATACAAGATGCCAAAAAGCATGCTCCACTTGAACTTGAGACACATCTGGGTTGCGCCATGCCCTGCACTCTCCTACTTTAGGACCAGAAGAAGATTGCACTGATCTAGATGCTGTTTAATCATTGCTGAGGATTTCATGTTGTGCATACATTCAAAAAACAAAGGAATCTTATATATTTCACATTTTTCTCCTAGTTCTGCTGAATTCTGAATCAGATTTCAGATCACATATAAGCAAGCTTCCAGCTGCCTAAGACATGTTAAAAGCTCCAGCAAATATGCATTCATTTAGGACCCAAACATGCACTCACACAAGCATACACACACATTCCAACCTCCTACCAATATCAGAAGAACACCTATCCTAGGAAATTGCCTGTGTCAAGGGGACAGCAACTGTCAGCAAAGTGATAGTGGACAGGATACTCATAACCTGCCCATCAAATGACACCTTGAGTCTTGAACTGATGAATCATACTCTGCTTTCAGCAGCTTACCTGGGTTAGTGGAGGCATCATCGATGAAGCGAAGGTCGTCTGTGGCACCAGGAGACTGTAAGAGAAGAGGGATAAACTCATCATGTACACTCCACCAGGACACAGCGAAGGCCACCGTTACTGTCACTGGAGTGCACAGGACCGTTGACAAAAAAAAAAAAAAATGGAATACAGAAGGTAGAAAATATTGGCTCAGAAACCAGAACAAGACCCAGGTACAATTCCATCTCCTGCCAAAGGACACAGTTATGGTTTGAACCCACAACCAACATGTCTTTTTCTGATATTAGAGTTCAATTGTTAGAGGGAGGGGTTAAATTAGTCCATCAACAGTGGGGGTTGACCCAGTATCAACTCGAAACATGTATTTTTTTTTTACGTTCCAGAAAAAAATGTCCAAACCTTGCATACAATCTTTCTTGTGCTCCCCTGCCCAAAAAAAAACAAAAAACCTTTTGGGCATTTACACTCAACTCCATGCCTTCCTTACTTTTGCTTTAACCTCCGACTTTTCTTTGACAGGACTTGTTTAGGTGTGTAACATAGCTGGCAGTAACTTGGTTGAATAGCGGTTGATTTATGTCTAGCTTTACAGGTTTGAAGAACAGGTGTGGACTACTTGAGCTACTTGAGCACTCTGGATAAGAGCATCTGCTAAATGCTGTAAATGTAAATGTAAGAGCTGATAGAGGCAATAATCACTACTCCTGCCAAACTTTGTGAAATCAGCAAACCAGTTCTTAAAAAGGTCCATACCAAATAAATTATTAGCATGTCATACAGTCCTTCACCCTCAAGGACTGTTTTGAGCTGTGGTGTAACTCAGGTCCTGACTTGCACAAAGCTCTAGTGCATGTAGTTTTGTCACAGCTGTCAGGGTGAAGGTATTGCTTAACACTGTAACTCAACATCAAACAAACACACCACAGACAGAAATCAAGAAACAGCCAAATCATGGCACACTCAAAAGGCCACCAAACAGCAATTCAGCAAGTTTTTCTCCTTCTCCCTGACTGACTTTACTTCCAATGGACATTCATTTGTAATCTTTACATACAATCACTTATTGTAATAAGAGAGATGGAAAAAATGAATTTCGCATTTTCATAACTTGCAACTGGAAAAACAAATACATCACCGATACACTGAACCGATTACACCCTACATGACTTATGGTACATATTTTGAAGTACAGTTTTTGAAATCAGTTGTGGCTGGTGTGGTAAGAAGTGTGCTGGTTTCTAAACTTCTAAAATGTTTACAGATATTTCATTTGGTGGTCTTTGGTGTGGTATTACATTATAAGATATTAGGACAACAACCAATACATTACCCTGCGACACATGACCATCGAAACATCCACAAAGACACAAAACACCAACACCAAAAAGGGCAACCTTTCCTTGCTCCTAGCTCCCCACGTTCTGTTACGCCATCTACCCTGTCGATTTAATCAAAAACAGCTAGTACTCCAACCTAATTATACTGAGTCCAGTTTTAAGAGATGAGGGAGGGAACACTTTTTGCCCTCGAAAAATAGTCTTGCATTCAAGTGCTGCTCAGATAGCAGAATTGAACTGTTGCTAAAATGTCGATAAGAGTCATGTGCCATCTACATTGTTATGATTTTCTTACTAAGGTTAGATTCCATTAATACAGTCTCCCATCCATACACAGCCATGATACTGATACAAAAAAATGTAAAAAAAAAAAAAAAAAACACATCTTTGCAGCACAGGGAGATATATAAACAAATTATACATCGGAATTGACTCATAAGTTATATTTACATTTCCTGATAAAGTTCCCAATTATAAGGCACTTGAATGCTTTTTTCCTTGTTGAAAAGTTATATATACACAGTAATTCTGACATGAGCTGAACGCAGTAACACAAGACTAGTTTATACTCCCCACAAATCTTACTGGGCACTGTGACTCCTGAATGTTGCCAAGGGTGAGTGGTCGACCAAGGCTTTGCGTGGAGGAGGAGATCAGAGCAAAGCAGTTCTTTTTTCCAACCTGAGGTTAGTGTATTGTCCCATGTTCTGGAGCACCATAAAGCTAGTATACAAAGTCCTAAACGTCTACACACTGGGAAGACAAGATCTCACAGAATTTCCCAAGTAGATGCGGAAGTGTGTTTAAGATCTGAGGAGTACGATGTGATACTAGTTCTCAGCACAGTTGGAAGTTGGGAGCCAAATGGCAGCCAAATAAAAATCAAAATGGTCAATTTAAGGCAGTGGTGAGTTGAATGTTCAAGTTGTTTTACAGAAAGGAGCAGAAGGCCCAGTTACCACAGACATTACTAGTTATGAGTAAGGTCAGGAGGGAGACAGGCAACAGGGGAAGCCAGGTGGACAGGACTGAGGTGAGAGGTTAAGGAGAGTTGGGTTCCTGGGAACTTGGCATGCAGGCAATACCTGAATGTCGTATACAGGTTTGGAAGAAGGAATGGCAGCGAACTGTCGGTAGTCAAACTTCTTTTCAGACAGGGACTAAAGGGTAGCAAACAGAGGTGGAGAGAGAGAGATGGGGGTGGAGGGAAATTAGGGTAGAGAGAGAGAGAGAAAGATGGGGAGAGAGAGACAGGAGAGAACGAGAGAGCGAGAGAGAAAGAGGTAGAAAGAAAGAAAGATGGAAAAAATAAAAACAGCAAGAAATAAAGGAGAAGGGTGAGGAGTGGACAGAAACCAATAGGAAAAGAAAAAGGACGAGGAGGCAGTTTGGGTGAATGGGACTTTGCTTGATTTGCTTTTTGGAGGATGAATGGAAGATTAAAGAATGGATTTATAAGTGATTATTTTCAATGGGCAAGAAAAAAGGCTATAATAAAACAACACTTTGTGTGATACATGACTGTGGAAACGTAACAGATTACTTAAAGCAGCCAAGCCAGTCTTCCCTTAACATATGTCAGTGAATTGAAACAATAATTAAAAACAAAACCTCGTACCAGTCGACCCGGTGACGTCACAGCTCGTGGACTGACATCTGTTCAAGAGGAAAAGAAAAGACTCCAGTTCAGACTCTGAAAGCCTCTAGGACAATGCTGCCTTCATGTGAGTGACTAGGGATGTTGAGCTTACCTTCCATAGGGGTGGGGGAGGGCGTGGGAGCAGGAGAGGGAGACTCGGCTAACTGGTCCAGGGTACCCCTCTTTCGGCCCTCCTTAGACTTAGCAATGACCATCTGAGCCTTGAGAGCATCCTGCTCTAGAGATTTCATCCTAGAAGACAGAGGGAAATGCAGTTAAAACAAGAGAGGTAGTGAGAGATGAAGAGAAAGAAGATGAAGAAAGAAGAAAGACAACGATGTGAAGTTAGAGAAATGAGAAAGAGAAAGAGCCCAAAGGAAAGTTAAGCCTGCACAATTAATACATTTTCTATTGAGCTTGTGCAACTTCAAAACAGTGACTGTACACTGTGGGAAAGATCTGTTTCACTAAATCATTACTCTGATTAATTGTGCAGCCCTGATGTAAGGATATCAAATACAAAGTAGACTGAGCGAGAAAGGGAGAAAAAGAAGAGATGTATGCCATTAGAGTGAGATGAAGGAGGTCAAAGGGAAGGAGATGAGTAGTTAGAAACCAATCAAATGTTAGAAGGATTTGTATAGACTAGAAAGTTAACATGATGTTAAAGTAAGTTAAACAGAGACTAACACAAAAATAAAAAAGGCCAAGACTCAGGCAAAAAAAGCAGGAATAATGCAGCACACAAACCAGGGCAGCTAATGCAAATATTTAGAAAGAGGCAGAACACAAAAGTAGGACAAGGAAGTGCGGAGGATAAAATGTGCAACTGAAGAACTGCACACGTGCAGATGTGGCTTTCAGATTCAGCACAGCACTTTCACCCACGGCATATTTCAAAATGAGCAACTTTAAGAATTAATGCACAAATAATGAAATTACAAATTTTTGCATCCAATGTACTTTTATTGATTTCCTATAAGCTAATGTCCACACACACACACACACACACACACACACACAGGACAACTCCCACAAGCATCCAAAGCAAATTAAAGCGCCAGAGCTCAGCCCCCACAATGCTCTGTGGCTGGGCAGGGCAGACCTGGGCTGAGAGGAAGAGGAGCAGGAAGCGGGAGGGTTTGCAGCACTGCCTAAGGACGCCCTCACACGCGACTGGTAGAGCCTCTTGGCCAGGTCTTGCTCATATTGCCTAACGTCCTCCTCTAGACCATAAGGCCTTGGGAGCAGCCAACCAGAGAGAGCACGGGAGCAGGAGAGGAGAGACAAAATACAGCAGGACACACAGAGAAAGGGAAAGAGAAGAAGAGGGTATAGATGGAAGATAAAACACTATGACAGACAATTCGAATCAAAAGGGAAAGTTAACACCGGAACTCCAGTGTTTCTGGGTTGCCAAAGACACGTCTGCAAGATTTTTGGCTCGCGCTTAACCAGTTCCAGCCCTGCTAGTACAAAGCTGAGTTGTATGAATAACGAATGTGTAGTTTTTAAATGGCTGGCTTGAATAACCTAAGTTCTAGTATACCAAAGTATTTTTGCTTTTAGGTGTGATTTTGAACAAGTATTTGAGTAGTTTTGAATATAAAATGAAATAAATGCTAGCACATACTGTGGATTAGTGTCTTGAGTGTGCAATTACTATGCAAGCATATACAAGCATTATACAGGTATAAATTATGCCAATGGCACACAATAAAAGAGTAACAAAACTTCTGTTTTCATTGTTTCTTCGGTTTATGACAACATAAATTATTTTTGCTATGTTAGTCCAGTGCTACTAATTTTCAAATGTAGACACTGAACCATCTATTGGTCAGTACATTCCAACCAGAGAACTAAGACATTCCAGTGCTTCCTTCCTAAAGATAATGTGCTATTTTTGTTCTCAGGGACCTGTGGTCATTGGTGTAGAATGGAAAACCTCAGTCCCAACTGTAATGCACACCTCACCACTTTAAAGCAGCGTTTCACTACGCACAGAGTCCGGCGATTCAAGAAACTCATTGTTCCTGTATACTTAGGAACTGAATGAAATATTATTGATCTTGCAGCACATCTTTGGAAATCCTGATTCATGGACAAAGTAGGAGACAGCACATGGAAAATGAGGGCATAAGAAGAGTTTAATCTAGGTAAGGAGGGTCTGATGGAAAATAACAATAAGACTAGAAAGGTCAATATCAGAGGAGGAGATAATGAATAAACTGCACCGTGGAGAAGAAGACACAAGACATGACACTTGCATAGTGGAGTTCGAGCTAGAAACGTCTCCCTCATTCGTGGATTACAGGATGGAGTTTGCTTTACCTCGCTGCTCTCCACATGGCTCTCTTCTCGGCCTCCAGGGCTCGTTTCTCTGCAGGCGAGAGCTCCTTGTCAGGAGCCACTGCAAGCTCTGGACTCTGCATGCGCAGCCGTTCCTGGTGCCTGCGCTCGGCCTTGGCCGTCCGGATGGGGGCCACCGACTCACCAGGATAAACAGGGATCAGACTGTGTACACACACACACACACACACACACACACACACACACACACACAC
>JBBPCZ010000012.1:17181800-17201142 GCA_037974445.1 Brycinus macrolepidotus
ACACACACACACACACACACACACACACACACACACACACACACACACACACACACACACACACACACACAGAATAAGCCACACATGTAAAACTGCTGCCAAGATGTGTTTTTTCCTCTAATGCTCCTAATTCAGAACATGATGGTCCTGATATTAAGTTGATTTGAATCAGGGGCATTTAATGGGGCAGACCACTTAAGTCTGCAGTGCTTTGTCCCACCAGGATAATAATAATTATAAAACAAACAAAAAAAGAAAAAAAGAAGAAAAAAAAACACCATAGTTACCCAGACATAGAGTTGGGTCTCTGCTCCAGTCTAAAGTTGTCCTCCATGGAATTACGCTGGGAATCACCTTTACCATCTACAGAGGAAGGGCTGAGGATGAACAGAAACATTCATCAAAGGATGAACAGTATAGAAACAACCTAACCATGAAATTATTAATTTAATCCTAAATTTCCTAAACACAAATGTTAAAACAACCCAACTTCAGTTTTAAGCTTCCACTTCTACTGTTAGTTATCCTAATGAAAACTGAATATTACAGAATGTTTTCAAGCTGAGACGGCCAGCATAACAAATTCACTGACATTAATTACTATTATATTCTGTTAGATCGGACACTACAGATAAATCAGCAGGAGGTGGTACAGATGCAATATTCAACTCTGTTGACCAAAGTTATTAAAATTTCCACAGAAGTGTTTTTTGTCTAGCTCAGCTGTGCATGTAGCGTAGTTTAAGGCTTCCTGAACTGAGATTATATTGTAACATAAGACATAATTCTAAGTTAGCTTTTACTTCCGTTTTAATGAATATATGAAAAAATGTATCTTGAACTTAAGACCGAACATAAATTATTCTGTAATACACCTGCACCAGTGTCCATTTATCAGTGTTTTCAGGTCCTTAACCAACTGGACAAGGTTTTTGACTTTTCAGTAGGGTGATTTCCAAAAGGAGGATCCAAAAACCACCGTTCCATGACAATCAATTTGTATACAAAACAACGTAATCCACAAAAACCGCCAATCAGTGATCTTGCAAACAGCCAAAGAAAACAGCCAAAGAAAACAAAGTAATTGGGCCATAAATAAATCAGTGAGGAGGAATGAAGTACCCTGAGCTGCCACAGTAGCTGGGAGGCGTGGCATTGTAGCTTGGAGGTGTGGTACACTGTCTGGGCGGACTCGAAAAGTGGCTGCCAACAGATTCCACCTTGTATTCCACTCCATCCAGGATCACCATGCCTTGGGCCTTCATCGCTGCAACCTGCTTAGCCAAGTCCTCCTCTTCGTCCTCTTCATCCTCATCCAACAAAAAGTCCTGTGCTCTCTGTTCAATACGCTTTGCTGAGAGTGACAAAAACAGATGAGATGGGCTACCTGAGTAAGTCCTGTAGACAGAACCTTTAAAGCAATTCATTTGCTGCTAAAACATAGTACCTTGAAAGCATTAGAAAAAGAATAAATAAGAGAAACATTAACCTTCTTCCTCCTTCATTTTTTTCAGGTCATCCTCTCCTACTAGTGACACGCGAGGCTTAGGCTTGTTGTCTGGCGTCTGCTGTTTCACATCAATCTCAAAGTACTTCTGCCGGTCTCTGAACGAACGCTGTTCTGGGCTGCCTCTCCTGCATGATGTAGGGGTCTGAGGGAGGAAAAGCCTTCAGACCGTGGCTCAACACATTCATAGCACAAGAACTGTGCAGTTTTATAAGAATTCCCTTGAAATCATGAACAGGCATACAGCTGAAACAGTAGACCAATGTAAGCCCCCGAAGAAATTTCACCAAGAGACATTTTAATCGCCATGATATTGAAGTCTAATTACAAACAAAACAAATAATTTCATGCAAAATTGAAGAGTGCTTAGCATTTTTCTGGCAAAAGCCAAAAACATTTTTTGTCTGCCCCTAACCTAACACCAGATTCCATCTGGAGATTGGTTCAATCAGATCTTTCAAAACCAAGAAATATCCCACAGCTGCCTGGACAGTTGTTTGAAGCGACATGAACCTCTGCTCCACCACCACCAAAGCAAAAATAGTATGTCATCCAGTAAGGCTTGAAGAGAGAGAGAGAGAGGTCACAGGCTGAGTGCTGAGCACTAGCCAAAGTGGGGCCGGGTACCTTAGACTCCAGAGAGGGGCGAGACAGGCGTGGCACAGCTGCCAGACTCCTGTACTCGCGCCGGTCAGATGACAGGGAGGGGCGAGGGGTGAGGGGGCCATGACCTAAGCCATCACCCTCCTCAACAAACACCTCATTATTCAGCTCAGGCTGAAAGAGCCATCACACACACTCCATCAGTACCACATGGACATTGCTTGAAGCAATAGCTCAGAAAAAACATCAACAAAAATCTCTATCTATAACAACAGGACAAAAATGCAACAAAATTCAAAATACAAACACGTTCAAAGTGGCTCACACTACTGCAATATACTTTTGTCCAGGTAACAGTATGTCAACTTTTAGCCACCATATTAACAAGTCTACTTGCAGTTTGCACAGTGTTTATTGCTGGAGTACAAGCTTACATTACTTCCTAGCTAAACTTGCCTTGTAGCTTCAGTGTAATACTTAAGAATACCGCACAGGAACCAAACATCTTGTCAGAATGACTGTATTTGGCTGAACGACTGCATTTGAGTGAGCACTAGGGGGAAAAATGTAAATGTGATCTTTCACCTAACTCTGAACCCACATTATGGAAAAGGAATACGCACAGAGTGGCCAGTGTCCTCATTGTATGGTATATGCTGAAACACTGTAATGAAGTATTAAAGTTATAGAATTAGAGAATAATCAGTTTTTAACAAACCAGCATACCTCAGGCGATGGCTGCTTTGGGAGGATATTGTTCCTCTGGCCATAAAGATCCTAAAAAAAAGACAAAAACATGGAAAGACCAGTAAGAAAGGGGACTTTCTGGAACAAATTTTTATAAAAACATATCACATCACAAAGGAGAGTTGTGGAAGGGGAGAGAAGTCAGCAAGCAAGGAATCGATGAGTTGAAAACACTCATGGCTTTGCTAGAGATGAAATCGACACTCCATCAAATGATGAAACACAGGACCAATCAACCACAGCACTAATGGCAAATAGATATTAGCACTCCGGGGGAAAGAACCCCTGGACACAACTTGATAAATGTGAGTGGCTCATGCAAAACACTGGTCAACAAAAGACAAGCTCCCAAAGGATGTGCTCCAAAGGAAAGCTCTGCTGACCAGGGGAGCTGATGCCAAGAACACCACGACATGCTCAAAACCTCAACAATCATCTGCCATACCTGCGGCGGCTCCAGCACAGCCAAGGAGTGGGGCACAGCGGCGAAGGCCTTATATGCCTGCTTGATATTGATGGGGAATTCGTCAAAAGTGTCGGGGGAAGGGGCACGAGGCTGCATAGAGGGGGCCAGGGGAGTCGAGAAGCAAGGATAGAGGGCAGAGGAACGAACAGAGGGCAAGAACAAGGATGGAACAGACAATGAGAGACAGAGCAGCAAAGGCAGAGCACAGCTGGACAGTGCATGGGTAGACAGCATGCAGGTGACTCGCCTCGTATGGGTAGAGAGATGGAAATAGATAGAGAGAACAAGAGACAGGGAGGACTGTGGAACGAGTGACTGTATGGGAGAGGGAGGTGTGTCGAAAATGAGACAGTACTAAGACCCTGAGGTAATACGAGTGCAAACTCTGACTGGATATAGCTTCAGTACAAAAAAAAAAAAAAAGAGATGCGTCAGTAAAAACAGGCACACAGAATTCTATTGATAGTGAAGTCTGTACAGTTGCAGAATTAGTGAGATTTCCTTTTGTCCTTGTGGATCATTAATTCCTTTGAGGCTTCATATCTCAGTAACTTATTTCTTAGCTCTGGCTGAAGAAATATGACTTCACAGGCACAACTTGGATCACACCTCATCACACATAATACAGCATGATAAGACAAATGATACACGACCTGTCGGAGATGTGTCTTGTATATAATTTGATACTGGGCAGCTGCCAGAAATAGAGGGGTAGCATGTCTGGAATGTGGTTTAGACAGTGGTGAGGGATCTTACAGTGGTCTGGGAGTTGATGGGGGAGGGGCCATGCTGGAAAGGGTTGGGACTACTGTGGCCGTCCTGACTTGCTGGAGACATGGCAGGCCGCATCCGGGAGATGGGCTGGATGGCACCAGGCTTGGTCTGAAAAGAGGAGAAAAGTTTCAGTGAACAACAACTCAAATAAGTTATCCCCTCAAATAAAGATCATTAGACAATTTTTGCTAGCAAAGTCTATCATCTACCATCATTTGGTCAGTGTCACTGACATAGTCAGTCTTTTTAACCAGCACTCACTGTTGAATGGTCCTTAGTAGTCGCATGGGAGGTGAAATGAATGCTTGCCTGGAACAGAGCATAATAATGGTGTGAAATGGGAATATATGAACATGTTTCTGAAAGGGATGTATTCATTAAGGCTAAGCAGCTTTTGTCCAAACCAAATTCCAGCATCAAGCAGGCGTCATGTCAATTTGTACACAATGACCAAGTCAAGAAAGCTAGCAGAACTAAACAGGAATTAGGGTCCCAAATCACAGTTACAGCTCTGGTCAAGTTCCCACTGCAGTTAATATAGCCACCCTGGCCCTAAACGTCATCATATGGCGAAGTGCATTGACATTGTATGTGATCACAGTGCAAAGCCACATGTAAATGTGAGAGACCTCTTAAGGCAATAATGCACTCTGTCAACCTATGAAGGCGCACTTGCATGCCTGTGTCTCATTAACTGTGATGAGAAACAGCAGAGGAAGCCGCAGGTAGCAGGTCATGCTAAGGCAGCCCACTTACGAATCGGGTCTCCCTGCCCAGGTTCAGAGGGACTGAGGATGTAGACTGATGAAGTGTTGGCTAAGAAAGGAGGTGTCATGAAGGTATGAGTTGAGCAAATAGAGGTTGAGGCTGCTTTATCCCTTTATCATTTTGTCTATACACCAAAATTAAGACAGGTGGTGGTGACATTGTTACCTAAAATGAAAAAAAGGCTAGGACAGAGAGAGTGTCACTGTAACAGTTAGCATATGAACTAAACTAGGCACACATATTCTAAAAACTGTGGTGTGTGGTAGGGGTTACGAAACGAATTTCAGCCACCGTGGAAAAAATACAAATGTGTGAAGGTGCATAACTGGACTTACGAGGTGAGAACTGGGGGAGTAAAGTGGCTCCCGGACAGGACTGTCAATCCTTTGGGAATCAGCAGATGGAGCCTGAAGGGAAAGATCGAAAAGTATGGGTAAATATACAGCTACATGAGAACTCCAGTAATATTTATTAGGCCATGCAGGCTCATACACAAAATGTTAACATTTGTGGTAAAGGTCACAGGTGAAAAAAACCCACTTGGCTACACAATACAACCTCCTATGCAAGCAAAATAGCACAGCCATTATGTCTCTCTTTATGCACGCTTCCTATAAAAAACACTGTGAAACTGCATTCTGGTGACAGCTGTAACATCATGTGACATCAAGAAGCTGATATTCCAATTCTAAACTGTCTGTAAGTCTTTTAATGTAATTGTAATTACAAAAAACATGATCACAAGCAGTATTCAAGTGATTCACCACTTAATTAGTAATTTGAGATCTTTTCTAAATGGCTGCTAGTAAGTCTAATGCAGGGGTCACCAACATGGTGCCCGCGGTCACCAGGGTGCCCCCAAGGACCACATGAGTAGCCCGTGGACCTGTTCTAAAAATAGCACAACTCACCAGTGAGCAGCATCTAACATTTAATTTTATCCTGTTGCTATTCTTCTTTAATCACTTTTGCATTTATATAGATTTGAAAATGACAATATCTAAAAAATAAAAAAAACCATTTAAAACATGTTTATTATACATGAAGTTTAGATAAGTTTAGGTAAACTCTTTTCTAGTGTATCAAACTGGTAGCCCTTCGTATGGTTCAGTACCCGTGAAGTAGCTTTCAGTTTCAAAAAGGTTGGTGACCCCTGGTCTAATGGATGAGGGGCTTTTCATTCATTCTCCGCCAACACCTGTTGACACATTTCAAGCATTTCCAGCGCCCTAGTGGGGATTTTCAGATAGCAACAGCCTTAAAGTCTGTCCTTGCTCCAACATGAATAGGTATACTTCCCTAGTAAATATTAATATATAACCAGATCAACAATATTTAATTACACAGCAGGCAGCAAGACCTTTCTTGGATTTACAAAAAGAATGGACTTCAAAGCAAAACATGCTACTGACTGAAACCAGGGTTAGTCTGCGTGTCCTTCACCCTTGCAGTGCCTCACTGACAAATATTCTAGAACAGGCATCAAACAATGATACATAAGAGTGGTTTCAAAAAGCAAGAAACATTTTACCCCCAGAGTGGTGGATTTTTCGGAAATGAACCCATCAGAATAATTTGTTCACCTTCGTAAACATACACACGCATTTTGTTAGAAACTGACTACTGTAACTTGCAGTGACATGCCATGCTGCTCCAAAACATTAGGCCAAAAACACACTGTCCAAGGCTGCTTGCCTTGTTATACAAGCAGGTCTGAAGCTGCCCCTGCCTGCCATAGCCTGTGGGCGGCCCTGAAAGGATGCACCGCTCAGGAGGGCAACCCTTGCTCTTGCGATTAGCTACTAGGAAGGGATTTTCACTGAAACAGATTGGCTGAGAGTCCACCATACATTCCTCTTCTTCTTGCGTTTCTTGTGCAAGTGCAGATATTGGAACAGGGTCCTGTGTGACTGGCGGCTGTTTCGGTGCCACTGAGCTTGTAACTGGGCAGGCTGTGGGTAAGGGCAGGACAGGGGCGTCTACATGGCACAGTGTAGCATGAGCTTTCTTAAACCCATGATGATCTATAGAGCCAGCCTGCCTGGCCTGAAGAGCAGTCTCCATGGGGTAGGATTCAGTAGAAGAAGGACAGAACTAAAGAGTGAGAGAGAGGAATGAAAAGAACATAGACAAAAGTGATGACACTGAAAGTAAAACAGGTGCCAACAAATGAAGGGAAGGCAAAGGTGAAAAGACGGATAAAGGATAGACAGAAGAAGTCTGATTATACAGGGCTGTGCAACAGTCTTCTGAGAAAAACTTTTATGCCTAAACTGATTTTATATCAGTATGGCTAAATGATCCGGGGAAAGCAACCAATACTGCAGTTTAAATGGAATTATTTTTTATAACTTAAGCATCTATATTCTGATCAAGTAATAATAACAGCAGATGAAGATCTCAAGGCTCACCCATTATGCAGAGATATCTTGAAGAGATACCCTCACTGTCACTAAATACTCTCTACAGGTAAAGAGTTGTCCCAATGGGATAAAACATTTAAACCTGAGCTCTTAACTATAATCAGTATATGGTTAACTAAAGCTTTGGCTAAATTTAAGCAGGTTTCAGGCTTTATCAGCTTCCAATTCTGTGTTTCCTATGGATGTTAAATGTGAGACTTCCAAATCTAGTCTGGGCCATACTCTCACTCTGAAAATAGTTTCCTAGATAATAGCCAAGCTTGGGGGTGGGTCTGTAGGCTTGTGAGAACAAGGTCAGTGGAGTGGTATGTAACCCGAAGACCTCTGACTCAAGACAGCTGCACTCCTCATAGTTGCGGTACTGCCATCAATACACTTATGCAAAAGCAGACACTGAAAATTTATTAAAGGTCCATGCGACCATGTGTCTGACTGTAAAGAGGTAGGTAGGTCTAACCTCTCTGTTGAACAGTAAAAGGGGACCAGCTGAGCCCTTGGAACTTAAATATCTGTCTAAACTAAACTCAATCTATTTCATGAGTTCCTGTATGCAACTCATGCAACCCCGTACTACTGTCAGATCAAATTCTAAAAAACTGTTATAAGCACAGTGTGGAGCAGTCTTTTCTAGAAGGCTCTGGAGTAACCATATGTGTTAGAGCTTCCCACAGTCTAACTTTCCACTCCCTCCACCTCCTAACTTTTCAAACAGCTGCAAGTTCCATGTAGGTTAAAACACTCCCAGAAATGACCCGCTGGCTCAACACGCAAACTGGGAAATACATCTTTAAAACTACTGCACTCATTTATATAGCATGGAACACCAGTGTGGTTTGTCTGACAATAACTTAATAAAATACCAAATATTTTACTAAATTCACTTTTTCAAATAACCAAACGTATAAAATCTGAACCCATCTGCAATTAACCCCACTAAACCTATTTTCAAATAAAACCTAAGCCATGGCAACACGATAACAGGAAAAATGACTGTATCTTCAAAATAATCAAATTAATACTGAATCAAAACCACAACAATAAATCGAAGAAAAAATACCCTTAATCTGACATTCAAAATAAACGGAACTAAATACTTCACTCCGGAAGATCATCAAATTAAAAATGATAGAGACCAAAAGAGAACTTCACAGGAAAACAGCACAGGTACTTACATTAAGAAGATATCAGCTTCAAAGATTTCAAGTTGCTGGACACGTGAAATGCTGTGAGAAGATTAAGCTCTATCACGGGAACCCTACTTTCCTATGGTCCTCCCACCCATGACCATCTTACCCAATCAGCCACTGACATAGTTTTGAAAATAAACTCTGAGGCCCTGCCAGCTGTCACCCGAATACCCTAGTCCAGTTTGCTCCCGAGCACAAGGCATTGTAGTATTGTCACCATTCTGTCAGAAGTAATGCTAATATGAGAATTCAGTCATTCCTTTAAGCTGTAAGAAGCAACAAATATGTGGATTTATAGCATTAAAAAATATGAGGTGGCATAACAGGGAAATAGACAGAGCAACACAGGATTCTGAAGGTGAATTTGTTTTAAGGGGAATCTCGCTTTTAAAAGAAATCTTATTAAAAGCACACCTTACCATCCAAAAAATAAATCTGAAAATCTCATTATTCAACAGCGCAACAGCCAAATCACTTCTTTTCAAGCTTTTAATGAAACCAAGACAGCACCAACAATTTTTGGTTTCTACCATTTTTGAATTTAATGAGGATGACGTTTAATGAATTTTCAACTCATACTTCTAATGCATCTGCTGTTTCCTTAGGACTAAATTATGTTATTCCCTTTGATCTTGTTTGTTCCTAAACTATGTTTGTGATGAATGAGCAGTGAAATGCTTAAAATGTCCAGGGACAGTACTGTGAAGACAATAAAAATGATCCACACAAACTTTATAAGAGACATGAATCTGAACTTTTTGTTTATCCTCTGGCACTGTTTAGAACTGATTTTAGAACCTTAATACTGACTCACAGGTTTTAGCTCATGAACGCCTGCACATGGGTTCTGCCTAATCAATATGCACACAAATTACATTCATAATATATTTCAACTGGGAATGTAATGTGAATTTGCTGGTCATAATACTGGATGGGACCACAATAACAACTATGACTAAGTCACATAATGTGTCCCTGTCTAATTACAGCATGAGTTGATGAAATGAGCTGTCTAAAATTACTGGTCACACTTCAGTAAACACTGATGTGTACATGTCTGTTTGAAGCTTATATCACCACTGTTAGCTTGGGGCTAACTAAAAGAGTAAACCATATAGGATGCAGCATTTCTGCAGTCATGGAAATGAATCAGCCCTTGCTGATCACTGTACATCGCCAATGGGTATGTGACCAACAGAACTGGACCATAAAGCAATAAAAGAAGGTGGCCTGGACTGGTGAATCACGTTGTGATAGGTACCACTTATCTAAATATTGACGCAGAGCAAGTACACCCCTCCATGGCAATGGTGTTCCCTAACGGCAGTCGCCTCTTTCAGCAGGATAATGTGGCGTCCTGCCACACAGCAAAAATAGTATTCAAGGTGTTGACTTGGCCTTCCAGTTCCTCAGATCCCATTCTTATTGAGCATCTGTGAGATGTGCTGGACAAACTAGGCCAATCCTTAGAGGCCCCATCTTGCAACTTGCAGGACTTAAAATCTACTGCTGATATTCTAGTGCCAGATAGCACAGAACACCTCAGAGGTCTGTGGAGTCCATGCCTTGATGTGTCAGAGTTATTTTAGAGGCACAAGGAGGACCCACACAATATTAGGTGGTTTTAACATTGTGGCTGATCAGTGTACAGCAGCAACGATGTGTCCCTCTGGTATTCATCTCTGGGCAGCACACAGACACAGTGTGAAAACTCTTTGTTACTATATTACATATAGTAACAAGTGGTCAGACACTTCATAGAAACCTCTAAATTGATAGTCACCGCTAGAACGATTACATCAATACAGGTTGAATTTGTAATTGTGAACTCAAACATTTATGTTAAACGTAACCTTTACCATGAGCATAACAAATAAAAACAAGTCCATAGACTATGAAGTTTGTTCAGTTTGCTCCGAAACAATTCACACAAAATTTGTCAGGGTTCTTGTTCAGCACGTAAAGCACAACAGACTGAGACTCACCCGATTGACCTTCTGTAGACTTGTCGTGGGAAGGGCTGCCAGTGTCTTGTAGTCCAGTTTCAAAGGTGCAGTGCTCAAGCTCTGCATACAATGCACAATATGTTCATTAATGTATAATTTTGTTTAAAATGTTAGTACAAAAAAGGAGTACTGTTGTAATATATTTTATTATTACTTTTCTTTGATACACAAGATGTATACAAGAGCTAAAGTTCTTCCTTGAGCTCTCTTTCTATTATGTTGCTATATGTTGCACCATGGTCCATGGAGAAATGTTGTCTCATCACACTATGTACGTGTACACAGCTGACGATGACAATAAAGTAACCTTGAACTTTGAACTCAGAGATTCACAGAAGGACCAGGCTGATGCGCAGTGGGGCGTCCAGCTCACTGCTGCCCTCTGGTTTCAAGGACAGCCCTAAAGTAGTGGGGGCATAAGGCCTCACCTCAGTTTCCTCCTCCAGTAGGCGTGTAGCCTCCTCGCGCTCCAAGCGCATTCGCTCCTTCACCAATAGAGGGGGGAGGGGGAGCAGGAGGGGAGGGGATGACCAGTCACACACATGAGGTCATAGACCAAAAAAAAAAAAAAAAAAAGGACGATGGACACGGGCACACATCCATTCAAACAGTGGGGGAATAGGATTATAAGAGGTTGAGGAATGGATGAACGCCGCAATGAATGGTGCAAACGCAATTGAAGAGATGGCAATTATGTGGGAATGGGAGTTGAAAACAAGATGGAAGGATTGGACATGTGAATGAATATGGAAAGACAGGAACAAAAGTGAGACCCAAGTTCATTCAGGGAGGGGGTAGGGGAAAGAGGGGAAAAGAGAAATTGAGAAGGATAGAACCCACACATATTAGCAAAAGTCAAAAGGCGCAGCTTGTGAATTTTGGGGAAAAAAAACTCCTGTTGCCTTGAAGATTTGTCCTCTACAGTAATCAAACAAAAGTCCAGCATTTCTGAGGTCACTCACCACTTTCTCCATCTCCTCTCGCTCCCACTGGGATGTCTCCCTCACCATCTCAACCTCCTTTAGAAGAAAACAGCAACAGTTAATTTTCATTCCTACACCTTAAAAGGACAAGAAATGTTCTACAATGGTATGTATGAAAAGCTCACCTTCTGCATAATGTCCATCTCCTCTGGGCTCAGGTCTCTGTCTATTGAAGAGATGCTCTCCATGCTATTCTTTCGGACAATACCCGATGCAAATGGATTAGCAATCACACCTGGGGAGGGCTGGATACATAGAAAGGAAGCAAAACCACGGCTAAGCATTTGATGAACCTGAGCTATGTGGCTGTTTCCTGTATGATCTAAAGACTTGTTCTACCTTACCTCCATGCCTGGTGCATTGCTGGGGTCAAAACCATCACAAACCAGCATGACTAACGTATCTCCAGTGGCACGCAAGACTCTCACTGCTTCTGTATGCGTCATGCCCAGGAGACTGTGATTGCCCACCTCCAGGATTCTCATGCCCACCTTTAGGCGACCATCCCGTGCAGCAGCACCACTAGAGCTAACCTACAACCAGGGCAGAAAGACTAATTTCTTATTTATCGAATTTAACAAACTCTCAATTATACAAAGGGAAATACTAAATTTGATTAGAAGCACAACACAATTCATAGGTAACAATTTCACTCCAGAATGTTAACAGAGTTACAAGGGAACCAAACGTACATGGACAATGACATGTGGCCAGGAAACAGGTTTGGTGATATTTATTATCTCTAGCATCAAAATCAAGTACATATAAATCTCAATGTCCAGGGACCACTAATCTTCGGGAAAATTATAAGGATCCATCTGACTTTAATTTAAACTGGTTTCCCAGTTTTCCCTACTAAAGTCAGTCATGTTGCAGCATGTTTTGTCTGTCTGAGTAAAAAAAAAAAAAAAAAACAGGCCTGGTAGAAAAATAACATCAGCGTCAACCGTCCATAGATGCCCTCAGTTGTAATGGTCAAGTTATTAATACCTTCGAGATGAAAATGCCCTCATCTGTAGGGTCAAACGGATTGCCTGCATGCCCCCTGGCTCCTCCTCTGATGCTGATTCCCAGCTTTTCTCCTTGCTGCTTGTGAATTACAATTTCCTAAGAACATGGAGAGCAGTATAGCTCTTAATTATGCAGATCTATATATTGTGTTTGTGTATACAACTATGAGAGTGGGAGATCTGCATATGCACATTTGCCACCTGAATAGTGTGTGTGTGTGTGTGTGTGTGTGTGTGTGTGTACCTGCATGCCAGGGGGTGAAGGGTCTCTGCGGACTAATAAGCGGATCTCCTGCTTGTTGGAGAGTAGTGCTTTCACAGCCTCCTGGTGCGTGGCATGTCGCAGGTCAATGGCATTCACTTCTAGGATCCGGTCGCCAACTCGTAACCCACTCTGACAGGCCAGACCATTAGTGATGACCTGCTCATGAGCATACAAAGTTGTAAGAGCATCATGCATTTCTCACTGGACTCGAAGCCATAGGTAGAGCCTACATGCCATTGCTTGTTGGTTAAGTTCTACACACAGTTGTTACCTTTGAAATGAACACGCCTGGTTCACTGACGCCAAATGGGTGGCTGGCATGGTCGCTACCACCCACAATGCTCAAACCCAGAGGTCCACCTGTTTTGACCAATGTCACTTCCTGTGAGGGCAGACCGTTAGGTCATGAAACACATACTAACATACCATAAAATATTTTAAAGTGCATTTGGCCTACTGTGAGCTACCCTGTGATCAGAGTTCCATATTTGATCAAGTTTAGTGCTAAACTACCACAAACTGGGTGAAAGCTAGGATTAAAGGAAGAAGGAAAGGGTACTATGGAACAGAATCACTGAAAAAAAGGGGGAAAAAAAAAACCAAAACTTTTTTTTAACATTACAAAACAAACAAGACAAGATATGCAATACTGACAAGATGCATCATTTATGTACAGAAGTTTCTAAACAGATAAAACACTATCCTAACACAGCGCACCCCACAAGTAAACATTCATACCGTGCACCACTTTCTCTGGGATGTATTCACATTGTTGTGGACAAAAACAAATAAATAAAAAGAAAAACAAACAAATAAATAAATAACAGTACTAAGCCGTCTGGCCCCTTTCAGAATTTCCCAGTTTCCCAACAACTCTAAGTCCTTATAGACTCATTTTTTTTGCTGAATCAGGGCTCAACATGAACTCTTTCTTTATTAGGCTAATCGGCGCCTACTGTGAAATGCTACTATATTCAAACTTTTTTTCTTTCAAATATACATAGCCACCCATACACAAATTTCTTCAAAGACAAGTGTTCTTAAAATACAAGGATTCGTGTACACATCTGTGGAAAAACAGTCACAAAGAAGTTATCTACGCATGTGTGCTTTACATCTTCAAAGAACACCGTTTACTGTTATATTTTAAGAGAGAAGGAGTCTTTTCTACTATTAATCAGACCTACAGTTGCATGCATACATGTCCAATAGAGAGTGACTGGCCTTTTCTGCACGAGGTCACATTTTTTTTTACACCGCTGTTGTGTCTGTAGTGCAGGAAAAGAAAAAAAAAATGGATTTGCTTGCCTTTTTTAAGTAATACCTACAAACTGTTTTGAACATTACCACACACTACAGATGATTACCAACGACTGGCTTGTTTTAACTTTGCAGATGTAACTGCAAAACTGGATCAGACCATGTTTCTGATGGGTGGGAGTGTTGGCATTTGAAATAACTTAACAAAAACACCAAGTGCAGTTTTGCTTGTAAAAGGGCCCTATAGCTAAACATCAGGTTGTCTGATCATCTGCTCTTTTTACTCCATGTCTGCTCTACTGACTTTTAGTTTACTTGACAAGTGTGCTTGTGCAATCTTTAATACTGAATCCTTTGAAACAGAAATCAACAAAAACACAAAGAAAGGGCTGTTTGACAATGTATTCCTAACACCAGAAAGTCACAAAGGCACTGTCTGACAAGTACAGTGCTAACTACTCCCTGTGGGTCTCACCTCTATGGGGTACTCGTCCTCCATTGGGCAACTGAGATGGTTCCCCAGGTGCTCGTCTCCGGCCTCCTCTTGCTCAGGGGAGTCGGAGGGCTCTGGAGGAGGGGGTGAGTGGGGGCGCGTTCGGGGTGAAGAGCCACCCGCACTCGCCTGGTCTCGCTCGACCAGTAGTGTGATGGTGGGGGAGGTGCCGGTAAGCAGCGCTACTGCCTGGTCATGTCTGGCTTCTGTCATGTCTACACCATTGATCTAGAGTAACAGTCACACACCAGAGGAGGGGGGGTGGAGGGGAAGGAGAGTCAGGAATGGCCAATGGTGCTGAACTTGGTGAAGACAGCACCTCATGCTGAAGAGCCAACAGTGTATCTCTGACTAACTGATACTACATGTACATTTTGTTTTAGTCCACCTGCATGCTTTAGAATAATATACATTTATACACACACACACAGGTATTAGTGGGGTAGACTCAAGAAAGTTACAGGGCTTTCCAAACCGCATATTGTCAAGTCAAACAAAGGGTCACTAGAGTTGACTCAAATATCCATAAGACTCAAGTGTTTAAAGCATTTCTGCGCTTGTAGTAACATTAGTGTTATAATTTTAATAATTGGTCTTCAAGAGATAAGCATGCTTACAGCCCTCAAAGGAATTCTTAGGAGCAGGAGGTTTGTCTGATTAGAGGAGAAAATCAAAGAGTGAAAGTGCGGGAAAAGGAAAACATGCGTTAAGCGGTAGTGAAAGAAGCTTATCGTGCAAGCAGGGAATCCTCTCCAAACCCAACTCAAATGACGTCATCAACACAATCATTCTTTCACCATTTAAACTAAACGACTTCACTCCTCCAACTATGCCAACAACTCACCTCTGACTACCCACCTGGCCAATGTGTCAAATATCTATTTTACCTACTGGATTTGTTTTTAATTATATATAAAAAAAAATAAAATAAAATAAAAAAAAACCCTCTGGATTTTGCCTTTGCCAATTTAAAACACAAAGGAGTATCTCTCCATAAAATGCGGCCTTAAATCTGCAAAGGCAATGAGGGAATTTAAAGAATTTTAAAAATGTGGGTCTTCCCAGCTGTATATAGTATTTCTTGGTGTTTTCACAAATGACAAACAGAGGCCAGCGCTGACCATTCAGTATCGGTGCTTACCAGTGGCTGCTGCTATAATAACCAGGCAACCAGTTACTCAGACAGTGCACCCACAGAACTCAGTTCACATCACCCCCATCACCACACCCACCAAGCAGGCAAGGAGTGCGTTAGTGTGTCCATGCAAGGACAATGAAAGAGCAAGAGCGCAAAAGGTACGGTAGACAGAAAGAAAAAAGCCAGAATCCACACAAACAGCAATTAACGCAGATTCAGTCCCCCTTACTGTAAGGAAACATTAGATAAAGAGCAAGGAGGGGCAAATAATTAGACAAATCAGAAGAACTCAGTCACATCAAGGTCTTTTTTCAGCAAAGGACGGTAAAAAGCAGGTTAAAAACATGCAGGAGGGCCTCAGTGTAGTTAAACACACATTGTAGTATTTAGTTAGGATGAACTCAGGATAGTACTTGGCACATGCAGTGAGTAAGCTAAGAAATCACAATGCTGGAGATTCAACAGACTTTTCTAGATCTTGCACATGGTTTATTTTGCGTTAGTGGAACTTCACTCACTTCAGCTGAAATTACTTCCATGACTTCATCCGCATTATCAGTTTCAAAGGACAGCATGAGAGAGAGATTATGACTATGTGCCTCACTCACAGATATGACTCTGTCTCCCACGTGGAGGATGTTGTCTCTGTGAGCAGCCCCTCCCTCAGCAATGCGAGAGATAAAGATTCCCTGAGAGGACAGAAGAAGTGAAGTGAGAGCCAACTATAGACATTACTTCCAGTCTCACATGCTCGAACTGATCACTACTGGATCACTGACAAACATTTAACACTTCTTTCTCATTTCTCAGTTTCTTCACTGTAACATAGTTCAATAACTGAGTTGTAGGCAAAGATAGATTGCAGAGAGGTAGACTGAACAAAAATGCATTGTAAATAAATTTATCAACTTTGATTTCTTTACAGTGGTGTTCATAGGAATCAGAGGACGCAATTTTAATTTACTTTCCAAAACCAGCAGTAAACTTATGTTTTTATATATGATTACAAAAAAATTGGGGGGTGGGGGTTATTTTGCCTTACAACATCCTCCCTCTTTGCCATAAATGGATTTTAACTTCTCAAAACTATTATAAAACAATGACAGCTGACAATGTTTTCACAATCATTTCACGCAATACGTTTCTGTGAGGTAGCATTAAGGGGTATTAAATGTTCTGCTTCTTATTATCACCACAATGAAAAATTCTGATTTGGTTTCTCTTAAATGGGGTATTTCACACCAAACCAATTTGACTTGTCTACATCTTTCCATTTTTACATACAATCATTTAATTCATCAGAACTTTTGAAAAAATTGTGGAATTCCCCTTTAACTACTTGAACAAACTTGTAAATTTCAGGTTTTAAAAAAAGTCACACGTAGTATGTGAAATCTGTATTTTGTCCGTTGTATTTTCTAAAATATCCCTTATGGTGGACAGGTTTTGTGGCGACTTTATAGGATTAAATCAAACTATGTATGTTCATATGGATGTTAACCTGTAATCTCTTAAAACATTTTCTATACCTCAATTACCATTTCATTGAGGAACTTCAAACTGACAGAAAAACAACCCACAGGTCTTGGAAATATTTGTGAAGAGAAGATCTTCAAACATAAAAAGGGCAGAGTTGAGTCTTAGAGTAAAAAAAAAAAAATTATGAGGATTGCAAGGATTCAACACTAGCACTGCACTTCAGTCCAAAAGTACGCTTAATCCATGTACAGGACATTGGCCCTTAATGTTTAACACTTTAAATCAGCAGAGCATAAAAAGAATGCAAAGTCTTAACCACAAGGGTCAAACACATGCACAGTTTAAGCAACTTTAATTTGTTAAGTACCTAGGCTCCAAAAACATTTCCATTTCCAAAAAGGGAAAATGAACTATCAAACCTATCACTATCAAACAGCCAACTCAGGCAGAGACAGAATGCAAAACTTACAGTTAATCAGTCTGACAGTATGTGGGCCGTTTTAAGCACATGGGTTGTGTCCCCTTCTTTAATCCTTCAACTAAAGCGTAGGAAATGTGGATGAATGTGTGTGTATATACACACACACCCTTTATTGAAAGAGAGTGCAAGAGGGCAATGCAGCATGTGGCTTATGTGTTCAGCCAAAAATACACTTCTCTCCCTCCTGGGCTCCAGCACTAGTTCCCTCTCAGGTGTCAGGGCTTGCTATTCATATCTCCGTTGCCCTGGTGACACTCTATTGGAAAAGGTTGCTGTAAGTGCTGACACACTAAACCAGCGTGTTAAAATCCTACAAAACTTGTTTTGAAGTGTTTAATAGTGAACATTCATACAGTAAGACAGCCTGCTTTACAAGAGCTTGATGATTGTCACCTTGGGGTAAACCTTCAGTTGAACCAAGTGTAGCAAAATGTAAACATGCTAATGGCTAAATGTGTGTGAGAGTTTGCATTTCTGGAAAGCAAACCCTTCCTCAGACCGTGCAAATTCACATCTTCTCCTTTGCTGTCAAACTAGACACAAACAGTATTTTCTTCCTTTCTGTACGATATGACCACTAATTCATAATTAATTTCCTTCTTTTCCCCCTACACTGGATTCTGCTTGAAATGCTCCTTTAAGCCTGGCAAAATCATTTAACTTCAACCAAGACCAGCGCAGACAAGAACCACAAATTCTCTCCTCGCTTTTAACCGGGGTTAATGCTACAAATTAAATAGCAGCATCAGTACACAAAATCTGTACCCTAGAAACAGTATAAACAGGACTGTACTTCAAGTAGAAGCTGTGTCTTAGTTACTCAGTTACGTTACTCAGAATCTCCAAGCAGTAGGTTTCTCAGCATCTAATATAAATTAGGCACACATTCTTCATCCATCCTACCCACGCTATCTCAATTCATTCTTCTCTCACAGACATGAGCCAAAAGACTGATAATCATTATTTAACTACATTAGGATTGGTTTATTAAAAATGTACATATCGTCACTGTCTCCTGACTATCCGTATATCTGTGTGTCGTGTTTCTGTCCTTACAGTGTCTCCTGTCCGATACGGCGTAGAGCCTTTGCCCCCAGCAATGCTGAAGCCTAAGCCCTTGTCATTGCGGACCAAACAGGTGGCCAGGCGCTGGCAAGGACCTGTGCTAACAGCAGATGAGTCAGGCTCCAGGAGGAAGGGAAAGCCACTGGACCTCCTCTCCCGGGGGAAGTAATCATCCTCTGGCCTTAAGGGAGTTGTAGTGATGGGGTTCTCTGGTTCGACCATCCGCTCACGTAGCACCGTCATGGTCACCGCGGTTCCTGAGCTCCGCAACGCCTCCACCGCTGTGTGGTGTTCTGCTCCATGCAGATCTACTCCGTTCACCTGGGAGGACAGGAGAGTATATTAAAAATGTGTTATGTTGTACCATTTTGGCCTGGGGTTGGATCATTTGAAGTCAGAACTGCAGGTCATATTGCAAAACTCAATTCAGCAAAACTCAAAACAGCAAAACTCAAAACAGCAACCTCCAGTTCCAACAAACATACTATAAAGCTGCAAACAAAGTTAAGTAATAAGAACTTTAATCCAGTTCAAGTAAGTCTGGTGGGGAAAAAAAATCAAATTGCACTGAGTAATCTGAAACAGACTTGTTTATGTGGGCTCTGACACTGTATCGTTCCAAAATTTTCGATACCGATACTGATACCGATACCCTGAATTCGATACCGGTTCCGAACGATACTTTTT
>JBBPCZ010000012.1:17227128-17244414 GCA_037974445.1 Brycinus macrolepidotus
TCATTTGCATCAACTATTTAGGAAAATCAGAGAAAAATATCATTTGCATAATAATTTGGAACGCAGTGTATATATATATATATATATGCCAACATAAGCAACACAAGTTGTTTCTGTTTGTTGCATAGGTTTTATCTGACATACTTGTCACAATTTAGCATGCTGTTCTTAATATATATTCTTGCTTACATACGATTTAAAATAAAAATGTCCATGTGAAAATTCTGGTTTTTACTCTCCTGCAGGAGACATAAAGTACTCAGCAAATGTGGTCCTGACTGCATTTGCCTCCTGTGTGCTGCGAGTACCAAGAACTGTAAATTCCCTCAGGAAGTCTACCACGCCCTATCATGAGGATTTTTTTTTTTAAAAATGTCGAGGCTTAGTTTTACCAAAGAATAGGATCCATGTTTCAAGGCAGAACTATCCACAAAGACGACCCACATGTAAACACTTTGGACGGAATAATCACTGCCCCCACAGGTAAATACACGAAAAATCTTAAGAGACCAGTGTGTGAACAGGATTGATGTGATCTCCGTACTCACAATTTAATGCTGATTATTAACCACCTTCCCAGGAATTTTAGATCTGTACTTTCAAAGGGCTGAAACAGAACTTCTTTAAAGTTAATGAGTGAGTAGACTTCCATCCATTAGATTCACATGCAGGACTATAGTCAGGCTTCCTCATCGATTGCTCTGGTAATTGCAAATGGGTCATGCGTTGCATTAAATGGACTGCAAAATTCAGTCCAACTCAGCAAGTTCTCCCCTCTCACATTCCCTCGCATCACCAGGCTAAGGGGGAAGGGCAGAGAGAACAAATGCTTTTGTTAATATTTTGGGGATGACTTTAAGTGGCTTGGTGGTTAGGGAGTTGCTCCTGCGATCAGAAAGTCATGGGTTCAAATCCTAGGACCGCCAGTGGCACCACTGAGGTACCCTTCAGCAAGGTACCCTCCCCACACGTTGCTGCCCGGGCACTGTGCCGGTGGCTGCCCGGTGCTTCACTTGGTGAATGGGTTAAATGTAGAGAAAGAATTTCGTTGTGCTGTGCTGTGCTGTGCTGTGCTGACGCGTGACTATAAGAGGCCACTTTACTTTAAGTATCTTGACAATGACAGAAAACACTTTCAGTTGCAAGTCAGTCCTTCTATTCTAGTAAATGCTCCTGTTAGCTATCACATTGCTCAGCAAACTATTCCAGGTGGAGATTGCTTCGTTACAGGATGTTGTTAAGGAAGACATAATAGCTGGAATTGAGACATGCCCAGTAACCAGAGTAAGGGCAAATATACACATACAAAACAACTATGAATGCAAAAAATGCCCTAGAGTAAAAAAAAAAAAAACCTCACTATTCAGACAAAGGCCTAGATATAGATTTTCTCCACTTACACTGGCCAGATAAATCTTGAAATGCCTTAAATGCTGTAACTGAATATGGAAATGACAATGAAGTCCATTTGAGAAGAAAAAAAGCCCCTTCACCTGTGTCGAACCTAGATACAGTTTAGAACTAGCTGACAATAAAAAGTTTTTAAACTTCCAGAAAGGCTTTTAAAAATGGTTGCAGCATCTCTAGCGAAAGCTGCAACAGGAAATGATCGATTCATTAAAATACAAAGCCTTTTCTGAAACCTGACACTGAAGGGTGTGTTAATGTGGGAGGAAGAGTCTTCTCTTCTTTCCTTAGCAGCAGCAGGGATTACATTGAGTGCTCTTCATATGAATCACCCCACCCCCCACCCACCCCACCCCCAACTCCCCATTTCTCTTTCTCTCCCTTTTTCTTGGCAAGAGGACAAAGTCTCTGCTGTCAATCACAGAGGAGTCCACTAGGGCCCTCCCACCTGCAAGACCAACAGCGAGTGAACTTCCCTATTGTCAACAGAGAAGAGAAAGTTGGGGGGCAGGCAGGCAAAGGAGAAGATAAAGCAATGACAAAAACAGAGGGTACAAAAGATGAAAAATGAGGTCAGGAAGAAAAATGGTGGGGAAAAGTAACGGCAGAAAGATACAGAGAGAGAAAAAGAAGAAAGGACAGAGAGAGGGGACAGAAAGAAAAGGGAGACGGAAATGGTTGCAAAGTCTGTAAGACTTGTATGAAGTAGTGTTGTGGATAAGAGAGTGCAATTTCAGGTACCTTTGAATGTCTGATAGAGCTATAGCTGTGAACATCAAGATCAACAGTGCAATTATGATTACATTAAGCACAGAGATTACTTTTCCCCACAGAGTCCTTGTACAAAACAAAAAGCTGAAAGGATGTAAAAACATACATAATTAATACAATACTGATTCATACAACTAATACAACTATACACAAACATTAATTGAAACTGTCCTGGCAAGTTAACCAAAATAATCTGGATATTTCAACCTCTTCACAAGCCTCTAAAATTGTTTATGACTGGAAAATAGTACTTTTTCGCAGTGACTTGAAGTACTTTTAAGGTAAAGACGAGAGTCTGTACAGGGTCGAGCTGAGCACTATGTCAAGTGTTTTGACGTCTCATACTCTGAGTTAGGATCCTCTAATGACAAATATTTACTCAGGAAGTAGCCCGTGTTAACTAGAAAAAGTGTAAACACAGCCAGAAAGTAATCAGGAATGAAAAGAGGACAGAGAAAGAAACGCCAAAGATAGATGAAAACAGACAAGCAAAATGAATACAAAAGAGGAGAACAATAATTGGGATTGAAGGGGTAAAGAAGTTTCACATGGAGAGGTCAAATTAAGTGGTGCCCCAGATGATCACGTCATGCTTGATTCCACCCAGAGGCAGAACTGGACATTCTTCTTACTATGGCGCCATGCTGAGCCGTTCGCTTTATGTAAACATTGGTGTCTCTTTAAAAGCAGTCATGCTCCTTTGATCTTTTAGGTTATAAACTGTGGGAGCCAACGCGTCAAACTTCCAATGACGAAGTGAAAAACAGGGAAATGGGAAGAGATTGGCTGGAAAATAACAATGACTATATCTCCAAACAGGAAGTGAGGAGTCATGCACTTTTAAAGAAGAAAAGAGCAATCTGAGGTGCAGCCAACCGGACCGGATTTTTGTTTGGTCAAGCAAATCTCAGACTACAGGAAAAACTGAGAGATTTAAAAAGACCTTTGATAATCACTATAAACCAGTTGTTAACATCACACTGATTTCATTAACCAGTCACCACTAATTAAACAAATTTTGAAGTCAGCTGAAACAAATCTGACATTTATTTATACCAAATTGAACACATGCAGCATAAATGAGATCAAGATCGAGAACTTTAAACACTTCTAGTAGTGTGTTCTGCGATTAGATAATGATGATATGCTGAACTCTGAACGACAAACTCTGAAAACCGATTCTGCTGCAAAGCATTATTTAATGTATATATCATCTTAAGCATCTTACACAAACAACAAGATAAATACAATACAATAACAATGGGGATTAAAATAAAACCCCCACCCCTAACTACTACACGTGTAGTTCTCTGTGTGACGTGGCACTTTGCGTGGGGCTCCAGCTGAGTCAAAGTGTGTGAAGGTAGAGCCGACTCTATTTAAAGGCAGCAGATCTGGACCATAGGATTAAGAGAGTGCTCACAACACTCCTTTTAAGTGGCCTTCGAAAGAGCCGCTTTTAAAAATAGAGTAATCCATGTGGTGACGGAGTTAGTCAGGCTGACCTGCAACATGCCTCAATGATATCAGGGAGACCATGTATGAGAGGAGTGGTTTGGAACTCAAACCACAGATTAGCCAAAGCAGGTGATTGAGACATGCAAACACAAGCACGAAGACAAACATGTACACTAACACAGTCATACTCTTGTTCTTACACACACTAGCTTTGGCTTTCCTGAGAACAAACACCTACATCAACTGCTGCATACATGCATCAGCATCAAACTAAGGAAGCTAAAAAAGCATCTACTCCTAAGTCTTCGTCGCGCATAAAAGCTCCCACCAAAGGGCACACTGAGGAGTGGTGTGGTGGCGTTCACTAATTTGCATTCCAAACCAGAATCAAATGAGACTCAAGGTCGTTGTAATCTCATTAGTGCTGACGGTGTTGGGAGGGACAACGTAAACCTTAAACTTGTCTGACTGAAAAGCATTCATTGAACCACAAAACTGATTTAAAATTCCTGCAACTCTTACTTATGCCTGTCAAGAGTAAGGACTGCAAAAGTGGCTGAGCAAGAAGAAAGAACCATTTTAAACTGTGTAAAAGAGGTCACTTAAAAAGGGTGCTACTTGAAAACCCCATCGATCCTCAAGGTAGGCATCCATTGCGGTGAAACACTTGCGAATATCGTTCTGCAAAATTTCACTCTGCGGGCGTAGTGCAACAGTGCAGTGCAGTGATTTACCTTTATGACAGCCAGATGGCAAGCTAGCAAGTGTGTGAGCTACCTCCCTTTGTGTGTGTGTGTGTGTCCCCAGATGTAAAGAAGTACGTCACGTAGCGGCAGACAACACACACTTTGCTAGCAAGCCTATCAAATAATGTTAGCGGTTAGCCTGTCAACTAGCTATTCATGAATGTTTAATTAATATACACTCAATTTTAGCATCATAAAAATTATTTTAAATATTTTACACTGTAGAACAATGAAAAGCAGAGAAGCTGAAGTTAGGCCAAAAACTAACGTCCAGGTCCTTCAGGAGCACCTCCTCTTTAATTTCAAAAAGCAATTGCTGTATTTGTCTATGGACCTGTCAACCACTCCCTTTCTTTCTAACAAAGTCATGAGTGAATCACATTGCACATTGCTAATGTTCCACTTCCATGTTTGTCCATTCAGAGCCTCTGAATCTTTTGCTTAGCGCCAGTTGCAGGATCTTCAGAAACAGTGTTCATAGTGAGCAACCTTCAAGAGCAAGGTAATGTATAGAACTCACTATGGCAAATCTCGCCACTCATTTTGCTAAACCTTTGCGGACTTTGGACCTACCTCTGATTGGGAGACGGTTCAACAGACAGTAGTAGAGTGTTTGTGACGAGCTGGTCATCATACTGTAAACAAAAGGATAAATCCAACAGACTTTGTGCATGCAAACCTGTGCTCATTCTTCACTCAGCAAGCAGATAAGAACAAAGGCGCACTGTGCATGTTTGTGTGTGTAGGCCTGTCTAAGAATCACATGGCTGGCCTCTTCCACGGTCTCACCATGCAAAGCTGGAAGCGACTGGATTTAAGACATCCCTGACTTAGATCCTGATTCTAAGCTTTTTACAGCAAATATGCAGCATACTGGACATGAAAAAAAAACTGCTATCCTTTGGAACATTGCAACTTAATGTTCTCCATAAAAGCAAACCTCAGCAAAGTAAAGTTACCCTGAGTCAACACCAGGCTCCAGATGACACACATAAGTGCATAGTAAGTGAAGCACAGGTAGGAATCTCATCCCTTTCCCTCTTTCACTTTTTATAATAGACAGTTTTATATGTGAAAATAAAATAATGGGCAAGCTGAAGGACGTTTTTATGGAAGCAAGAAGGCTTACCAAAACCGGTGTGGACAGAAACGTTAACTGAAATGGATGAGTGTCTGTTCTGTTTAGGGATGGAAATCTAGGGATCCAAAGCGTCCAATCCATCAGAATCGCAAGTCTATAAGTTTATTGATTTCTCTTATCTCTGCTGGCATGTTTTTTTTTCTTAATAACGATAGCCACATGCAGACAGGCTTAGTAGAATTATTTTCTTTGACTAAAAACACCTAAATAAAAACAAACGCTGTACAAAAACTCTCTCATTTCATCCATTTTAAGAGATTATGGACTGTATGTTGCTACAGATAGCTTTGAGGCTACAGCCAGCTGCTCGCCCATCATTTCAGAATTGGTTATCAGTCAGTTTTATATTCAAAAAGTTCATTTGCAAAAACAGATAAACGGCATCCTTTAAAACAAACTGACTGTCATGCACTTTACACACAGCACATTCCGAACATTAAAGACGTTTTGTAACAAAAGGCGTTACTGTCCACTCTCGGGTAATTGTGAGTTTAACTGCTGAAAATGATAAACACCAGTGCTGTTCTCAAACACAAATCAAACTGATAAATCTTTTCAGCAAATCAGAGTGCAGAATTCAGGACAGGTAACACTACATGGCTGTTACTACGTTCAGCTGGAGATGTGCTGTCTGAAAGGGAATTCAGGCATAATTTTGGCTCAAAGTCTTTAAAGATGGATAGTTCTGACAAAACTGAAGAGTCTGGGAGTCTTCACTTAATAAAAGTGAAAAGCATGTTACAGGAGTCAGGAAAAAAGTTCCCTCTATTGCTTGTAAACAGAACTACTGAGGAGTTCACATAGATAAGCCGAGTGCTTTGTTCCATAACAAATAAAGCAACACAGGATACCAGTTCCCACAGAAATTACTGTAAACATCCCCACCCCCCCACAGAAAGCTGATCAGGAATCAATAAGGGAATCAATAAAGAACAAGACTGATAAGCAGAATCGGTAATAGCACTGGCATCAATAAAACCTCATCAATCCCAATCCCTAGCCCCAACAGACAGATTTGTGTTTACCCAAGTAACCTCTGCTAAGTGAAGCTGAGCTTTGCATCATTATCTCATTTTTAAGCAACAACTCGACGTTACAGGTAATACTCATTGATTCTGACAGTGATGACTCTCTCACTGCCCAGACAGACTGTGGCATTTTTCATTTGTGTGTGGCTGGGGATCCAGTAACCACTCCTATCAAATGAAAAACATATGCAAACTAATGCATAAGAATGGAAAAAAAAAATCTTTCAGTGATTATCTAAGACCAGCTTTCCTAACCTAATCTTCAAGCAGCATCTAGGGATGGGCTTCCAAATAAGACTGTTGCCAATTAAGGTGAAATGAAGCCTCCAAATAGCATAAAATACTGTTTAAAATGTAAAAATTCTGCATTCAGATAGTTCAGGGTTAGCTTTAGTTAAACCTCAGCTGCTCAAGAGCATGAACATCTGCCATTAAGTGCTGTTAATGCTGGCTTAAACAGTGATGTTTTCTTATAGAAATACCCTTAAATTAGGCACCAGTAGAACAGCATTCAGATAAACAATTATAACAAGAAGCCACTGAGCCAAACAATTTGAATGTATTCCTGCCAATCCTTCATTTCAACAGCTCTTTCAAAACCCAAAATACACACATACAAACGAAATGCTCCTGTGTTGACAGCTACAAAACAGTGAGGAACAAGGACAAAAGCTAGTTAGCCTTGAGTTTCATGCTGTGACCATCAGATAAGCACAAGGTCGGCAGAAGGTCAACAGCACGAGCCATTTGGACAAAATTCAATGTCAGGTTTAGCAGAACTGTAAAGTCAACATTTAAAGTCAACATGTAAAGTTCATGAAACCATCAAGAGCACAGTCAATCACGGTAATGCATTAGAAGTGCTGCATGCTAAAATTCCACAAATTCTGTTAGAGAGATTTTAATATTAGATGGGGTTATTTCATCGAGGAGGCCTTTCAGTGCAGCTGCACATTGCAAGAACTTGCTTCACCCGAGCTGCTAAATGCAAAGTTCAACGCAAGTCATGAACAGGAGGAATTTGTGCTGTCGGCCTGTTTAATTTCATGCTATACTGACTACCAGTTTGGTAAGAAAGGATGTGATGGCAGACTGAATAATAAATGGGACACACATTGGTGATGTCATGTGAACAGTGGTGAGTTGAGACATGGGCCACGGGCTCATCTATGCAGCTGACTTAAGATCTGAAACTAATAACTGACTGTTAAAATGCCAGAGAATACTATACAAGACATATAAACATTTCCCATTTATAATTTTTACTGCACAAAATGTTAACAAACGGAAGTTAAGGAGAACTGTTGTAGTGAAAGCAAGATCTGAAAGACAATCTCTGAAGAAAACTGCTCACAAACTAGGTTAGGTATGCAAAGTAAAACCTCATATCACTGCCAAGAATCTACTGGGAGATTTAGCTGGCACAGGAGTAACGAAACACTTGTTCACCGTGTACAAACATCTACACAGAAGGCTCATCAGAAGGTAATCTTAACTTTGATCTCATCACAAAAGTCGACATCTGAACTCTGCAATACACGATTTAAGACAAACCAGATGCATTTAAGAATCAAGAGCTGCAATTTGAAGAAATTAATGTCATCAAAGGTATGTAACAATAAAAAGGAGATGTATTTCAATAAAAAAAAACTTGTCACTTATTAAGCACGAGGGTAAATCTATTATTGTCTGGAAGTCAATGTCCCACATTCAGTGAAAAAACTGAAGAGGGGGAGGTTGGATACTACAACAAAATCAACCTTGAACTAATTTCAAAAACAAGCTTTCTAATCCGCAGAGTTATCACAACTATATCATACATTGTTTTGCTTTATTAAAGTCGGAACATAGATAAATTAGAACTAAAAACAGAAAATATGCCACATTTAAGATCAACGCCGAGGTTGCATTTACTTCTTTATACTTAGACAAATTAATAAAATATATGTAATTTGGCCAGGATTATGCAAACTTGTACATAATTGTTAAAGTACCAGGCTAAAGCAGCCAAATTGGTTATCTTGTTTCCTAGCCATCCATGCTCAGTAGTTCCTATTTGATGACCGAAACAGCTAAGGCTAAAATAAGCGAATTACTCACACCTGCCCTCTGAACACATTAAAGTACCAGTTAGATGTCAGAACTTTTGTTTGTTTCAATAAATGCATTTTCTGTTTTCTTTTATTTAATGCATCTGCCTCAACCCCATGTTTGAAAATGTACCAACTCACATTCTGTTTACTGATCTCAAGGTAGGAAGTAGTAGTCTGAAGCACCCTGAAATGGACATACACTGCAGTGTTTCACCAACTATTAATATCAGTGTAACACCAATACAGTTGCCTTTACCAGTAGACATATCGCCAAGCACACACCCACCCACCCACACACACACCACGTGCGCGTATGCGCGTGCACACACAGACACACACACACACACAGACACACGGTCAAGATGGTCTTTCTACTACACAGAGCTCTTTCAGAGTGACTGTATCCCAGAGCGACGAGCAAACTTAATCAGGGATAAGGCCTTAGAGTATAAAGATCCGCTTAATTACACATGCTAAGAAGAAATAGGACACATTTGCTACGGTAAGACACGAAAGTCAAGTTTGATTAGCACAGCTGAGGTTTCTTTGGGGTGGAATGAATGATGGCAAGTGCTTAATCAAGCCTTTGTTTTGAGATGGGTGAAAACCTTTACCAAAAGCTCTAGGAAGTGCTGCATACATCAGGAACAAAAGGTTGTGCAACTGAGCACGAAACTCAAATACCTCAACAGCGACGGCCGTGGACCCAAAGCATGCAAAAATCACAGGCATGTCCAACATAACCAAAACACTGCTTTGGGTGTACTTGTGAGTGTGTGTGTGTGGCCTCTGGAATTAAAGCGGAGAGGCCGTGGCAGACTCCTGGAGATTCCACTCATGCCTTTGTTTCCTTATGTCACAACCCCTCTTGCCTTCCAAAGAAAACTCCATGCATGTGTGCGCACACACATTATGTGCGTGAAAATGTTTTTTAATGACTTTTCAGCCAAAAACAATCTATATATGCATTTCCATTTTAACCAAAAAAAAAAAAAAAAAAAAAAACCCACAGAAGAGACACACTAGCTGTCGGTACTAGTGTGCCTCTCAGTAAGGTTCAGCAAGCCCCCTGGTGTTATTACTACTAACTGTTTAAAGCAGGGGTGCCCACACTTTTTTGGCTTGCGAGCTACTTTTAAAATGACCAAGTCAAAATGATCTACCAACAGTAAAAATGCTAAACATATATTTATTTTTATACCGAGTGTACTTTATTTTTATTTTATTAATATTATATATTGTCTTTTCCTGTATTCGTCGGTGCCCCTGGAATATCCCGGACGAGCCCCCATATGTTACGACCAGGGATACAATATGGAATCAAGGCCATAGCAAGGATCGGCCAATCCACGTCTACTCCGCGAGCCAGCCGTCTCACGGGGGCGGCCCTGAAAGAGAGAGCGAGAGGGAGAAAGAGTGCGCGAAGCAAGAGTGAGAGAGAACGAGAGGGAGGGAAAAAAAATAAACGTGCCGCTGCACGCAACACTCGTTTTTACGTTGCGCGGCCTCCTGTGCTCGGTAGAGTTCATTTTGAAAGGCAGGGCTCCGCGTTGCCTTTGCGATCGACCGGTAGATCACGATCGACGTGTTGGGCACCCCCGGTTTAAAGGGTTAAAGTTATGCAGTGACACAGTGTGTGACGCAGCCAGTGATACAAATACCCAAACAGGTCGTCTTTCCTCTTCTCACAGCGAAACAGGAAGCTAGTTTGGATTGCTCTCACACAGCCTGCTCACTCTTCTGGAGCTTCAGGTGTCTAACTTGTCCTTCAGAGGCTGTGATGACGGCAACAGCCCTGCTTAGATCACTACAAGCAAAATCCTTATGTTTATGGTTTGCTATGAAGTGTAACTGTGGATGCAGAATAATCATATCAGCATCTGCATATATTTGCTTTATAAAAAATAAAAAATAATTTAAAAAAAAATACTGGCATTTAGATTTAACTGATTTTTGATGTATTTACTGCACTCCGTAAGAGCTGAGTGTTTAGGTGATGCTGAGCTACTGTCATAAAAAAGGTGTCCCCTTATAGTGTGAACACACTACAGCATACAGTGAAGAGTGTGAAATTCTTTCTTTGCATTTAACCCACTCACCAAGTGTAGCAGCAGGCAGCCAGCTACGCAGCACCCAGGAGCAGCGTGTGGAGGCACAGTGTGTGGAGGCGCAGTGTGTGGAGGCGCAGTGTGTGGAGGCGGTACCTTTCTCAAGGGTATGTCAAGTGTTGCCACTAGCAGTCCTGGGATTCAAACCCATGACCTTCTGATCGCAGGGGCAACGCCCTAACCACAAGACCACCAGCTATCCCAAAATGACTGCATTTTATTCACTGCACTGTGTTGTAATACCAACAGGAAGATTTAGCCCCAATTTCAACAAATAAAATGTTTATGTATTGATATAGGTATTTATGTGCATGAAAAATATAAAATATCATCGCTGGCCCACCATATCAGAGCACATAACACCTCAATAACACTTGTGTTTCTCCTTACTATTACTTGGCCTGTGTGTTTTCGGATAACAGACTGCTTTGCTATGAGACCAGTTAATGTTAGCATGCAACGCTATTCAGCTCTATTCAGGAGGAACCAAAAATCTACCAATAACTGGAAACTGGAAGTTACACAGGCTTGAAATATGAGCTTACCTTGCATGTACTGTTAAGTGTATTAAACTGTCCCTCATAAAAAAAAAAAAAGTGTTGTTTTTTTTTTTGCCTTCCTCAAAATCAACAACAGAAATAATGCTAAACTCTAGGTATCCTTTATCATTATTCCTAATTTTGAGAAAGGCAAAAAAATAAAACAATTTATATTTTTTATTAAAATAAATCTGTCCAACGATTCATCATATACTCCTGAAAATCCAAAGCTGTATTTATTGACTGGTATCATTTTAATTTATCCACCATTTAATATTTTTGTCAGCCATTTAAATTTGCAATGCATGTAGACCACTAGGCAACACTTAAAGTGGGCTCTGAACACACGTGGACACACTTCCTTTTCGCCCTGGCAGCTGGGCATCAATGAGAATTATTAAAATGAAAGATAAATTCGAGAATTAACTGGCCAATAGGACACAGTGTGGAAGTCTCAGCTGGCTGGTTGACTGAGAAGAAGAGAGATAAATGTGTTTGTGCAAATGTCTGCTGTGGACCGTGCTGCAGTGTGATGGTGCGAGGCACCGGGCAGAGAGGCTCTCCAAAACAAAAACACCACATTCCTCAGCTCACTCTATTATTCTCACTTCCTGCCCGCCATGCCGCTCCCGGCACAGAGGAATCAACAAGACAAACACACACGTCAACAAAAGTCAGCACTGCCCAAGCTCCAGCACTCAGAACTGCTTTGGTAAACAAGAGACATTTTGGCTTTGTCTGGGCACAGTGCAGCGGAGGAGTGCTGAGAACACTGAAGAAGTACAGACCATACAGAAGGCCACACACACAGACACACACAGACACACACAGACACACAGACACACAGACACACACAGACACACACAGACACACACAGACACACACAGACACACACACAATGCCAAGCCACAATGTCATACCGCAGTATAAGACGCTATTTAGGTTGCACTAATAAAGTTAATGAAATCAAGCTCCCTGAGTGCTGTTGCTCTGTGCTTAAGTAGGACGCAAAATTTCAGCAACCAAAAGTAGCAGATTTGGTTTTCAGTCATAAGACCAAAACAAAAACTGAGAAAGGAAATTAATTATTCAGTTGTTACTAAAGCATTTGAAACAAACTGCATTGCCAGCAAAAGAGAGAGACTTCTTCATGCTTGTCAGCTTTATTTGGTCGGGTATGCCAGCACCTGTCTGATGACTGCAGTAGTCTTCGGCTTCGCATGTTTCTCCCACAGTGTCTAGTAGTATCTATTCTCACAGTGCCACACACACTTAACCGGTGGCTGGTATTAACACGTTCTTCTTCCTTTGTTGTTTAATGGCAGTTGGCTAACAGCTTTTAGGTATATTACCGCCACCTTCTGGCAGCAGTAACACATTCCTAGCAAAATTAACAGAGGTAACAGTTATTTTTAAGACAAGATGACAAACGCATAAACTATTAGACTATTTATCTTTTAATAGCCATTCAAATATTTGTAAATCATGAGTCATCCCGAATGTCATCAAATAAAAGTTTCAAATCTGTCTGATGTTGACAACATTTTATGCATTTACTGATCAATATTAATTATGTTTCTAGTATCGATGTGCATCCCATTTAATCACCCGGCACTACGCAGGAGTGTATTATATAGGCACTGCATTAGCCTATAAAGCACATGAGGTAAATTTACTGTACAAAAGATAACATGAGAGCCAAAAAGCAAACGTAGGCCAGGCAGCCAAAAGACACAGAGGTGGAGGAAGAAAAGTAGGTTCTTTCTGGCTGGACCCATGAGGCCTGTATGATTGAGCTCTCCTGTGACCAAGTGAGTTAATTACTTCACCTAATTAACACAAAGCAAGTAAAGACAAAACTAGACAAACAAATTATGCAGATTTGGAGGCGTTCAGATAAATAGCAGATCATTTGTCTGTTGCAGCAGTTTGAACGAAACGCAGCTAATTAAGTGGATTCACATTTGAAAGCTGTGTCAACAAGGATTCAATAGGTGTCGACCTGACACACCAACTTATCAATCCACAGGTAAGTCATTCGAACCAGAGGACAAACTACGGATGAAAAAGTCAGCCCATGAGCCCATGAAGATGTGAACAAATTCACAGCTCAATAATGTGACAACAATTTCATGTTCACAAGATATTTTGAACACAATTTGAATGAGGAAAGTGAATGCCCATTTTGTTGCACAACTCACTACAGAGACAACAACAGGAGGGTGACGTGTGACATAAACACACTGGACTGGGCTGCTGATGGTGTTGGTTGTATGCAAACTTTGTTGTTTAAAAAAAAAAAAAAAGTGCAACTGCATTAGACATCATAGCTTAAGGAAATGTCTTCTCCATTCTCCATAAAATAATCTTTTCTCCATGACGCATCTTCACATCTTCACCATGCACAACATGTTTTTCAATACCACAATGTTCTGATGCATGATTACATCCCTGGGTAATGCAATGTAAATCAAGACCTTACAAAATGCAAGCATAACAGGAACCAGCAGCAAATAACTCAATGTCTTGACTAGGGCTATCATTATTAGTCACAATAGTAAACTAGTAATTTAATGATTATTATGGCAATTAATCAAGTCATATACACACAATAACAGCAAACATCATTTATTAACGTATGTGTATTCGTGTGATTCCGCTGGTACGGGTTTCCTCTCTTTCAGTGATGCAGACAAAACCAACCTGAGTGTTAACAGCTCCCCTTTGTGGTAAATCTGCTGTAAACAGTTTCTCTATGATCTGCAAATTTCCTGTTAATCAGATTTCAAAGAAATCACTACACTCATTCATCCAGGAAGTAAAAAAAAAGAAAGGTTAAGAGAGTTGGAGTAGATGTCCACTAAAATTCTAACCCTTTTAAAAACAAAAAAATGAACCACTTCCATCTCAGTCGGTTTACTCTGCAGGCATCAGGCGTCCTAGTCAGGAAGACGTGTGACCTTAACAAGCGCGTCATTTATTTATGTGCCATTTCAAATCTGTGGCGTTCAGAGGAGATTACTGGGTGATCGGGTCAGCAGCCTTCAAACACGTCAGACGGAGTGACCAGTCAAACGGCATAACCGCCTACGGCTTCAAACAATATATGAAACAGCATATCTAATCAATTTCCTGCATGGTTGTTTTTCAAGGCTTCTGCAACTGTGCTTTTTTCAACCACCATGTTTCATTTTTATGAAGTTTCTACCAGTTTCTTTAGTTTCTTTAAGACGATAAAAACAATATTGCACATGTGCCTCTCTCTATCTAGCTCTATTTACAAACACACAGAGCGACAAGGGCTTTTCGTGATATCTTTCCCCATGCACATGATGAAGAAAAAAAACAAAAAAAAACAAAACGAAAGACACCAAAGCATGGTCTGAACTATGTGTCTGAACACTAACAGGAGGTCAGTATTGCCTGCTTAAAGATGTTGTTGTATTGCTGGGTTAAAAAAAAATATATATATATATATATATATATAACAGTTCAGGTGATCAAAATAAAAACTGAACCACAGCTTAACAGAGGAGTTAGAGACACTGATGGTTTAGTTAGCAAAAGCAGCGTACTCTCCGCGTGGGCCTGACTCGAATCTCGTGACCATGGAAACATGAATCTGCAGGGAGATTTGCAATAGTACAGCTTGTGTCGGTGTGCGTCACATGAGTCACAGGGGAGGACAAATGAGTTGTATGGAGAAAATACCAGTAGCGTATGGACAGAGCCTGCATATTTTTGCTAATTACGTTCATGTTGAATGATACAATGCAGCTAAAACCACTTCAATGAGTATTTGCCCTGCAGCAAAAGTTCTGGTGACTTCCAATGAAATTCTGGAACCACCAGCAAAAATGTGACAGAACCAGTATCACCAGTCAAAAGCACTGGGACAAAAAAGTGTTCTGATAGTAGGTTCTGACCTTTCAAAAACATTAGCTGGCAAAGTTCACTTCAAGTCACTTTTACCAACAGGAGTATCAAGAGCCAGGCCCATATTGACTTTAGATTAAACCTTAACCTAGATTAAAAGTTACATAAACTTTCTCCTGTAAAGTTACTTTTTTTAGAACTATTAGTGTTTTGTGTCAGTAGCGACAACAGTTCTATTTAACACTGAACATTTATTTTTCTTGCGTTTTAATGGCATGTTTTGAAACTTGAACAGCAACAGACTACAGAGACTAGTTCAAAATATATATGAAAGCTACGGTTTAGCTCATAACAAAGCTGTGGTCATTGTGAAGTCATTTTGGAGTAACAAGGCTCCAGTCTGCAACCAAAGGGTTGCATATTTTCAGAGTATGGGAGTTCAAATATCAACTGATTGCATTTGCGTGAGTGCATAACGGTTATTAGGCTGTTTTAGTGCCCCGGTAGCACAGGTACCGCGTTGGCCATTGTGAGGGAAAGCAGTATTTTCTCCTTCACTGGCTCAGTTGGTCTCTCTCGGCCTGCATGTGAACTGATGATGAAAACTGTGAAACAATCCATTTATCTGTTACCATTTTCTAAAGATAAAGCAGTCTATAGCTGATTATTCCAAAAAACAAAATGAGCAGAGAAAGGAGGCTAGCGCAGAGAGAGCCGAGGAGAAGTCCTGATTCAGTCACAACTTGTGATGAGATGCAGGTGCAGGCAGTGAGAAGAAGAAGAGAGTACTACTTTCAACCACAATGGCTAGCACAGTACTCACGGTTGAAGTATGAGAGAAATGCGATGCTGTGGGTGTGTATATTGTGGGCAATGTGGCCCGTCCTTTGTAGTCAACTCTAAAGTTACCGAGTCACAGTTTAGGCATGAAATCTGAAGGTGCAAAACGACAGTGAGAAACATAAAATCTGAAGAATTAAAGCATCTTCTGAAACACTGAGCCCCTCCCCACTTCTTTTCAGCAGTTAGATGAGTTATCACTCACCTAAGGAGAATGAACTGTGTGGCATTACCTTTTTCACATTTATTTTTCCCAACTGCTTGATTTTTCTTCATGCAACACACACACATACACATGCACACACACACTGCAGAGTGGAAAGGCATCAACAGTGACACCTGCCATGGTATTATGAGCTCCTGGGAATGAACCTCGTCTGACAGAGTTTTAATTATTCAGCCTGGGCCATCTGTGCTGAAGCCTGTTTACCTTGTCATACACCTGCTGATTACGAACAAAAACAAAAAACAGGCCAAATATACAAAAAAGGCGAGTCTAAACAGTATGTGAAAAATCAAATACATATGTATCAGGTGCATAATAGCAGGTATCTGTTTGGGAAAGCACAACTGGTCAGTCTTTGCTTAAACAGGTTTTTTGTTTACTTTGGAACTTGCCCACCAATATCCCTAAACACAAGGACCAGTCTGACAGGATACACCAACTATGTAAATGTCTTCGAGGAAGATCATTTATGTGGTGAGGAGTGGCGCAATGATTATAAATTCCTGTGACTCATTCTAATTTCTTCACAGCCGAATCTACCATTTGGCTAAAAAAATTGTGTTTATTTGCAAAGCTTGCACTTTGCTGGCTAAATGAACACTTCTATATGATACACAAACACAGACGTTCATGCACAGCATTCAAATACAATATACATGTTCTTTGATAGTTTATATAATTCACATCACAAAAGACCAGTGAAACTTTTAAAAATCTGACTGTGCACCTGTAACTGTATTGAGCGAGTTAGATTCGGTCCAGGACACTGATTGCCGTCATATGATCCTGCGTGCCTCCATTTAATTTTGTCACCTTTAATGGAGGTGGACTGTGGTCAAAGTCCACTTCACGCACACGTAAGCACACAGTGTGTGCTCAGGAGCAGGGAAAGGCACAGGGAAAAGCTACAGAGCCAGTAAATAACTACGGTTCTGTTCCTGAAGGGGAGGACGTTTAGGGCCCTGTAGTAGAGGCAGCTGGTAGCCTAGTGGTTAGGGCGTTCGCCCTGCGATCAGGAAGGCGTGGGTTCGATTCCCAAGACCGCTAGGCACC
>JBBPCZ010000012.1:17247613-17261300 GCA_037974445.1 Brycinus macrolepidotus
GCCCGCTGCTTCACTTGGTGAATGGGTTAAATGCAAAGGAAGAATTTCGTGCTGTTCACACTGTGTGCTGTGCTGTGGTGTTCATGTATGACCGAATTATCACTATATCACTAGAGACAATGCTGCAGCTGAAGTCATCCATATTTACCTACAAACACAGGTGGCCTGCTCAATAGACGGGGTGATCATGTGAAATGATGGTGTGTAGCACTGTGTACGTGACTGAAGCAGGCACGTTCTCTTTTTAAATGCACAACAATCACCATTCATGCTAAGAGTAGCGACTGTGCTCGTGTTTGACTTTCACTAAAGCAAGAACTCCCTGTTCTGGAGAGCTGAGGGGGCCTCCTATGCTAATCCTCCTTTGGAATCGGATTCCTTCAACGAGGTGGGAGTCTAGCAGGCAGGATGTGGGAGCCAGCTGGTCATCAGCTCAGACAAAAGGCAGCGAGGTTACATGTTACAGGCCAGTTAATTAAGAGTTGTAAACCACTACAATCGCCATCACACGCTGCAGTGCCCAATAGATGAGAGCATGGTAACTGTTACTGACACACTTTTAGGACCCCTAAACAAGAGGTCTTCAAATACGAGGCTTAAACGCTGGTTTCTGGTGCTGGTAGGTATGGTTATCGGTGGTCTGTAAGTTACAGCTACAGTTAACCACTGGTGCTTACAAAATACAGGCTTATATTTACATGGCGAAACTTCCAAGTAACTCGAGTTGACAATGACGTAGTGCGTCAATCACTACGGCCACCAAGTGTGACAATTTAAATATTCAAAAATATTTATATATATCTGCTGCATTAAAAAGGCTCTCAACCTGTTTCTTATGTGTAGCCCTGATTTCAATAAATTTTCTAATAAACTGGCCATGCTTGCTAAACAGATAAAGCCATGCAAGAAAGCTGTTCGCCCTCACGCAACTTAAAAATGGGGTTACATGATTCTGACATTGAGTTAACATCAAAGCTGTAAAAAAAATAAAATAAAAACAGTTTGATACAGCCTTGCATTACAGCCAAGAACAGGGAGTCCAATCAGTCTGGCACAGGGGTGCCCAAACAGTCCAGCACAGTGGCAAAGGGTCAACTGGTGTCACTCGTCAAACAGGTAATCAAGTGAGCTGGTGTCTTTTTTTATGGTGAAATTTGCATCACCACAGGCCCTTTGTAGAGATTGGATACTCCTGTTCTAGCAGCTTAATTTAACAGCAGTCTGCACCTACAGCTATTTCATTATTTTATCAAATTATAAAACCTACAGCAAGAGTGATGGCAAGACATACCAAAAATCACACCAAGAACAAAGTTAGATTTCTGACTAGAAACAAATGCATGCTTTTAAGCGGGGTTCTCTGTGGTGTTATCACATTACTGGCTGTGCTAAAACACGCAAATTTCCTGTGTATTTTCAAAACTTTGTAATACTGACCATTACTGGAAAGCAGCTATTGCCGCAGTAATCTTGATTACATGGTGTATTATTGACTGCTTAGGAAACAAGCTGCACATGGTTGACTTTCAAGCTAGTTTCACAATGCAAAGCCAACCTAAATACTCGTCACCAGGTTCACACTGCAATTACTCACTCCTACAACTCCATACTTACATAGAACTCCAGCTGAAGCCAAGTTTTTTTTTTTTTTTAAAGAGTTAAAGATAAAGCCCGTACATTGAAGGCCAAAGCATTACCATGACTTCAGTGAAGTCCTTGGAAAACCAATGATGTCCATGTCCCTCCAGTAATCTCCTTGTTTGGCCAGTTTATCTTGTTCTTTAAAGAGAAGGTTCTAAAACCTGTATGTATTGCTAAATTTCCCACTGTTTACAACAGGGCTGAGGTCAAAAGGTTTAGTTTTACACCAAGTCACAGATAGAATATGCTTCAATGATGGACATTTTGCAAACAAAACATTACATTTTTCTTTATTCCTGTGCCATGCTACAAAGCTGGATACTCTCTTGATGACAAAGGGAGGACCTTCCAGAAAAGTAGCACAAAAAAAAAAGAAAGTGAACGAATCCAGAAGATGAAAAAGGAGGGGGGTGATCTAAACAGCCTTCTGCAGTCTGGGGCAGTTCTCCTCTGGGAGAGGAGAGGAGAGTGAGAGGAAGAGAGGGATGAGGGGAATGAGAGTAGGTTTACTGCAGAGCACACAACGGCAGAAGTGATTTATGGGGATTGCTGGCCCAGTTCTGCAGACTGCTGGGGAAGCCCTTCCACTAACTACTCACACACTCACTAGTTTTACAGGAACAACTAGTTTTAAAGGAATACCCAAACTACTAAGCCAGGTACGTAATAATGATAAAGAGTGACTAGTTAGCATCATGTAAATGAGATCAAGTGGCATATTCTCCAGTAGACTTCTCTCACAAGCAACCATATAATTTCTATGCGAAGATTTCAGAGTTTAAATAAGAAGAAAATTCTCAATAGCTAAGAATAGTCTGCCTAGAAACAACAGTCCATACATTTTCTTTGTTGGTGAAACGTTGCATGATTCAGAAAGAATATCTTGGGTCAAGGGCTCCACTAAAGGTGATGATATTCTCCTTCCAGGGCATCTGCTCCTTGCATAGCCAGATTCCATCCTATCCTGGCTCACTATTCAACAACTGGGGTATACCAGAGGAAAAAAATCTATACAGCATAGTTTTTCTAGTTTTCAGGCATCATGTTTTTAAATCTGTTGTTCAAAACTTCTCAAATGATCATCTCAGCTTTTAAGCTATGACTGTAAAGTTTGTGCTTTAATGCATTTTCAAACTCCTATTTGAGGATCAATAGTACATCACTTGACATATACATTCAACATCCACAGACACCAAACTCATCATGTGCTTTAGACAAATAACTTCAACAATTTGAAGTAATTCTATTACACGGCCTAGTGTTTAAAATCTTCTACAACCTTCCAAGATGTCATCTGCTCAACCCAAATTCTATTTATCACTACTAACTCCTTTACCATTGTTCACTCACCCTGGCAATGATGAAATTCCAGTAACAAATCAATAACAATACAGATTTGCACCTGGTCACTCTGCACTACTACATTTGGTAAAATAAAGCATAGTTACCATTAAAAGTCACCCACTATGAACACTAAGTCAAGTTTCCTTTATATTTATTCAATAACAGAGCCACAACAGAAATGACAAATTATTATTAACAGGGTTTATCAAGGACTGAATAATAGGTGTCCCTGAAATCTCTTAATAGCTGTTTACTGAATGCTAAATCAGTGGCAACTGTCACAAGACAGGAAACAGAGTTCCCCTTTTATTAAGAGAATTGTCGCAAGATTATGACAACTTCCGCATTCCACGTTATTAGAAGACACAAAGAGGTAAGTTACAGGACATTATGCATTGTTTCCAGGCTGAAAAGAGTAGAGATGACTATAGAGCCCTCAAGTGGAGACCTCTGAGGAAAACGTGACTCGTACACAAGACAGGGTGTGTGGGCGTGAGTGTCTGTTTGTGGGAGGCATTTGAACATGTTTTCACAAATGAATGAAGCCTTAATCTGGCCCAGGGCAGGAGATACAAAGACGGGATATAAGGAAGTTGGGGGTGGGGGCTCAGACATAAGGACATGCTGTTTGCTTCTATACAAATCTGTGTGTAATAAGGCTATTGGCTTAGAAACCCTATTCACTTCCATTTTCATCTTTTCTAACACAAATATAGGGGTACCATACACTAAGCAGCACTGGTCCAAACTAGTACACACACTGTAGCAATGGAGGTTCAAATATGCTCCAAAAGCACCTCAGTAGTTAAAGCATTAATTGCTATGACTGCTAATGTTTCGCATGTAGTCTAAAGGCAAGAGATGCATATGCAAAATAAATATAAATAAAATTACAATTTTCTGACAAGTTCCTTCATCACTCAAACTGGTGTAATGCTAACAAAATTTTTAACATACATAATTCATATCAGACGCAGTTGTGTTCAATAGATAAGCACTACTCCTTCAGAGGAAGCACTCAGTAATAGTCTGTCGCTTCAATAGAGCATCATGCTCTAAGGCTAATTTAAATGTTAAACATGTTACATTACAATTCGAGGAAACACGCAAGTTTCAGGACAGTGCAAAATATGTATATAATTTACACAAATATACAGACGCAAACATCCTTTATGTCTTATTTACTATTTCACTCAACAAGAACCTTCGAATCAGTGGGCTTCAGGGTTCACCAGGTAAACTGGCAGTGGAAATCTTTTCTGCCAAAGCCATAATGTGAATTTAACTGATGGATGCTGGTCAGATGGCAGAGAAAACTAAAACTGTAAACTTACCACAGAGGACAAGTGGTGTGCTCCTCACCTTAAACTAATCCAGCACACAACAGAGCCACAAAGAACTCGCCCTCCTGACGCTTTTAAACGACACCGAGCACTACCATATTTTAGCCTATGACTGCATGCTTAATGAGATATCTGAGGAGAAGAAGGAAGAACATAAAACAAAAACGCCATTCACTACCTTATCTTCAAACATAAGCGCAGTACAAAACATGCTTGCAACTGCCATATTGCCTACAATATTGTGTCTTCCCACTATAACTCTGTAGTTGACTTTCTGGTGCTTTTAACTGGATCCGACAGTCTGCTAAGCGTTTTAGATTTAGTAATTAGGTTTTCAAATGTAGAATACACAAGTTACCTAAAACAGTTTTGGGTTACCAAGAGGTATTACAATTACAATCAGCAAGATAACACAGACCTACTGAGGCAACAGAGAGCTTTTTTGCCTCAGGTAATAAAAGCCAAGGTGGGGCCAATGGACAGGGGGCCCAAGTATCACTTACAAATTGCAGCTATTGTACCCACATCCCTTTCACTTTCTTGTTGGAATATATATTTTTTTTTAAAAAAACACAGCAATACTTACGGCATAATAATACATACACTGTGATCAATGCATCAATTCTAAAGTCTGCAGTTTGACTACATAAGATTGACCTGATACCATTTGAGTTTGTTGCAATGGAGTTTACTTAAACATAAAGTTCAAACGCACGGAATACATTAATGTTAACATAAGCTATTTATAACTTCTGAAACATCATCAAATATCAAATGTTGTCATAGGAAGTTAAGGGACATTAAAGGGCACCTACCGTTTACACACCTGGTGACACTACATGTAAGCTTAGTGTAAAATAGGTGTAATCTAATATGCATACAAGATAAAATATGTGTACAATTTACATTACATTGTGCCTAGATATTTTTGCCAAGAGAAAAAATGTCCCCCAGCAAAAAGCTGCATTAGACACTGATAAAAACCTCTCTAGCGAACACTGACTCGTTTGTCAGACCTGCAGTTGACACTACTTAAAAATCCAATAAACAAACTGAGAAGTTTCTTCTTCTCATGAGTCATGGCTGACAGCAGCGCACACAATGCAAACAAAGCTGGGACGATGGGGCTGGGCGTTTTAGACTGAGTGGGGGATGTCAGATTAGCTGAAACAGCCTACTATGTAACCTGTCGCAAGATCAGGTTTGGCTGTCAAAGCTAAAAAGCCTATGTCTCCGTCAAAAAACCCTGCAAGGCTTCAGTAACGACCTCTTTCCTGAAAACTCAGCCAAAAACGATGTTCTACCTGCTCTATGAGTGAGAGCTAGCATGTAAATGATTAACCTGAGCTGACTTACACTTACTAGAGCATTTCTGCTTTGTGTGTGGCTATGAGTATACAGGGTTAATCCAGTTAGTGCTCAGCCTTGTCCCTGACATTGTTGTGAGGCACTCACTGTGTACGGCAAACGCTTAGCTGCCACACAAGACATGTTAAGGAATAGTGCGGATTAGGGCATTGCATAATGAGAAAACAGAGCTAGAGCTTTACACTGATTTAGAACAGGAGTGTGTCATGGGGAATTCCTCTTCAGCTGTCTGGTGCAACACAGTGCATGAGCAGCAGCAACTTCCAGTAATTAAACTATGCCACATACTCTCGTAGATAAACCACTCCTTTGCTGTTCAATTAAAATGTCCTCCTATTTCTCTGCCTCTCGATCACATGATCACACGTTCGCAAAACTGGTACAAAGCAATAAAGATGGTACTCTCAAAATTCTTACAAATGTATTAAAATATCCCTTCTAATTAGTCACTGCAGCTACTCTAAAGTGCACCTAGATGTTCCACTGCGCACACACAGCTTGTATAATCCCCATAGAAAAGCACTGGAGCAGTAATCCATATCCAATGCCAAGCGTTAGCTAGAGAGATACAAAGCCCCCCCCACCCAGCAGTGGAGCTGCATCCTCTGGAATGACAGACCTCCATCCAATGACTTTGGTTATGTCAAACCCCTGGTCATGAATGCAATGACCCGATGGCTCAGGGGAAGTAAAAAATTATGTCAGGCAAGTAGATAGGCCAGTCACTGCCACTGTTTCTGCCAATCACAGTCACGAATCTGTTCACCTGTGATGCTAAAACTAACCCTTAATTCCCTAACAAGTTTTTTTCTTGAGTCAGTACTGTCACTTAGTGAAAGCCAGTAGGGCAAAAACAATGTCATTATGAAGACAGTACACCTGGGTGGAGGAAGGCAACAGGGGTCATTTGTACTGCTCATACTTGCCCTGCCAAGGCCAGCCGAGCGGAGTCATTATATCAAGGAATCAATAACAGAAAACAGACTTTAGAAGCACACGACAAGAGCCGGCAACATCTGCACTGTGTGCAGGCAAAGCGGAGGGCAGACGGCCTGTCAGCTGGGCCACTTCACGCCTGGACACAACAGGCAAATGACACAATCCAGCAGGTGGAGAAGTTAATCAACACTGCTTAACACATCGTAAAAGTGTGCTTCCCTTCACATTTTACAAGAGAACGCTGCTCTTCACAAGACAAACAGAGAAGACGTTGGCTCTCAGTTTATCACTGATGTAGCATGTCGTGTAAATTAACATAACTTTGCTCATTAATGACAGTAGACCAACTGCATGAGTGAGTTTGAGTGTCATGTTAGTCAGTCAACCAGCAACCAAGCGACAGCATGTAGCTAAACTATGCTACATGTAACCATCTGCCAGTTAAAACTTCAATGCAGAATCCACACCGAAACTTGACATGCACCTCCCCAGAAAAGTACCTGCACGTCACGGTGACGCAGACGGAAACAACTGCATTTCTACTTCATTTCCAGCTCCTTCATCTGTTCTTCTATTTTCCAACTAATTTGAACGTGTAGGAGGAAACGCAATGCTACAAAGCATGCATTTCAAATATCTCTTGATGTCAGCATGTAGATTTGACAATTTGTTCATCACCTGCAACCATTTATTTGAATCAGTGTGCGCACAGTATGTCTATAGCTATTATTTATAGATTGGCAATCACTATTTGAAATTTAGCTTCAGGTAGAAGATAAAACAGGCTGTAGCAGTTAGCTACAAACTTCAAGCAGTGTCCAACCAGTCGCACAAGTATACATGCTCACAACAGTGTAAGTCACCCGCGCGTGCCACAGCATGGACTTTGCGTACAACTATAAATCAGCCTTTATCCGCAATGACATATTATCCAATATCCAAACAGTGAAAGAAGACAGTTGTGTTCCTAAGTGAGCTGTCCCGGATTCTGCATTACTGCAGGACTGCGACTATACTGTGTTGCTCTGGCGATGTCAGTCGTTTACTCCCAATCAACTTTGGCACTAGCAAGCGCTCTATACCTATGTGTATTTACACCGTTTCCAGCGTAAAAGGGGAATCTCTAGTCCCTCTCTTCTGTTTTCAAAATAGTAAAAGACAGACGTAAAATACTGAACTTAAACAAACTGTTACGCTGTAACATTTATATTAAAAAAAACGTAGAAACTCTTTTACTGAAGCTGCAGAGGGCTGATGGACATAAGCCATCCAGGTGGGCATAGAGCCCTAGGTTGAACTTCATAAGACACAGCTCAAGCAACTAAACCTCCATCTGCTCTGCCTGACGCAACCTGGCAGGCCTCTCTGTCTTCCACTTACACTCATGCACAGTAGTAGCGGGCGGAATAGGTAAAACTTTGTATTCTGGTATAATTTAAATTTCTGAAAGTCCTGGTATATATGACGGTGCAGTGATGTGAGCCATACCATGATATTGAACTTTGAAAAGAACTGAAAACCGGACGACTCAAAATACACTTATAACAGGCAGTTGGTTCATTTGCTGGAAAAGGCTGAAGAATTCTTTCATTGGTCTGTACAGTCCTTGATATAGCTGGAAGGCAGCCTGTTCTTACTTGACACCAAACATACAGCATCTGATCTCAAGTAGTGCCACAGGCAGCAGGTCCCAAGTTATTATCAACAAGGCAGGACTCTGCATCAGGGCAATTAATCAAATAAAATCAGCATTAGAACACAAAGCCCCAAATGTGGACATGCCACTTGAGAGGCTTTGGTGACGTGAGCCAGAAAGGCTACCTCAGGCGAACACTCATGAATAACAGTTAACTGGGGGGTTATGGCCCAAGAAGATTACACCATCTTTCACACCACATGGCAGAGTGACCACATACTGTGACTGACCATATGGTACACCCAGGACAGAAGAGGTACAGTCAGTGTCAGAGCACAGCATAAGCTTGTTGCCACGCACCACCAGGCAACAACAAGTGACGCTTTCATCATTATTTTTATTTTTGTAAGTATCTGGTAGTTTTCTGTAAGTATCCCGAGGCTTCAAGGAACATGGTGACATGTCCAGAAGCACTAGCAATGTATTTACAGAGATACAACATGTACCACCACAGCTATTACTACTACTAACAAGATCAATTTTTGCTCTTTTTTTTTTTTTTTTTTAGACATGCTCTAACTCTAAAGTAGATGTAAGAACAAATACTTACAGAATGAGTTAGAGGATAATCTTTAACAAATATAACAGCATAACTGTAGAGTTGTGGTTGTACTAAGTAATGCAAAGATCATGCATTTTAAAACTGATGGTGGATTTTTATTGGTCAAATTTGGATTTTTGGCCTTTGTTTCTCTCTATTTTCCCCCCTGTGTGGACTATGGTCACACATTAAAAACACTAATACATGTTCAGCATCTTCTATAGATCAAAGTTAAACATCAATAAAAACCATTACTTGCTCTTCTTAAATGAAAATTCAGTTACGCTTTAAAATATTGCAAAGTCCTGGCTGCTCGGCCTAAAAAGTCATGAATAATTATGTTACAACATTTTGGTACAGGTGTAGCATCAGTACTCAAACACAAAATGAGCGCTTTCACTTTCCTCATTTTACTCACCCAAATTAAATTACAATACAGAGCAGCCAAAGCTAAAATCATTGGTCAATTTTAATTGTGCATTTTGAGCAAAACATCTGCCCATTCCGATCTTAACTGATTTAAATATGAATCCCTAGCTGTAGTATACTATCTTCTTTAATTTGGTCACAAGTGTAATTTGTCCAATAGCAAGGACTGGAACTACGAATTTCACACAAAGTTTGCCGTCCAAAGACATGGAGCTGCTTAGCTTAGTCTGATTATGTGAGAGCAGGGACACGACAGTTTATTTCCAAAGAACCAGAGATCAGTTTTGTTTGATGATGTTCCATGCTGTGGACTGATATCTGCCCGCAGCACTGAGAGTGTTCAACCAGCGCAGTTCAACAGCTGCGTTACTACAACTATCTATTCTAGGTACAATGAATGTTTTAAAGCAGAATCACACCGCCCTACATGCATTGATGCTCAGACATGTTCAAGTGTGGAAATCTTAATGTCTTGCTACGGTGCACGCCAAATAAATTAATCAATAAACTACAGGTTTCTGAACTGAAGGTAGGAGTTTTGTTGTCAATCTGGACCGTTACCACAGTAACTCGGTTAACCCTGACTGGAAAGAGGTCTGTCACCCTGTATAAACTACTACTATATGTTTTTCAACCCAGACTTTCCAAAGGTAAGGTCAAAACAAATCATCAAAGAAATTTATCTTTTTTTAGCTACAATAAATATATGCAAAACGCACAAAAATACATCTATTGCAATCCTCAAACCCATGTTTTCCATTTTAAGTTAGCCAACCAGAACAGCATTTCTCACTGTTTGCTGCAGGCTGAAGGGCACCCATATGCCAGCTGTCTACACACTAAACACACACAGCTCTGAGCGCAGGGTCTGATCTGCCTGGCTGCATCAGTGACTCTGCATCATGGTCAGCAGCTCTTGTGCTGCTCTGTTTGACCCGATTCGCTACGCGAGCGGCAGCCGCTGAACTAGCGTGCATCCGTGCCTTCTGAGTGTGACTGTACACTACACCAGACCCCAACCTGACTGTCGCAGCAGACAGTACGAAAAACCTACCCAAGACTGAAGCGGTCAGTTGGCAAACTAACTGCAGGTTTGTAAGTCGAAATTTTGCAATTGTGCGCCTCAGCAAACCCTTGCTGAGAGCCACTGTACTTACTCGCCAACCTCCCACTCATCTGTGCAAATTCAGCACACATAAAGGCTTCAGATGAGACTTACTGCGCATAGTATTGACGCTACTAGAGCTGACGACAAGCCAAGTCAACAGAATGTCTCTTTCACACACACACACACACACACACACACTCCCTCAAAGGGAGTCTAAATTAAAAAACCAAGGGAGCCAAATCCTTTCAGAAGAGTAAGTGGCACACATGTAAAGCACATATGAACAGACCTGGTAGGTTTACCAAATTACAAAACCAGAGAAACTACAAGCTTTTCTCATTTCTCTTCCTCTGTGTGCACAGCCTGTGCCACTGTGTTACACCCACATGGCATCCAGTGTGCACAATAAAACAATCACTTGTGTGTAGTTAAGATGTACTTTGTGTGAGCTTACTGGTATGATAACCTACACTACATGTCGACAGGTTCGTAAACACCTGCTCACCCTGCGTTTCTTCTGAAATGATGGGTATTAATGGGGAGCTTCTCTCTTCATTGCTGCACTGACAGCTTTTACTCTTCTCAGAAGACTATTCTTTAGACTTGGAAGATTGCTGTGAAGATTTAACTGCATTCAGCCACAAGTGGATGACAGGGAGATTAAAAAAGCTGTGTGCAAAATGCAGATTTCAGCAACAGGTCACTAATTAGAGGGTGTGTCTAAATACTCTTTGACATATGGACATATGGTGCATCCAGTAACTACTGGCAATTTTGTGTCTTTCAAACTGGGCCCTCAGTGTGTTGAACAGGTGTTGAATTGTTTGTGCTTCTGCGATTCAATAAATCAGATCCTGGTCAAAGATTATGATAACCCCCACCGAATGGTATGTACATGAGATGGTACCCCAACAATAACCACTGCCTCCCCCCCCCCCCCCAGCTTGTATATCCACAAGCTGGGCCACAGGCTTAAAGATGCCACGGCCTGGGTGGCAAAGTGTCTCACCTTGGGCAGTTCTCTCAGCTGGTTGGAGTCGAGCAGTAGCTCCTCCAGGCTGCGGCTGTAGCGGTATATCTCATCGGGTACTGCGTGCAGGGAGCCGTGCCGCTTGTCCACCGACTCGACGTGGCGGTTGCAGCGCCACAGGGGGATACACTTCAGCATGGCCGGGGCAGGAGACCGGCGTCGGTCAGGCGCTCTGCATCAGAGACGCTGGAGAGAGAAGACGGGCAGAGGGAACGGAGGAGTGTCGGGGCGTTAAAATCCCCTCAGCTCTATCCCCCAAAACGACTAATTACAGTGTAAAAAAAAGTCCCCTTTCAGAATCAAGCAGCCCCTGTTGGTCCGGGCCCCTGTTGTTTCTAGCAGACCTCGGTCCAGTCAAGCGAGGGAAACGTGTTCACTTCACACAACTCTCCTGTGAAGAGCAAAAAAAAAAATCCAGCGAATCGACCCGAACCCTATTTTTCTGTCACATACAGCTTTCCTTAATAACACGGGCACATAAGATAAACAGTCTCAGGTTTAAAAAAAAAAAACTATGCCCAAAACGGTTAAGCTAACTGTAAGATCAGACTAGCTCAGTTTCGGCTAGCGGGCTAAATGCGACTCCACCGCGGAGAACTGAGAGCTCCGTGGCCGAAGACCCTCTGGTTTATTTATTTACTTTTTTGGCAGCTACAATATAATGTTTATAACAGCTTGAACTCAGAGTTTCATTCGTGTTCACTTCGACGCCTTCCTACATGCTGCAGCTCGCCAGAGAGTCGGAGCGCGGTCGGCAGGCTATGAGTCCGTTGGAGGCTCGTTTAAAAACAAACAGCAAGCTAACAGATTAGCATCACAGCTAAAGTAGTCGCAGCGTTTACATTCAGCTAGCCGGCTAAGCTACACGTATTGACAGAAATAAACAGGCGATTGTTTTAAAAGCAAGAGAAGTTAACAGCAAAACAAGGCGGCGTCTATGGCCTGACCGGGTGGGAGTCGGTCCGGCCGGGTGCAGCTCTCAGCCGTAGGGCAGCGCGGAGAGGAGACCGAGTCGAGGAGAGAAACCCGGGACAAAGCCGTCCGTGGCGTCGTTACTCATATGGCTCACAGTTCACCAGCTAGCTGCGTCTCTGGCACTAAACAGCTCCTGCCCTTTTCTTTCTGGTTTTGATTTTAAACCGAGCCTTCAGGTGACAGGATCCAGATAGGGTCCACTTCTACCCAGCCAGTTCCCAACTGAGTCTCTCTGAACACAGAGGAACCACCCCCACCATATATCTCTCTCTCTCTCTCTCTCTCTCTCTCTCTCCCTCTCCCTCTCCCTCTCTCTCAGTCTACCCTCCCCTCTCTCTTTCTCTGCCTCTCTCCCTGTTTTCTCCAGAAGAGGAGAGGAGGACATCTAGGAGCAAGGAGGACGAGCCGCACGGCGGAGGAGCTTCAAAACATTTCAGGAAACATTTTCAGACTTTACTACTATATTATTAACAGTATAATAATAATTATTAGATTCTTCTTCTTCTTCCACTTCTTCTTCTTCTTCTTATTATTATTATTACTACTACTGAAGCACTTGTCATTATATTAAAAGGAAACCCGACTAATTAAATCATAGAGACGTAAACTAGTGTATTCATGACGAAGAAGGACATGCAGGGCGCTCTATGGCAAAAAACAATCCAAATAAAGCCAATTATTTTAAGGTTAATTTTTATTATCACCTCACTCGTTATTTTTGACAGTAGGGGTTGTATTTTTGTTGTAGTCCCTGTGGCCCTTGGTTCCCATTGCCGTCACTGTAAATTTTTCACACAGAATCATTAAAACACCTGAATGACTTTTTCCTTCTCAACGAATCGATTGGATTTGGGGAAAATGGTACGAATCTCTTTTAACAGAACTGCTGTGGAATCAGAAAGTTAATGAAACGTATGAAAAAGTACTGGCATAAGTAAGGTATTTAAAAAAAATCCCCACGATTAAAAAAGAAAGCAGAAAAAAGTATTTCCATTTCAGTTGATCTGGATTCAGTTGCGAAAAACTCTCCGATGTGAATAATAAGGTTCTTTACAAGCATTTTTAAAGGACACTATATGGACAAAAGTATTGGGACGCCTGACCATTAAACCAACAGGGACTTTGACGTTGCATTCAAATACACAGACTTTAATACGCAGTTGGACATCCACTTTGCAGCTATAACAACTTAACAGCTCTTCTTGGAAGGCTTTCCAGAAGATTTTGGAGTGTTTCTGTGGGAATTTGTGCCCATTCATTCTGTAGAGCATTT
>JBBPCZ010000012.1:17282610-17297850 GCA_037974445.1 Brycinus macrolepidotus
GGTTTACTGTATTAATGTTATTTGTATTTATTGTGATATTAGTGTTTTAACACTAACTTAACACGACTGCCCAGTAGCAAACAGCTTTTAATTATAATTTTCTCAGGTGCCTAATACTTTTGCACAGTACTGTATATATATGAAAGTAAACGGTCTTTGCAAGTTGCAGTGGAGTAAAACATCAGACATGCCTGACTTTTGTGTTTCTCTACAATGAAAAACAGCCTAGACACTTCTCCTGTTTTTCCTCACAGATTTTGTTGCTCTCATCAAACTGGGGTTTTGTGGAGCACCAACAGGACCGAAAAAGGTTCAAGGTAATGACATCTTGCATTTACCCAGCGGTCTGCTGGACAACGATCACTCATCACAGTTTGATTGTAAAAGACCAGTTTGTTGCTGTTATTCCATAAAGTCCGCATCTGAATACATTCAGTTCAATAAAACCGTGCACCAGAACATCACGTGCAACATTCACTGTTTTCTAATGTCTTTATTATCTGTATTTTAGTTACAAACAACTCGGGGGTGACCCCAGAGGGTCTGTGCGGTGCCTGGGTTAAAGAACCTGATGGAGGGTATTTTACATCCCCTAACTATCCTGAGAAATATCCTCCTGATAGAGAATGCACCTATATAATAGAGGGTAAGTGTGTGGAATGCTTGTAACATCAGTAACTGTCACTGATTTTCTTCTTCTCGTGTGATTCTGAACATGGTGTGTTTGTCCTCTCTGACATGTCCTTTTTAGCTTCACCGAGGCAATGCGTCGACTTGTACTTTGATGACAAATACTCCATAGAGCCGTCGTGGGAGTGCAAGTTTGACCACATCGAAGTCAGAGACGGCCCGTTCAGCTTTTCTCCCATCATTGGCAGATACTGCGGACAGCAGAGCCCAGCGTACGTCAGGTCCAGTGGGCGATACCTTTGGATTAAATTTGTTGCAGACAGCGAGCTGGAGGCTATTGGATTTTCTGCAAGATACAATTTCACTCAAGGTGAGGGTGGAGTTTAGGGTTAAGTCAGCAGTATACAAAAGCATGTCCTTTACATAAGCCTGCTAAATCCTCTGCAGTTTGTGTGTTTGTGGGTCATGTCTTTACTAATGTTAAAGGACATATGGTATATGGCTTTAGACTGTAATCAGTGGTTTCTTTATCAGGTCAGTGTTAAGGTAAGCAGTTTTATTTGTTAATTTGCTCTAATTTTGCTACAGTGACTCTTGACATATGAATGTGTTCTGAACTGGAAAATATCAGGTGGGGTATTTTTTCCCCATTAATTTAAGAAATTTGTTATCCAAAGAAAGCCATGTATCTTCGTTTTTTCCCGTCACTTTAACGCAGAAACTTTCACGGTGAATGAGCTATTAGAAATGCTACAAAATGACTTTGCAATTAGTGCTTTACATGAACTTCAGAATATTAGAAGTAGAGAATATATGGCCTTTTCCTGTCAAGTTCCCATTTTGGACATTTTTAACAGCTGTTTAAACTTGGCTTACTATTACACTTGATAAAACCACATGATTATATTAGTTTACCATAGCCTACATAAGAAAGACTCACAAAGAAATAGGCAGTGCCATGTGAGATCTTTAGTATGCTAGCATACGTTTTGAGTATTTAAACCCGTTTATCGTAGTTTACTGTCTCTGAAATGAACACAGACTGGGGATGTTTAGCTTTTGGGTTCTTCTCTGTGCTGTCTGTTTGGATATGTTAAATCCATCGTCCACATAGTCCTCATAAGAAAGCTCACTATTTGTAGTGCAGGCACACATGCAGCAGCTGAGGGGGGGTGGGGGAGGAGGAGGGGGAGGTTAGTGTAGTCTCTCATCCCAGTTAATGAAAGCTTGTCTTTAGGAGAGTACATTCTACCCCCCTCACCACGCTGAGCGCTGGGCTCTGCATTTATCCTCAACAGATTTGACTCGGGATGAAAGATTCACTTCACAGCGCATGTATGTTTTGCAGACAAACAAATCGACAACTTTTATACATAAAGACAGACACCTTCTCACTGATTAAAACCATTAGGTTCTGCATTCCTCTACATTTGCATCGAGACATCAGCACTGGGTGTAGAATTGCTGTTCATTTCAGTTAAGTTAGCAAAGAAAAGTATTGGTGTAGCATATTTTAAGGCATTTGATGCTTCATTAAAATTAGTTTAATTAATAATAAACAAATGAAAAACTGGTGTAATTTCTGAAATAGGGCTGCATGCTCAATGAGACAGGCCTTAGAATGGTATAAGATCAACTTATTCCTCTGATTACTTGCTGTTTGGGTAGAAATCTGTGTTGTTTACTCAACTACTAGCCACAGATGCCTAATAAACCCAAAGTATTAACACTCATCCATCCCTAAATCCTGTCATCAGTCTTAGGATAATGAATTAACCACCATGTGATTTAGTGAAAAAAATATCAGGTTCACAAATTGTGGAGTCTGTGAAATGAAAACATTTTTTTGGTATCTTGTATACTTTCTGCAGTTGCCAGTATGTTTATCTGTTGATCTGGAAAGCCTTTGCTTCTTAAAGGACTGCTAAGGTTATGGTAAATATACAGTTCCCTCCAGTCCTGCTTGCACTCGCCCTGTTACATCAGCATTGCTAAATAATCCGTGCCAAGCTGCAGCAGAGGTAAGAAACCATGAGAGGATTAGTAAGGATCCCTGGATGATTTTTAGATTGAATCCTCAGTTACACTGATTCGGTTTGGGAACTCTGAAAAATGAGAATATTTTGAATGCAAATCTGCTTTGTAGGTTTTTTTTTTTTTTTTTTAGGATTGATTTAACAAAGAACGAAAGATAAAACGTACAAATTACATCAGGAAAAGTATACCTTGAAGCCCTATGTCTCTATACTGTGCTTCTCATGGAATAGGGCAACCTAATCTGTATGAAGCTGGTACAAGGATTTTTAATCTATGCACAATCATGACTGGGAGGCCTCAGGACATCATTTCTCGTTCCCTAATCCTGCATGTACAGTTATCATGTGAGGGAAATGTGGGTGATTGCTCTGGACCACTGGCAGGACGTCTTTCAAGGTTTGGGAGAAAAACAGTTTTGTGTATTTGCAGGCCTCTCTGACTGTAAATCTGAACTGAGAATTCATGTTAACAGTTATATTGCATGTTAATACTTGACCATGGAAGTTTCATTTAGTAAAAATAGATATACCTGCCATAGGTCACAAGGATGTAAAGATCTGAAGGTTTAATGAAAAGAAACATAAACAACTGAACAGTAGAATACACAAATTCCATTATGGTAGCTAATTCACCACTGATTAATTAAAGCAAAGGGTCAAATAATGCAATGACAATCTGTGATATTCAAGGTCAGACAGAGAACAAAATAAGTAGTCAAATACACTAGATTCCACTGTTTAGAAAAACAATCATGAGCCAGAGAAAAGAGTTTAAAGATCCTTGTCAGTAACTGGTTTGATAATATGCAACTGACACGTTCATGAAACCACAACAACTGAAGCCATCATTCCCTGACAGGTGTGCCGTGTAAGTTTTCTCTAATGATAGGGAGGGTAAGAAAGAAGCCATGAGTCACTCAAAGAGTATATTAAAGTAAGTGCCTGAATATCTGATAATCCTCAGGGTAAGTCAGGGGTTTAAAACTCACAGACCTGCAGATATTAGCATTTCTTTCGTTTCATACAGTGAAAGCAACTTAAACCAAAAGATTTGTGAATTAGTTCATAATTTAAACCAGGTGTGATAAATGTGGCAGAAAGCAAAGCCCTGCAGTATTGTTGCCCTACAGGAACTGGGTATGACATCTGTGCTCTAAATGAAGTGAAAAATGTGATGAACGTTTACATTTCCCTTCTTCTTGCATATGCCAGTTTTTATAACTGGTGTTTTCTGATTGTTTTTTTTCTTTACATTTTCACAATTATGTAGATTGATTAATTCATTCATTAAATTCATTAAATTTAGTCACTTAGCCATCTCAGGGAAAAAGGAACCATGCAGCAGCATTCATTTGCACAGAGACGTTTGTACATGTTTTTCCGGTTGCGAACATAACCGTTTTGTGTTCCGTTCATTTCCGTTTTGTGTTTTGTAAATCCTGATTTGTACGTCCAAAACCAAATCCATAGATTTTAAGACGCATATAGATGAGGAGTTCTTCCACGGTTTCTCATTTAGCCAGAAAACTTGATCCATTAGGAGGGGACATTATGGCACATTCATTTTTAATTCAACTTCACTTTTTGCTTTAATAATCCAGTTTAGCTTTCCACAGGATATGAAATTCAAAATTGATGATTCAAAAATGGTCAGATGAACTACAACACCACAATGATGTGACAAGCCATTATTCCAGTTATCTTGACTATAACATTCCGCTTGCTTTACAGATCCTGATTTTAAAGATGTTGCAATCCCACTGACACTTCCATGTGAGTTCAAGCTTATTCTGTCCAAACCACCCAATACTAAGTGCACAGTAGGCAGCATTGAATTGATCGTTGGGTTTTCATCATGTTGCAGTGTGCGAATTTGAAATGAGTGGGCCTGAGGGGATTGTGGAGTCTGTAATGGTGTCAAAAGAGGGCAGGGCTCTGCAGACAGAGGCAGTGGACTGTAGATGGTTTATTCGAGCCCCGCCTGGGTCAAAGGTAATGCCCCTCTCACAGAGCACTCACTAACGGTTTTTGATACACATGTCGCTCTTATAGAAAATTTGGAAAAAAAAAAAACTCTTTTGTTTCTATTGCGGTTATAAAGTCACAAAATGTTAATGCAAAGAATGCACTGTATAGCAGTCCATGCTCCCATGATTTAATAATCACGTACATATACACTTTGTATGCACTTTGTATGACTTTTTATGGTGCATCAACTTCAGGTAGAGCTTTCCAAAAACCAGCAGTAAATTTGCACTCATGGATCACAGTCTTTATCATTAATTTCCCATGTTTGACAAAAAAAGAATTACATGACTCTCCTGCAGATCTATTTGCGCTTCCTAGAGTATGAGATGCAGAACTCCAATGAATGCAAGCGCAACTTTGTGGCTGTCTACGATGGCAGCAGCTCGGTGGAGCACCTGAAGAATAAATTCTGCAGCACAGTGGCTAACGACGTCATGCTGGTCACCTCAGTGGGAGTCATCCGCATGTGGGCCGATGAGGGGAGCCGCAAGAGTCGCTTCCGCATCCTCTTCACCACCTTTCAAGAACGTGAGCCACTTTACCTAATAGCCACTATTGCATTTTAGTAACACCACACTTCACATCTAAAATACCAAAAAAAAAATTTCACTCTTCAATATATGCTTGTAAATAGTGGCACACTACCATCCTTATGCCACCCTCTTCTCAATGTTCCTTAGCTCCATGTGAGGGAGACGCTTTCTTCTGCCACAGCAACATGTGTATTAACCACACGCTAGTGTGCAATGGTATCCAGAACTGTGTCTATCCATGGGATGAGAATGGATGTAAAGGTATGCTACTCTCATACTAAAGTTACAATACGTACTCCAAAGATATGGAATATTTTGCCTCCCTGTCAATCTTGTACTTTCTACAGAATTTTTAAAAAGCAATTCAGAGTTTTGTAAAGCTTCCTCTTCTTCTTCAATCCATACGGCAGTGGTTATATGTTTTATTCTTCACAATAATGCTGATGAATGGGAATCAACAAAACCTGATTAATTAAATAGCTCAGTGAATAATCTGCCAGTTTGGTTTTTATTGATCCCAGAGGAAACTGCTTAAAAATTGCTTCTAAAATTTGCTTCTTTAGATCTGCACTGAAGCTGCAAGTCTAATGTAGCTAAGATGTATTGGACATTTATAACTCACCAATAAGCTGATAAACAATGTCAAATTGACTGGTTTAGAGGGTTACTGGTGTGGCACTGTATGACATACTGGCTTCATCTGCATGTAGTCCAATCATTTAATTGACTACATGTAAATGTGACTAATAGGTTGAATGAGAATGAAAATCAGATCCCAATGAGAGTCTTTGTATACATTTTGGGAATGTGTATTTCTTTCCTGATTATTGCAACAACAAAAAAAACAGCCCAATGAGGAAACAAACTTTAAGTTTAAATTATGCCAAAATCTAAATTCTGCTTAAGAAACACATAACAGCAAAGGTAAAACAAAGCAAAACCAAACACTGGAAATTTGGTGGATCAGCTGAGAGGAATCACAAGCTTCTCTTTGTTATGGTGACAGATTGCTCAGATTCCAGTAACTTTGTCAGGTTTAAGGTACAGGTGAAGAGTTCATCTGGAATGAATTTATTCAGACCGATACAGGCATGCAGACTTAGCAGCTGTTATCTACAGAATAGGTGCATGTACAAAATTCATGCTTCCAGATGCTACCCTATCTTTGCATTGTACTGTTGTCCTTTCAGGTCTTTACTGATTGACAGTGTTTGGGATCGGGGGAAAACTGTAGATTAGATTTACGCTTTACGACATTTTCTGAGTACTGAATAGCCTCATAGACTCATTTTAGTTGCATTGCCTCCCATCCAGAGAAAAGGAAAGCCACCATCTTGGAACACCTGGACAACACCAACATGACCATAATTGGGGTCACTTGCGGAGTGGTGTTCATTCTGCTGACCGTTTCAATCATCATCCAGATCAAGCAGCCGCGCAAGAAGTACATCATGAGACGGGACGACTTTGATCCCGCCCTCCTTCACGAGGCCTTCGAGCCGCCCCACTACGAGCTGTGCGCGTTGCGGCGGGCAGCGTCAGCTGAGGCTGAGCCCGAAGACTTCCCCAAGCTGCAGCGCTCCTCCTCCAAGTGCATCCACGGGCACCACTGTGGCTCGCAGGCGTCTAGTGTACGGGGTAGCCGCAGTGACCTGAGCTTGCGGGACGCTGCCACCATCCTCTCCGAAATGCAGGCAGTGGCACCACAGCCTCCTCCCCTCCAGCATCACACCTTACCTGGTGGCCGGAGGAACATTGTGGTGATGAAGCACAGCTACTCCCAGGACGGCGCTGAGGTATGTGAACTGGATGACGACCTGGACGGGCCCACCACCAGCCACGGCCATGGGCGAGTGGGCATGGACAGGACTGTGCACCGATCCATATCCAACGACTTCTGACAGACACTTTTATGGCTATTGCACACTGATACCACGGAAGAAGATCTAGCTGGACATCGATTTGTTTTTCATGTTAGCTTGAGAAAACCAGAAAGGAACCCCAAAAAAATCCATTACCATTGTGCATACACAATCAGTTTTGTATTATTCAATTGACATGTGTCTATAGTTAATGCTATACATTGTGTGGAATGTGGTGGAGCTTATACACGTTGAATGCACTTTTAATTCTTTTTTGGATTTATGTGGTGAACTGATGGAGTCTGAGGGAGTCTTGACTCACAAGCACTGTACGTCTACTGTGCATTTAAGGATCTCAACAGTTTTTGATGTTTAGTGTGATGTCATTAATGTGGAGGCTGTGAATGAAGCTTACTTCTACCACTGAAATATGTTCCATTGATTCAAATGACCCAAGCCATGTACGTCTCCGCCTCTAACATGTACAACGTTGCATTTGTTCTTCATCTCTTAATATATACAAACATACGGGCCTATGTAAATTTTGTTTCTTGAAATTGTATGTCATGACCTTATCATCACCGTATAACTGTTACATGTAACTGTTTCTACCTTTTACAAGTTTATTAAACATTATACTGAATCTCATTTTTACCTGTCAAGTCTACACAAAGTACTTGTTCTTGTCTCCTCATCAAGCCTTACATAAGAGGCAACGTAAGTTCTCTCCAATCACCACTCCAGTTTTATCTGTTTAATAAAACTGAGAGAGAAATCTTCACTGTAAAAAATGGTAACCTAAAAAATAACTTTCTTTTATAAAACATATAAAAACTATAACATTCATTCACTTGTTACCACATCTTTTCCCACGTACATGACATTTTAATCTAGAAAACACAGCTGAGGATAACGGGTAACTTAAAGGAAAAAAGCAGGTTCACTGACTGTATGGAGTAGGTTCTATCTGCATTTTGTCAATCCACTTGTAAACTAAGCACCTTTGACCAAAGGCCTGAGGATTAACCTTTTTTTTCCATGGCCCCAAACTATACCATCTTTTCTGGGAATCACTTAGGTCATAATCCCTGGTCAGCCATTACTTTTTGACAAAGAAGGAGAACCACATTTTCTGGTGAATGGTCAGACTGAAGAGGAGAAATGTATGAACCCTGTCCTAGAAGGTGTTGTCAAGACCTGCAGCTTGTATAGTCTCAGACTGGAAAAGGACAAGGACCCACTGGCCGGGTGAGTAGAGTAGTTCCTCTTATTTTGGAATAAGTGGGTAGAATTGAACGTCCATGTACACCAGTGGTGGAGAACTCTGGCCCTGGCAGAACAAATGTGACTGATGCCTGGTCCTCAGATTGCCAGGAACCTCAAAGCACTTATGACTCTGGATTCACTTACCACAGTATGGATGGCACTAATGCTTAAAATGGATTTAATGTCTGTGGGACTTCGAACAGCAATGGAGCTACTCTTAAATGAAATTAAATGAAATAAAACTATCACAACATCTAGTGTGAACTTGCTTACTTGCATCCTACGGTGGACCCTGAGGAATCTCTGAAGCAAGATTTTCTGGTTTAATGATGAGGACAATAGTCAACTACAGTAGTTCCTGGCTGTTTTAGCCCACGCTTCCAATAACTGGATGCACATTTCAGCTAGAACTCATGTTTTGTCCAGTGAGCTTAAAACATATATATATGAATGACAGCCATCATCGCTCTCATAACACAATGAACAAGATGCAAATAGTGATTCAAGGCGAGCTGCATTGAATCACTATTTGCATCTTGTTCATTGTGTTATGAGAGCGATGAACAAGATGCAAATAGTGATTCAAGGCGAGCTGCATTGCTTACACAGTATGTCAAACATCGCCAGCAGATGGAGCCAGAGTATAAATAGAAAATACTAAACAACGTTCATGGGAACATGATCATGTTCTCCAGCAGAACATTGCCTCCACTGGTTTGTCTTCTTCTCACAGTGCATCCCGGTGCCATGTCTTCCACAGATAAAAAATCCACATACACCCAGTCACCCAAATCATGTAAAAGAAAACAGAACTTTTAGGCCCAGGTGGCCTTCTTCCAGTGCTCTTAGGTCCAGTTCCATCACTTGTGTGACCTTTGTAGATGCAGTAGACAGGGGTCAGCATGGGTGCTCTGACCAGTCTGCAGCTACACATCCCCTGATGCACCAAGCTGTGATGCAATCCCTTCTGCCCTTCTGTCAGTTTTGACCAGATGGGATAACCTTTGCCGACCCTGCAAAAGGTGGAGCACTTGGCTCTCAAAACATTATTGCCAGTTTGTGGTTTGTCCCTTTGGAGAGCTCTGACCCACCATCTGACCATAATAACTTAGTTCTTGTCAAAGTCACACTAATCCTTACACCTGCCCATTTATAGTCCAATATATCACAGACCATGGCATGCGCAGTTATAACAAAAATGCAACAGAACTATGACTCTGCCACATTACTACCTTTAAAGACAAAGATGTTGGAGATGTTTTCCCTGCAATATTTTTAGTTAGTCACTTTGCGTACATTTTTACCATCAAAAACAAAAGCACTGAAAGACCTATTAAATCTTTTAAAGATAAAGAAAATATGATCTTAGATATAGAAGTACTGTAAGACTTAACGTAAGATGCCTTTTAAGGCATCACTACAAAACTGAAAATCGGCCTTTTATTAACGTTAATAAACACACACATACACACACATCCTGAGATGGAGTGGATGCTCTATAAGAGTGGTGAAGTTATCTTCCCACAGACTAAACCTAACTGATCCTAAACCAACTTGATCCTTGGAATGATTGCCTTGATCAGCTGAATGAGGGGTGTTAGATTTGGGCTGGAGGTGAAACCTGCAGGAAGGTGTTTGTCCAGGGGCAGGCCTGGCCTGGTGACTACTGCTCTGTTACGTCCGACCATATGCAGTTATTTCATGCCACTGAACTGTCAAGGTGGCACTTTACTTAATACTAATGCTAATAAATATCATCTTGTCATGTCCACATTTGCTGCTTTTCTACAGAAATCACAAAGAATTCTTATCTTGCACAAAATGTATCAGTATTTGTACTGGAATACTAACATGGCCATTACTGGACTGAAGCTGAAAAAGAAAACAGTTTACGTGAGTTTTTTTTTCTTTCATTGATCCAGATATTTACTCGGTCACTCACTTGTTGCCAATCAGATTCACAATCACCTATCACAGCTCTCCGCGTTCACAACGGTTGTCACGGTAACAGGTTGTCACGGTAGCAGGTTGTCACGGTAACATGCATACAGGCGTTGAACAGGATCATATGGGATTTGGCGCCACCTTCCGGTCAACACGTGTAACAGAAGAACATTTATCTTCTCACATAAATAAAACAACAAATGTGAAAATGTCCAGTTGTTTCGTTCACATGCTCACATCCTCACGCGTGCTGTGGTGAACCAGTGCAGTCAATATCAAACAGGGAGAGAGAGGGGCTGCGTCCCACACTGCATAGTGCCACAATGAATAATGTTTGAGAAATACTATACAGTTATTCAATAAATACAAGGGTCAGTCTAATTTGCAAATGATTGCTTGTTTGTGGTGGGAGGGGGGAAAATGTAGCAGTACCTATCATGGGATATGTGGTTAAAGTGCCCATTTGTGCCGTTTTTTCCCCCCCACTTACTACTTAAAACCAGATATAATTCAATTTTGGATTACCATGTCCTAACTTCTCTACATCCCATAGCATTAAATAGGCTGTTTCTGTGCCTTCAATACTGATGTGAATGATCTCTGTTTCTGATTGGCTGCCTCCTTGAAAATAAGTTATAACCTGACTGATCACCATTGGGGCCCCAGGTCACCACCTCATCCTGGATCTACAATCGCTGGAGCTCTTTGCCCAGCCCTTTGTCCTCGACTCGTTCGGCTGCTTTCGACTCCACACCTGCTCCTCCCCCAACCAAGAGCAACTGCTGTTCAAAGCTCTGGTGGAGTTTATTGTTCCTGTTGTTGTGGACTAAAGACTCTCAAGCTACTCTTCCAACAAAATCTACCTCTACTGACTCTTAACTGTACCAACTCCGTTAGCTATAGATGGCCAATCTGGCCAACAGCGTTTAAGCTGTACACTAAGGCCTTCTATCGTTAGTTTTCCCAATATAGTCTCTCTCTCTCTCTGGGTCAGTCAGAGGAGGATTGGTTCCCCCTTTGAGTCTTGGTTCTTCCCAAGCTTTCTTCCTCCAGCTTTAGGGAGTTTTTCCTTGCCTTTGTCACCTTTGGCTTGCTCACTAGGGGCTCAGACCTGGATTCTGTAAAGCTGCTTTGTGACAACATTGGTTGTAAAAAGCACTATATAAATAAAATGGAACTGAATTGAAAACCGAATTTGATCTGAAACACTCCTGAATGAACGAGCAGTAGGCGGATTCATGTAAATACAGTGAATTCCAAATGCTGTTTTGGTAGATTAGTTTCTGTATATGGACTGTATTGGGATGAGTTGGGGTGACTTTTATGATCCAGAACTAAACATCCAACATCAGTACCTGACCTCACTAATGCTCTTGCTGCATGCAACGAAATCCTCACAGCAATGGACCGACATCTACTGCAAGGACGTGCTCCAGTCGTGGACTCCGGCGTCCAACATAGTTTGGTGGTTCTGTATATCATACATATATTCACTGTACATGTGTACATACATAGATATACTTATCTAAGTTTACATATACATATAGATTTTTCCAATACATACATCCATATTTTATATTTCTTGATTGTATAGTGTACATTTTATACTGTACTGTTGGTATCGTTTTTATTCTATTCTATTGTTTTTTAATTTTCGCTGCTCTTACCTTTGTACTGTCCACTTTCTACCGTGACAATGCAAATTTCCCACTTGTGGGACTAATAAAGGTTTATCTTATCTCATCTTATCTTATCAAAACCTTCAAAACCTGGCACGTTACGAAACGTATTCCATGTTCACATACCAATTCGTTTATTTCGAGAAAGTTAGTTTTAGATGTTTTGGTCCCTTCAATGAAGAGTGTGCGGAGAGTACATCACCCTCCAGTTCAGTAGGCTGCGCTAGTGGACTTCAGATCAAGGAGAAGTACAGGACAGGACAGGACAGGACAGGACAGGGCTCTACAGCACAAACGCACAACTTAAGGCTCCATAAGAGTTTTACACACTGGGGAGTCCTCTTTGCACACAAATGAGTCGTGATGTGTCTTTGAAATGATCAGACTCCCAGGTGATCGCGCGGTTCTCTGGGGCTGGTGATGTCACCGAGCTCAGCTGAGGACCCCCAGTCCGGCTGGGAGATGTCCGGTTCTGCTCAGGGGGAGAGGACTGGGGGCTCCTCGGTGGTACAACGGGCAGGAATCATCGCCACGTGTGCGGTCGGGGGTTCTCTCCTCGCGCTGTATGCCGTCACTGCGCCCTTTGTTGCCCCCGCCCTGAGGAAAGTGTGTCTTCCGTTTGTTCCTGCCACCACCACTCAGGTCAGAAACGTGCTGGACGTTTTACGAGCGAGATCGGGCACTCTTGTAGATATCGGAAGTGGCGATGGACGAATAGTGAGTCATTTATACTTTCCTTTTCACGCTTCAGTGATTAAAACCTTGCTATGATGTGCTGTTTGTCCAAAAGAATCCGGACTCCCGAGTTTAGCTGCTTTACGTTGCCTCCTCTGCAGACACACAGCTTTTATAATCTCATGTCCAGTGCCCAACTTTGGCTCCAGGGGTGTGACGCCCCCTCCCAGCACTGAGATGTGAAGGGATTCTGTAGAGGGATATTGAGCCCCATCCAGTAGCTTTAGGATAAGTTGGAGCGTATTTTGTGTCCCAGAAGTAATCATCCATCACCATCACAACTCTTCTTGTGGCTGCATGCAATCAAATCCTTACAGCAATGTCCTAACATCTAGTCAAGTAGTCAAGTCAAGCAGGTTTATTGTCAGTGCAACCATAAGCACAGTAAACGGTGAAATGAAACGTTCCTCCAGGACCACGGTGCAACACAAGAACAAAAAGAGAAACACCACAAGACTACATAAATGCAGACAGGACAAAATACACAGAGTGAAAAGAGAGTGCAGGGGTGCCTAACCCTGGTCCTGGAGATTGGTGTCCAACACAGTTTGGTAACTTCCTGTGATGCACTCTCTCAAAACCTGCCAGTTAACAGGTGAGTTGAACCAGGTGTGTTTGAGCAGGGAAATCCGAAACGGATCCAGGGCCGAAGTTGGGCATCCCTGATCTGATGTAAACCTTCCCAGAAACAATGGATGAGCAGGTGTCTACAGACTTTTGGACACTATTTAGAGAGGAACATGCCTGCTGATTGAACAAGTTTAAAAAAAATCATTTGTTCTGACAATGTAAAAAGAGAAGGCTGAAAACTAGAAAACACCAGGTGAGGGCAGTGAATATAGGGGTGGCAAATGTGCAGAGGGAAGTGTGTGTGTGTGTGTTTGGTTCCCTCTAAACATTTAACCTGCGTAATGCAGAATACCTGTGTTTTTATAACCCCTCTCTTCAGTGATCTCTTTGAAACTTAAGTGTAAAATAGGAAAGAAATGATGACAATCACCTGTTAAAAATGGGGTATAAACTTTGCTGATACTTGCCACATCCCTGATTTGTCTTGTCCTCTGTAGGTTATAGCGGCGGCAAAGGAGGGTTTCAGGGCAGTTGGCTTTGAGCTGAATCCATGGCTGGTGTGGTACTCCCGTTACAGAGCTTGGAGGGAAGGAGTTCATCACCGCACCTCTTTCCATCTATCAGACCTGTGGAAGGTAAGCATTTGATAACACAGATGCTTACACAGTTTTTCTACATGTTCTTCCAAGTATCAAATGAAGTTTCAGTACCTTCCAAAATCTATATCTTACTGTAAGATGTAGAACCTTTTAACCATTAGAACCATTAGAAAGCATGAGGCAGTGGCTGGGAGTCCAAGAGAGCATAATTGGTCTTGCTATCTGTGGGTGGGTTGGATGGCCCTTCCTCTCCCTGTCATTCAGCGTCTGGTGGCTGCCGTTACAGAATCAGTGGTTATTCTCCTCCAAGTATGTTGAGCTGTCCAGTTGGTGGGGCTTCATGTGGCTCAGAGGAGGCACATACTTGCCTTCACCCTCCCGGTGTTGGGTTTAAAACAATGCAATTGCCCTTGTTGCCTGACTCTGGACAGAGTAGATTTGACATGTTTATGGTGAAGGTGCATGACCTCAATGTGATAGCATAAAAAAGGAGCCCCCAAAGCAACAATAGGTGAAAGGCAATTAGCACTCCCCCATGATTTTAATTATTACAGAAGTATCTTGACTGTGTGTAAATGACAAACCCTGAGTCGAGTGGATGACCACACTGTAAAGTAGCACAGGGGCGATGTTGAATTGAAGTGTAAAATATTACCTTTGTTAGTCTAACCCATTTATTTTGTTTTGCATCAATTCATTCTGAGTATTTGTGAGTTTAATAAAACCAGTTCAATTGCTTGTTACCACATGAAGTATATTTATAGGTTGAGCTGATACAGTGCTGGGGGCACAGACACACAGAGTCAGGCCTTTCCCTGTTCATTTTTAATGACCAAGACAACCAGTTTAAGACTCCATTCCTTTAGAAATTCCTTTCTACTATGCTCAGTAAAACACCTTAACAAATCTACCCTTCCTCCATCCTTTCAGGCTGACTGTGAACGTTTTCTGGTACAAATGCCCAGGCTTTTTCATGCTTGTCAGATTGCTGTATACGGTCATGATATTGCACTGGTAAACATGGAACAGAGTAGAAGTTGAACTGTTTTGTCTGTAAATATTGCCTTTTTTTTACCTAAACTAATTTTCTGCTATGCATTGGCTCAATCTAAGTATTTGAATGAGTTGGATAAAACCAGTTAAATGTACAATATCCTGTACTTTATTCATGCTTCAAGGTCCATTTGACATTTGTGTGAGATATGTTTTAAAAACGTAATTCCTTTTTTCACGTGAACACATTCTAATCTCATTATGTCCTTTCTAATTAAAAAGGCTATATTGTTGCTGTGTGTGTGTGTGTGTGTGTGTGTGTGTGTGTGTGTGTGTGTGTGTGTGTGTGTGTGTGTGTGTGTGTG
>JBBPCZ010000012.1:17297950-17312306 GCA_037974445.1 Brycinus macrolepidotus
CAGGCAGTGACAGTAACAAGGCTATCAGCTCTACTCACTCCAGGGTACTTCCACTACTCTAGATAAGCTATGTGCTTCCACTACATTCCTGTTGTTACTGGTATCTCCAGAAGGTATCGCTGTCTAAAAAGACAGAGAAACCTGACCTACCTGAGGACTCTACAATATTCAGCTTCTGCTCACGCTCCCTTCTCTGTGGGGCTGTGGAACTGTCAGTCTGTAGTCAATAAAGCTGACTTAATCCCTGCATATGCTAACCAGCTATCCCTTGATCTGCTTGCTCTCAATGAAACCTGGATCCGACCAGAAAAAGCAGCTACCCCAGCTGCACTCTCTACAAACTATGCACTCTTCCTCTCACTACCGCCTCCTACTAATTATGCCTCTTTCAAATACAATGCTATCCTGGTATCCGCTCCTGTGAAACTCTCTGTAATAGCCATCTACCACCCACCCGGATTTTTGAGCAATTTTGTGGATGAACTAGAATATTCACCTTGACAGTCCCAGCTCAGCTGACTTCATGTCCCTGATCTACTCTTTTGACCTCAGCCTGGTTTGCAGTCCTCCAACCCACAAAGCTGGCAAGGCACTTGACCTCATCCTTACTAGGAACAGAGCAGCTAACTGCATTCATTTCACTATCTGCCTTCCAGAACAGTCCCCAGTTTCTACATGTCAGGTCTCATACCGCCGCAACCTATGCAACCTCTGTACAACTCATTTTTTATCTGCATTGACTCCTCTCAGCACATTTTCCTCATTCGAGGTCAATGATGCCACAGAATCTCTCTCTGTTCTACATTAAGCTTGTGTCTGCATAGTCTGTGTCTGCTTTCCACCAAACCAGCTTGCTCTAGCCTGCCTCACCCATGGCTGACAGAGACCATTTGAAAGCTGTGAATCGATCTCAGAACTGTTGAGAGAAAATAGCATAAGTCCAGGGAGCCAGCTGACCTTAAAAGCTGACACTCGAAGCCTATTCTCTACCTTCAAAACATTACTCTCACCTCCCCCACCTCCACCAGACACAGACCTCTCAGCAAAGGTATTTGCCTCCTTTTTCCCTGAAAAGGTGGCAGCTATCAGTAGCCAATTCTTTAATTCACACAGGGCCAACCCTTGTCACATTATACCTACTTGGGTTGAAAGTGCATCATTACTTTCTTTTACCCCTCTCGCAGAGAGCGAGATGTCTAAACTCCTGACTTGTAGTCATCCCACTACATGTCCGCTCGACCCTATCCCTACACGGCTCTTCCAAGCCATCTCTTCAGCTATCATGTAAACTGTCATGCATGTGGTTAGTTCCTCACTTACCACAGGAACATTTCCTACGAGCTTCAGACAGGCTCAGACGCCTCTGTTCAAAAAGCCCTCCCTCAACCCTGCTCAAGTTGAGAATTATCAGCCGATCTCATTGCTTCCATTCTTATACAAAATTACTGAAAGGGCGGTCCTTAAACAGGTCTCAGAATTCTTCTCTCGGAATGATCTCTTTGATCCAAACCAGTCTAGTTTCAAGACTGGCCATTCCACTGAAATGGCTCTGCTATCAGTGACTGAAGCTTTAAAACTGGCCACAGCAGCAGCTCAGTCCTCGGTTCTTATCCTTCTGGATCTATCAGCTGCCTTCAATACAGTTGATCACAACATCCTCCTATCCATACTCTCAAACATGGGCATCACAGGTAGAGCTCATTCCTGGTTCAAATCTTACCTCTCTGGGTGTTCATTCAAGGTATCATGGCTGGGTCGAAGATCTCCAGCCCATTAGTTGCCCACCGGAGTCCCCCAAGGCTCAGTACTGGGGCCCCTACTCTTTGCAATTAACAACACCTCCTTGGACTCGATTATTTGCTCTCATGGCTTCTCCTATCACTGCTATGCTGATGATACACAGCTATACCTGTCCGTCCCACTAGATAACACCACCATCTTGGCATGCATCTCGGCTTGTCTATCAGACATATCCACATGGATGAAGGATCACCACCTACAGCTAAATCTTGCCAAGACGGAACTCCTGGTTATCCCAGCCAAACCTTCGATTCATCAAAATATCAATATAAAACTTGCCTCTTCACTCCTCACCTCATCCGAGGTGGTGAGAAACCTGGGTGTCATGATTTACGACCACCTATCTTTCTCTGACTACATTGCGTCTGTCTCTTGGTCATGTCACTTCGTCTTATACAACATCAGGAAAATCAGGCCTTATCAGACTCAGTATGCCACCCAGCTCCCGGCACAAGCCATGGTTATCTCTCGCCTCAATTACTGCAATGCCCTCCTAGTTGTATCCTTACACATTGTTGTTGTTTTTTTCACACTGTACTTGAGAGACACCATCTACCGGAATCAAATTCCTTGTATGTGCTTGCACATACTTGGCCAATAAACACGATTCTGATTCTGATTCTGATAGTGGGTCTTCCAGCTTGCATGGTAAGACCCTTACAGTCACTAACTAACTGACTCTAAAGTCACTAACTCTTGCCAACAGAGTGACACCTGGGTCGGGACCCAGCTACCTTAATCCTATCATTCAGCCTTAAGTTTCTACTTGCTCCCTCTGCTGCTTCAAGAAACATCGTCTGGCTCTGCCATCTCCGCACACAAGGCAAACCCAGTCCAGACTCTTCTCTTTTGTGGTTCGCCGCTGGTGGAATGAGCTGCCTAAGCCAACAAGAGCAGCACAATCCCTCTCTGGCTTCAAAAACCTCCTGAAGACTCACAGAGCGTCTACTCTCCTAATGTGGCTAATGTTCTTGCACTACTCTTACACAAAGATTTTAGCACTTAGTACTGGTTCTCACACTGTCCTGAAACGTGAGTGTTTCCTCATATTGTAAGTCGCTTTGGATAAAAGTGTCTGACAAATGAATGTAGTGAAATGTAAATAACTCTGTCTATGGCCAGATACTGCATTAGTATAGAGTCCAATGGGATAGTGCCCTTCATAAGCCATGGAATAACTCTGTCTGTGGCCAGACACTGCATTAATATAGGTCTCACTGGGATAGTGCACTACACATGCCATAAAATAAATTAGTCTATGGCCAGATGCTGCATTAGTATAGAGTCCACTGGGATAGTGCACTACATAGGGCATGAAATAATGCTGTCTTTTGCCAATTAACACACTAATATAGGGCTCTTTGGGAGAGTGCCCTATATTTGCCACAAAATAATGTCTTCTATGGCCAGATGCTGTTTTAATATAGAGCTCACAGGGAAAGTGCCCTACATAGGCCATTAAATAATCATTTCTATGTCAAATTAATATAGGGCTCAGTGGGATAGTTCACTACATAGTCCATGAAATAATGCCATCTAGGGTCAGATACTGCCTTTCCATAGGGTTCACTGGGATAGAGTACTACACATCCCATTAAATAATTTAGTCTATGGCCAGATCCTGCACTAGTGTAGAGTTAAATGGGATAGTGCACTACACTGGCTGTGGAACAATGCTGTTCTTTGCCAAATAACACACTAATATAGGGCCCATTGTGATAGTGCACTACCCAGGCAATGAAATAATCACTTCTGTGTCCAATTTATGCATTAATATAGACTCATTAGGATAGTGTGCTACACTGGCCACAAAATAATATCTTCTATGGCCAGATACTGCACTAACATAGGGCTAACTGGGATAGTGCACAACACATGGCATTAAATAATTGTCTATGGCCAGGTACTGCATTAGTACAGAGTTCACTGGGATTGTGCACTACACGGGCCATGAAATAATCACTTCTATGTCCAATTAATGAATTAATATAGGGCTCAGTGAGATAGTGCACTGCAAAGGCCATGAACTCATGCCATCTAATGCCACATAGGCCATGTAACAACTCCGTCTATGGATAGAAATTGTATTAATATAGGGCTCAGTGAGATGCACAGGCCATGAGATAGTACACAGGCCATAAAATAATGTCTTCTGCCAATTAACACACTAATACAGGGCTCACTGGGGTAGTGCACTACGAAATAATGTCTTCTATGGCCAGATATCGTACTAATACAGGGCTCAATAGGATAATGCACTACACAGATCTGTAGATAGCTTCTGTGTGAAACACCTCACGGCGAAGCCAGTCCGGGTTCACCTGTTTTAGCTGGACTGTGAGTCAGAGTGTGGTAGCTGCGGCCCGTCATGCCGTGCTGAGCTCCGCGGGGGGAGAGATGGGAGCTGTAGTGCTCTGACATCTTACTGAGCTCAGACTTGGTGGGCGTCCAAGGTGGGAGCAGCGAACAGAAAAACAAACCCACAGCGGGGGTAGAATGCGGAGTTGGTGGCTGCCGCTCTTTCGAGATGTTCCGGTCTTTAAACGTTAGCTAGCTCGTTGTTTTCTTGCCGTTTTCTGTGTGTTTTTGTTTGTTGGAAGCCCTCCCGAGCTGCAGGACGGTGTTATGGGCGGACTGTGAGGAGGACAGTGCGTCACACGGAGAGCTACAAGATGGACACTGCCGAAGAAGGTAAGGTCCGGAAAGCAGAACAGGCTTTACTTCACCTGTAAAATTAGACAGGTCCGCAGCACGGGTCTTAAAACCGTGTGGTTTGTTTATATTCCGAAGGATATCGACGAGACGGGACACGGCCAGAAGTGTTTGGGCCTGTTAGCTAGTCAGCTAGCTGGTTAGCCTGTAAATGTTCAGTTGGACTGTGTGGCCCTGCTGTGTTGACCTGGCTAACTTTAGCTGTTTATTTAAGTCACATTTGCAGACAGCTTTGCCCATTAACCTGTCACTACGCTAAAAGGTACAGTCGAAGAGAAGAAGTCGGTAATAGTTGCTCCAGCGGTGGTGCTGAGTCGAGGAATAACTACCGTGAGCATTAGCATGTAGCATGTCATCGACAGTTGGGAGGCACTTTTTCTGGACCTTTCTCAAAGAGCCATCAGTTTGTCAAGTCTAACTCGGTGAAGTAGTTTTATTACCCGAACTGCTGGATTGTGAGGTTTTATTACACCTATTTGACACGCCAAATGTACACTAATTGCAGAAATGCACCCTGAAGAGATCAGTCCCGTCTGTATCAAAACAAACATACTGAAATTATAATTTAGACTGTGGAACCTTCGATTCCAGCATGTTATAACAGGGTATTCTCTTTTAATAGCTCTGTTTGTATACATATACACTGATGAGACAGACACATGTTAGGCTAGTCTACATATTAATCTGCCTTAGGTAGAACACACTTCATTTTTCTGTCTACTGGCATTAAAGCACCTGCAGTCCTAGGTCTGTCTGATTGGTAGTTCTGTCAGTCTCATGTACAGATTTTGTATGTTTATTCTTCTTTGAATTTCTCCATTTGAATTCTCTGCAGCTGATATATGTAGAGTGTGTCGATCTGAGGGGACTCAGGACAAACCTCTCTACCACCCTTGTGTCTGCACTGGAAGTATTAAATTCATCCACCAAGAATGGTAAGTGTCATTACTTTTGCATATTCCATAGCTAGAGAGCAAAACTGACATGACGCCACATTTTCATTACACATGTGATTCTAGCTTTGAGTCTAACTTTGAAACCTTTGTCTTGAAGGTATATTATCATACAGGTGTTCAGAATATGTATTCTTCATTTGTTGTGCAATTTTTTTTGGTGTAACTTTAGGTTTAATCGTTGGCGGTCATGTATTTAGTTATGTACTCTAAGAATATATTATCTTTACAGTAAAATGTGTTAGCACGTAATGAAAAATTTTTTTTTTCCTCAAGAAACTTGGCCTAAAGATTGAAGTGAAAAGATGATGCAGGAGGACACAGTTTCTGGCCAATGTGTGCTTTTGTACTTAGTCCCCTGAAATTATTGGACCGTAAATATCAGCACATATTTATGTAAAATAAATTAAAGAAGTTTAAGTTCACATTGGTATCATTAGTTTCAGTCAGTGGCCTTGGTTTCTTTCTGTTTGAAGACAGTGCGCATAAATCTCCATGGATACATGAGTATTGTCTTTAGGAATATTGGCATTGGCAAAATCAATTGTTTCAGTTATGTTGGGGTGGGGGGAGTGGATGGGGGTGTTGGGGAACTTAACCTAACATTTAGGAACAATTGCTAGATTGCAAGAACAATAACAGATTTTTGCTGTTCCGAAGGGTGCTCTTCAAAATGAAAACCTCATCATAAACCAAGGTCGGATTACAACAGTATTACAACAAAGTTTTGTTGATGGATGATGATAAATGTTTAATAACATGATGAAAATATTTATTCAAGTAATAGATCATCACATGTGAAACACAGTGGATTTGAAGAATCATAGTTTTTGGCTCGTGAATACAAATCCTCAATTATATCTTATGAAGCATAGGAAGATAATTATTTCAGTGGGTCAGGATAATTATTTCAGTGGGACGTGATGTAGTTGTACTGTATCTAAAATGTTTTCTTATACTTTTAATACTTCAGTGTTAACTGTATACCGGGGTGCTTGATCCAGGAGTCTCTAACAGATCTAACATACCTGGCATTAATATGAAGATGTCCTGAAAGCCTTCAGCGCCTCAATAATGTTTAGCTTAGGGTTAAAGCTAAACTCTTCAAGATGGTAAATCATTACTGCTAGGATTGCGCTTCCCTGTTTTATACTATTGCTTATAAAATTAGTAAACTGAGTAGCAGTCCACTCACCACTGTTTGCAGTTGGTAGCTACAGTGAAACTAATTTACTAATTTTCATTTACTGAGTTGGGAGTGGTATTTCTAGGTGTCCAAAAATGATTCTGACTCAGTATTGGCAGAAATGGGATGTGAAATGGAGCCAGCCGTGGTATTACGAGCTTTGCTGAGCAAAAAATATGATCATACTCTGCACCCAGTTACAAAGACCTTGAAACTGGCAGTGATTGCGCAAATTAAGATATCAGTTAGAGCATGAGGTGTTTTCCTGCACCTCGTTGTGATTATCCATTTTTTTTAAATGCCCTGTAGAAACACTCTGAGCCAATTTCACATAGCTTTCATGACATTGAGAGAGTTCTAGTTTCTTGTGGTCTGATTTTCCAGGTGATTGAGCTTCTGCTTCATTCAGTGTGAAAAATGGCTTTGTTGGGCCAACTGTTCCCTGTCATTTCACCTGTTTATGTTTTCTAGAATTCCGCTGGCCTACAGTAGCCTTTAGTGGCATCGTTTAACCTTTCAGTTGACAAAAAAAACCTTTGTTGACTGGGCATTGTGTGTGCTTTTGGCTTACTGAACAAATGATTTACTATAACCATTAGGCTGATGCCTTAATTGAAGCAGTCTGTACAACTTTCCTTCTATGCACACCCGCCTTGCCTGCAGCAGTAACGGCCGACGAAGGAATGCAGGTTGATGTGTGGAAAAGAGGCTCATATGCTGTTGTGCTTTATCCCATATGTTCATTCAGTTTTGCTCAGTCTCTCTGTCTCCCCTTCTGCTCCCTTTCCCTTGTTTTCTCAGCTTGGTGCAGTGGCTGAAACACAGCAGAAAAGAGTACTGTGAATTATGCAAGCACAGATTTGCTTTCACGCCAAGTAAGTAAATCACTCTTCAGTGGTGGTAGGCCTTTGACGGGGCTCCATACAGTTCCAGGAGCTTTATGTGAGCCTTTCAGTGCCGTGTATTGTTTGCCTCAGTGGGTAGGCTGTAGTGTTCTGCATGGCCACGTGACTTAAAACCACACTAGTTGTAGCTGTTGTTGCTGTGCAGAGATAGAATGAGGTTTAATGACACTTGACGTCATGTGACTCTTTTTTGGGTTAATGACCCCTCTGTTGTGGTCCATGGGGCACTTTGGCTCTAAGACCATCCGTGACTTCGGTGGGAAACATTTTATGGCAGTGTTTTCTTCAGTGATACATATCACTTTCGGGACAAAGTTTGTGTCAGAATTTCATGATGAATGGACCTGTAAAAATGGCCCAGAATTACTTGGAAACGTTCAAGTTAAGAATGTTTTGTCTTCCTCTAAAAAAGTTACCAGGTTTTGTTCCAACAACGATGATATTCATGCACGTTTAAGGCCTAACGTGAGGTACTACACAATATACTACTTATGCAGTGTGTGGAGCTTAGCACATGCCTGATATCCCAAAGATGCATATCCAAACTCCCTGCAGATTATAGTGATATATTGCAGTGTTTCACACATTTACTCCTCAGTTTTAATCTTTCTTTCATGATGGAATGCTCTGTATCCACATTGATTTGTGAAAGGTAGCGGCTTCTTTGTGGCCCAGGGAGGTTAAAAACCTGCTTCTGTATGATAGTTTATTATATTTCAAATGTGTCGCATATTTAAATATTAAGTTGGCAACAGACTTCTTCATGACATTCTTATATATTTTTATTTTTTATTATTATTAACAAATGAAAGTTTCATATAGGATTTAACATCTAAAAGTAATCTCAGGCTTAGATAACACCATGGTAATTTGCTTAGTTTCATGTTGCAAATTTCTTTTTTTTTTTTAAACAAATTATTTGCTGTAGGTATGTATGGGCATAGAATCATGGCTCTAATAGAGCCTCCATTACTGCTAATTAGACTCAACTAAGTGTGTATTACAGGTGTGCATGTTGTGAAAATGTCTTTCTTTTTTTTTTTTTCTGTCAGTCTATTCTCCAGACATGCCTTCGCGGCTCCCAGTACAGGACATTTTTGCGGGCCTGGTGACCAGTATAGGCACAGCTATACGATACTGGTTCCACTATACGCTGGTTGCCTTTGCTTGGCTGGGAGTCGTACCTTTAACAGCATGTAAGCGTTCAATGGCCATTTCATACAGATTTGAAATACCTCTAGAGGCTATATTAATGGCACATGCTCAGATGTTTTGGGTCAGTATTATATGACTGAAGTGATCTGCTTTTTACTTCTTTTCATGTAGGTCGCATCTATAAGTGTCTGTTCACTGGTTCTGTAAGCTCCCTCCTGACACTGCCATTAGATATGCTCTCCACGTAAGTAAACAGGAAAAGCCTTGTTTGTTCCTTCGGTACAAATTTCAGATGCTATTCTGAGCACATATGAATGTTTGGCAGATTTTTAGAAAGTCAGACAGCTGTTTTCGTAGCTGACTATCTGTGTGGTTTTATAACAGAAGGATGTTGATATGCTTGACATAAATTTGTGTGTGTTCGCGCATGCAGGGAGAACCTATTGGCGGATTGTCTGCAGGGCTGTTTTGTGGTGACCTGCACACTCTGCGCCTTCATCAGCCTGGTGTGGTTACGGGAGCAAATCGTCCACGGTGGAGCTCCACTGTGGCTGGAGCAGAATCAGCAGCAGCCTGCCAATGCAGCAGGACAGGCCAATGAGGTAAACTATACACACAAACACACACACTACTGCTAAGACATGCAGTTAAAGATGTTTGAAATGTGATACCAGATGACTTTGTACATGGACATGCGTACATCTCCTAGAAGCTCCTTACTTCAGTCCTCATCAGTGCAATTTTTAAACATTTGATATTCTTGAGAGACCAATTATGCAGCACACACCATGATCCTCTTTGTTTACTTTTTCAGTTTCTCTCTCTCGCTTTCTCTCTCTGCAGTAATTATCATTCAGATCTGAGCGACAGCACAACAGCCTCTGTGCTCAGTGTCAGTCTGCGGTCCCTCATTAGCCTCCATATCTCCAGAGACACTGAAAACAGCTTTCGCTCTATGTACATATATGTACTAAGGCTTGCTGTGAATTAAGTGTTCAGTTTAGACAGACCAGACAGACCAGTATCAGTAAAACTGTCTGTGCCTTGGGTTAGGCTGCAGGTGCAGGGAATGGAGGTGCGGAGAACCAACCGGTCCCAGCCCCAGCGGAGGCCCCAGCAGAGAATGCTATGGCAGCAGAGGTCCCTGACGTTCCCCCTGACCCTGCAGAGGACCTGGAACTGGACAATGAGGATGAGGAGGAGGCCGGGGGTGAGGACGCCGCCGACGCCAACAATGGTGCACAAGGTACTTCACCACCTAACACAGCATGATGGGAAAACCAGGAAATAAGGTAACGAGGTTAAAGTATCAAGCATAAAGTAACAGAATTAGGACTGGGTGAAATTGAAAAACAAGGCATGTTTTATTTGTTATGCAATCTTAAAATTAGTAATTTGATCCCAAAGGCCAAAATCATTTAAAGAAAACCAGGTCCACAATGCAGAGGGTGTTTTTTTTCTAACACACTTTGGGCCTAGTTTGTCTGTTGTGTTTTTTTTTTTTTTTATTATTATTTATTTTCTTTTTTTTCTTTTATTTAACTTGTCCCCTTTTTCACTTTTTGGTTTCACAGACCCCCCCCCCCCCCTTTTTTTTTCTTTTTAAACTGTCACACTGGGTTGTGCTGTTGCTAGTAACCAGCTATAGTTCTCTCTCCAAAGAAGCAGATGCAGCCACTTGAAGTAGCTGCTGTTTAAGTGTTTAATGCCTCTGATTCAATTATCTAATTAAGGAACAGAACAGAATGGTCATCAAAAATACCTCAAACTTACATTTTCAGTATTGGGAAAATACACTGATCAGCCACAATATTACAGCTACTGACAGGTGAAGTGAATTACATTGTTTATCTTGTCGCAGTGGAGCATGTAAAGGGGATATATTAGGCTGCAAGTGAACTGCCAGTTCTTAAAAGTGATGTGTTGAAAGCAGCGTAATGAGCAAGTCAAGGATTTGTGAGACTTTGGCAAGCGCCAAACTGTGATGACTGGAAGACTGGATCAGAGCATGTCCAAAGCGGCAGGGCTTGTGGAGAGTTCCCAGAATGCAGTGGTTATTACCTACCATAAGTGGTCCAAGGAAGGACAACTGGGGAGCATGGGGAGCAACGCCTAGCCTGTGTGCTCCTATCCCACAGAAGCACAAGTGCTGAATAGGTTACTGCTGCCTATGATGGAAATGTGTCAGAACACCCAGTGCATCATAACTTGCTGTATATAGGGTTACGTAACCACAGACTGGTTAGAGTGCGCCTGCGGATCCTTGTCCTTTGCCAAAAGCGCCTGGGCATGTGAGTATCAGGACTTGACCATGAAAGAAGGTGGCCTGTTCTGATAAATCGTCTTTTTTTATGTCATGTGAATGGCTGGGTGAGTATGTTAGGGGGGAAATGACAACAGTATGCACTATGGGAAGAGGGCAAGCCAGCGGAGACATTGCAATGCTCTGGGCAATGTACTACTGGGACCTTGGGTCCTGGCATTCACGTGGATTTTACTTTGACACGTGCCACCTACTTAAACATTGAATCTGCTAACGCCTTGCTTTCGGACACATCAGCACACCTTCAGAGTCTATACTGCTACAGGTCAGAGCTGGCCCGAGGGAAATGGACAGTATTAGGCAGGTGGTTTTAATGTTATGGCTGATTGGTGTATATAAAAAGTTGTTAACATTTACATCAACTTTTTGCTCAGGGTTACATAGAACTGAGTGGATGAACATAATGAGCGAAGGAATTTGTGTATTGGGCTGATGGTGTGTTTTGTTCAGATGATATGAACTGGAATGCTCTGGAATGGGACCGTGCTGCTGAGGAGCTCACATGGGAAAGAGTGAGATTCGTCTTTTTCAGTTCTCTATTATTAGTTAAGCATAAACACAAACAGGTGTTGGCGAAATATTTAACACAATGTGTCTTCCCCCTAACAGATGCTTGGTCTGGACGGCTCTCTGGTTTTCCTGGTGCGTAATTACATAATTTATGATCAGATTTAATTTGGCATATTTTGTAACTTATAAAGGATCTGTTGAAAATGGTTTATAAGCCCAGCTGTTAAAGTCTGCTAGAGTCTTCACATGGATTTTTATCTTACAGGAACACGTCTTCTGGGTGGTCTCTCTTAATACACTCTTCATTCTGGTGTTTGGTATGTGTCTTAAAATTCTGTTTGAATAAGTTCAGTAACTGTGTCGCAGGTTTGTTTCTAACCAAACCTCTTTTGTGTAGCTTTTTGTCCATACCATATTGGGCACTTCTCAGTGGTGGGCCTTGGTTTTGAAGATTATGTGAGTGCCAGTGCTACCCTCACTAACTTTAGAGTGTTGACATTGAAGGTTGTTGATGTAAATGAGCTACTGTGCATCAAGATAAGGTTTTTAACTCTTTTTCAGGTTCGTGCATCTCATTTTGAGGGCCTCATTACCACCATTGTTGGTTACGTCCTGTTGGCTGTGACTCTCATCGTGTGCCATGTATCTTTGCAGACTGCAGTTGCTGGGGGATCAAGCACTAAAAAGATCAGAACAATGGCATGATTTTTGTTAAAATAGCTAAAGCTTGGATTGAATCATGTAATATGTTGGCTGGTCTCATAAGTTCAAATGGTTTCTCGTAAGTACAAATGTTTCATCATCTTTCCAGCAGTACACTGAGAATTGAAGTGTTTTCCTTAGTGAAAATTTCAGGGGTTAGCGGCATTGGTGAGATTTCAGAGATCGCGGCGATTGTTAGGAGTCTGCTATATTGTGGTTAAGGTAACCGCTTAATGTTTTTATCATAATATTCTATTGCTTGATATATTTGATGTTCTGTAGACTGGTAACCAGAAATGTGGGGGAAAGGATGGCTCATTGGGTTCCTGTATTGAAACATAGAATCAAAGCTCTAAGGTACTTCCAACAACAGTTGCACAGTGTTGATTGTTTTGCATGTTCTGTTTTCTCTAGGTGTCCTTGTTGGTGGTTGTAGAGATTGGCGTATTCCCTCTCATTTGTGGCTGGTGGCTGGATATCTGCTCTCTGGTTTGTGAATAATCAAATCAGCCTCAGTGTGGACTTTTCATGCTAAGCAGTGAGACAGTGTTTAAAGTGCTTTGTCTACTTCCAGGAAATGTTTGATGCATCCTTAAAGGACAGAGAGCTAAGTTTTGAATCTACTCCAGGCACCACTATGTTCCTACATTGGCTTGTAGGCATGGTCTATGTCTTCTACTTCGCCTCTTTTATTCTCCTGCTCCGAGAGGTACTCCAGTCTTCATCATGTGATTTGAACATAGGGGGAGGAATAATGCAGAGAAGTCCTCATCACATCAGATACTAAAAGCATTCTGAATGCTCTTGTGTTTTCTGGAAACAGGTCCTTAGGCCTGGAGTCTTATGGTTTCTCAGAAACCTTAATGACCCGGATTTTAACCCCGTTCAAGAAATGATCCACCTCCCAATATATAGACATCTGAGGCGATTTATATTATCAGTGGTGAGAGCAGCTGAGCTTTATGCTTATTATATTAATTAATTATCTGGCTTAATTTGTTGATCCATCCTTGTTCTCTGACCCATCATATTTTGATATGTCTTTTAGGTTGTGTTTGGGTCAATCGTTCTGTTGATGCTCTGGCTTCCCATTCGGATAATCAAACACATCTTGCCAGCCTTTCTTCCCTACAATGTGATGCTCTACAGGTACATGAATGAGTTTGTAGCTGACAAAAAAGCTATGATTTCCCTGAAGAATTACATCACCTGCAACTGTTTCAGTCCTGAGAGGGCAACCATTATTCTGACTAACTTCTGTTGCATTTATACATTTGGTCTCTAACTTGATGTTTTAACTGTCACTTCATTGAGTTAGTGTTCAAGTTAAGACTGGATTTGGGTTTGATCTCACATGAAAGATGTGAATGCTGAGTATCACCTCAGCTTATTGCATCATATGGACGAAATCTTACACATTATGTGCCCATTCCCTTTGGGGTATCACTATTAGCAGGCTGTGGAACATTCTTGTTAATGAGAGGGAGAAAGAGAGACCTCTGCATCTCACTTGTGTGCGCATGTGTGTGTTTCTCAGCGATGCTCCAGTGAGTGAGCTGTCCTTGGAGCTACTATTGCTGCAGGTGGTCTTACCAGCTTTGTTGGAGCAAGGACACACGCGTCAGTGGCTGAAGGGCCTGGTGAGAGCCTGGACAGTTACTGCTGGCTATTTACTGTGAGTACCATGATTACGCAAACCATATCATAATTAAACTAATATATAAAATATTTTATATAATTTGATTTGATTTGTAATTAATGGGCATAATTCAAATAAGCTACCTTTTTTTTTTTTTTTTTTTTTTTGCTCTCTACAACTGTGTTTTTTTCTCCTTCCTGGTCCCCCTGCCATCAGAGACCTGCACTCGTACCTGCTGGGAGACCAAGAGGAGAATGAGAACAATGCCAACCAGGCGGCCAACAACAACCAGCAGCCCCGTAACAATGCAAACCCCATCCCAGTGGTTGGGGAAGGTCTGCATGCTGCTCATCAGGCCATTCTGCAACAGGGAGGACCCGTGGGCTTCCAGCCCTACCATCGCCCTATGAAGTTCCCTCTCAGGGTGCGGCTCTCTGCTCATGCATTTCAAATACATGACTAATAATAAAT
>JBBPCZ010000012.1:17315455-17356400 GCA_037974445.1 Brycinus macrolepidotus
TGTGTGTGTGTGTGTGTGTGTGTGTGTGTGTGTGTGTGTGTGTGTGTGTGTGTGTGTGTGTGTGTGTGTGGATGAGCGAGTGTACCCCTCTCCTCCTTCAACCTTGTTCCCTCCTTTACTGTGGTGCGTGTGTCCATCATTTCTCATGTCCTTCAACACTCAAGAACTCTCACTGACTCCTGGCCTCTCTGATCTCGCCTGCAAATCATGGCTTGAGAACTATAAAATGTTCATAAGCATCCAAAAAAAAAGAAAGAAATCCTTCAAGCCAACCAAGTTGGATTTAAAAATGTCACTGTACCTCTTTGGAGAGAAAAAAAAAAAAAGAAAATTACATATGTACATTAATTTATTAAATTGGTTGTCACTTTATTTTGTGGAATCCTGTTGCTTGGTCAGAAATGAAGCCAGTTAACTAGTTCTCACCAGTCTTTTGGGGAGGCCCAAGAGTTCGGGGGGCCGAGAGTTCATTCAAAAACACGTCATGGGACTCAGCTGTAACAATAGTAGCCTTTTATTTATTAGTTTTGATTTCTGTGGGGTATGTTATTGACATTCTTAATGACAAAGCTGTCTGAAACCATGGTGGTCGCTAACTGCCCTAATCTCAACCAGTGTAGCAGAAGTGGCTGTAAGTGGATTTGAGGTGCGTACCTCCGAAGACAGATGAGTCCAACTCATTTTTTTTTTTGTTGTTGTTTTTAGGTGTAAAGGGGTAGGGGGGGATCCTTCATGCTCGGTTTGTACAGGATGCCGATGTTAATTTTCCTGAAGCATGTAGTATATGAGCAGCAAGCAGCTTGAGCTAAAGTTGGATGGTAGTGTTTATGGCTCACAGTGAGCTACAAAGCTTACTTCTGCCCCTAGCTTTTTGTTCAGCTCTGAAAACCTGTTCATCCTTCCCGACAGATCGAGAGACTGTCCTAAAGTGCTTATTGCTTCAGTGGCTAGGCATATTAGTTTGCTGTCCAAGTTGTAAGATGTTGACTGTTGTGTGTCTGTCTTGTACTCAGCATGGCCCAAAAAAAATACTAATTTTTCACTTCACCACCTTACTGATGTTATTCTAGCTCAAACATAACGTGCTTTTTCAGAGCATCTTGAAATGTCTTAAAAAAAAAAAAAAACAGCAATAGTTTGGAAACCCTTTAGACCATTTTTTGATGCAGTGTTAATTCACCTTGCTTAAACAAACTGATGCAGGTTTGTCTCAAGGCAAATGAATGGGTTGATACAAGTCTGGCAGAAAAATAATCTTTTTGTGTCTTTAGTTCAGGAGGGAATCTTTGTACATAGTGTAAACTTTACAATACATGCACATGTTTTTGTAGCAAGGTCTGTTTTCTCTCCATTTCATATTGCCCCATCTCTGTCACGAGTTCCAGATCTCCCCTCTGATTGACTGAACTTGTCGCAGAACGCTTTAGAGATGGTCTTTCAGCGCTGAGAATCTCTAAGTGACCTTACAGTATCTGACACCAACTCTAGATACTGTATGCTTCTTAATATTGTTTGGGCTCCTTTAAAAAGCAAATGTTTCTATTTTTATATGTGCATCTAGTGACAGCTGTTTTTTTTGTTTTTTGTTTTTTTTTGCAATCCTGTATGGTCTGCCATCAGTCTCATGTTCTGTGTTTTGCTTCCTGAGCTTCTCTGGGAGGTTCCTTTCCAAAGTGAGGCAACAGCGTGCGGGCGGCATGCTGGCTAACAGTACTAAACACTCACACGTTTGGTTAACTTGGTCTTGTCCTTTCCAGAGCATGTTCGTGTGAGAAGTTATTCAGTATTCTGAATGTTTTAAAAACCTCCTGATGGGAGGCAGTGGCTGTAATTACATCCTTATACTGGCAGACAAGTAATTTTTTTTTTTTTTTTTTTTTTTTTTTGGTGGAGAATTTTATTACAAATATTAAATCACAAGTGTGGTACTGCGGTGGTCAGTGTCTTCAATTTTAAAAAATGTGTTCCTGCTGTCCAAGAAAATCCATGTATCTCCAAAAATGCTTTTCTAATGTAAATTAATAGAGTTTTTATTCCAGGTTTATTATTATTAGTCTGTCCATTCACACAGTGTAAGAACAGCTACTGAATTCAAATGATGTAGAAAAATGAAAAGCAAAAAAAAAAAAAAAAAAAAAATCTTTATCAAGGGTCCCAAGAATTATAAGGATGACTGTGTAACTATGATTAATCTATGACTATGGTTAAATCCCAAATGGTTGTAGAAGCCATTATTTCAGGACCCATTTTTGGTGCACTACGTAGGGAGTGGGGAGTCATACAAGATAAAGGACAGTCATTCTTCAGGTAATCTTGTGTATCTTTACAGATTTTTAAACTGTGTATGCAGATTTTGTGCCATGCCTTCGGAATGTATTCTGGATGCGTTTTCCTACTTGAATGGATGCTTTACAGGAGGAACAATAATAAAAGCTTAGTAAATGTGGTAGCACAAAATGTGTTACTCTGCGGAGATTTTTCCACAACAATGTGCTTATTTTCTTTTTGCTTATTCTTCATTCATACGAAGAGGTCAAGCATGACCCAATTCTCCAGGCCCAGGTTTGTGTCCTCAGCCAAACAAAAAAAACCCCAGACATGTTTAGCTAAGTAACCTGCCAAAGCTGAAGTTATACAACACAAATGTAGAGATTACACTCCAGACCTGAAGTCCAGATCACTTCATCAAAAACTAGAGCTTCTTAACTCTCATTGAAATTTCTCATTTCACTTCAACTTCATTTAGAAGTCTTTTTTTTACTAGACAATAGTAACATTAACTGGATTGACTGAATCTGCAAGCGCTGCCAGAACAATGTTCACAAGGACTGAATCGTTTTTTCAGTTTTGTCAGTCATGACTCAGAAGAATACCAGAAAAAAGGTTTTGCACATCACAAGTTTTCACAGCTTATCCGTTACTTCGCAAACTGCAGATTCTTATTAAGTATTGCAAAGCTGTTGAATGAACAACTGTAAGTGAAAGTATCTCAAATAAGACAACTCTCCTTTACAACATGGAGAGAATATATAACAGTGCACGTCTGACATCCTATTAAGTGGTTGTGTGTTCAAGGCTGTCTTTTAAATGCACAAGTTAACTTCCATCCCATTTGCTGACACTTCATTGCTTGTGAAATATCTAACACTTCTTTGGTGAACCACATTATAATTATATTAGGTGGCTTTTTGTAGGTCAGTAGTAATGAATAAAAATATTTGTTCTGGCTAGGAAAGATACTCAAATGGTGAATATACTGTAAATGTATTTGTTAGCAAAGAATACTGAATTGTATTTTTAGTCAATATTAAATGAGTCGTATACAAAGACAGAAAATCTCAGTGTGTGCAAAAACTTTTGACTGTAATGTACAGACACAGTTCCACTTGTATTCTTCCAGTTGTTGTTAAAGTGCTTCTTTCTGGTCTATTCTTCAGCTACAGTTGTAAGCAAAGTGCCCCATGTTATGTACCGGGTTTTGTTGATTTTTCAAAGTGAATCTAAGTGCACATCGTCCAGAGAGATCACATTTCTTCACATTTTAATGCACAATTACTGTTTATATGCAGTATTGAGCACACTAGGGAAAACAGAACATAAACTGTGGCCTGTGCAAAAAGCACATTTTATATTTGATGTTTTATTTTGTCCCCAATGTTTAAACTCAATTTGCAGAACAACACATTTAAAATACGCATATTGATACTGAAGGACCTGAAATTCAATCTGTGTTCAACATATGAGGCAACTCGGAAGACCTCTGACCTATAAAATATTTAGCCGTTCACTTGTATTCATTGTTTTACCTTCTATTTTAATGCATTTTGTTCTGTTTTTATCTTGAGTGTTTTTCAGATATACCGTTGCCTTGCTAAGTGGTTTGAGCTGTTACATGAATGGTTCCCAGTCCTTATCTTGGAGTCGCTTGCCTTGCACATTTTATTGTTTTCCCTGCTCTAACACAGTGGTTCTCAAACTGAGGGCTGTGGCCCCCTGAGGGAACAAAGTAGAGTGTAGAATTATTTGTTGCATCTGTATTATGAATTAGTTTGGTACATTTGTATGAGTTTGGTAAATTTGCTTTGGTCATGTTTAAAAAGTGTTTTTATCAAAAAACAAGTGATAAAGATTGGAAAATTGTCACGCATCATATTAATAATTTTAGCTGCATAAATCCACACAACTCTAAGTGGGTCTCAGTTGGGTATGGGCTGTTTAAATGTCAGGACTTAAAGACCCCTGGAGAAGACATCTAAAGACTATTTTTTTTTTTTTTTTCATTTTTCTACATCAGCTGAATACGACATCTGTTTTCTACACTGTGCGAACATTTCACGAGGAATGGCCTAACAGAAATGCTCCAAAATCACTTGGAATAAAATCTCTTTCTATTAATTTACATTAAGAAGGAGCGGTTTTGCTCTGTACCTTTCTCACTGTGATTGTACAGTTCAGTGTGTCTGTGATTGAGGCATTTGTATGGAGCATTCTAAAACTATCGCCTACTTACTGTGACTACTTGTTTGTTGCATGAGTAGCCAGGCACAAAGTGCTGCTATTGCTGCAACAGTCAGATTAGTGTCTTGAGAGAGAGAGAGAGAGAGAGAGAGAGAGGCTAAAGAGATTAAAAAGCTTCTGCCTGGGCAGTGTTATCTCCTGTTCCAGAAACCGATTTTCCGATGGAATTCATCTTGATGGTTCTGTTGGACGTCTAAGAAAGGAATGAAGTTTGACAGATGGTGTCTCCTGGAACATGTAGAGTAAAGAAGTTGGATGATGGAAGTGAAGAAGAACACTTGGCTGTATAAACCTTGGACATGCTCAAGAGGTTAACTGCAGACGATTCAGCTGAGGATAACTTTAACGTTCCTGTAAGAGGTGCTGCTTGGAGTTGCTATCAGGTTCAACTTCCCGCTCATGCTCCCGTTCCTCATCTTAAAGGCTGGCTCCGTAGACGTCCGTCAATTATGTGACACTGTGTGGAGGGTTCTGTTTTTTTAAGCTTCTATCGCACCTGTTGGATCCCAAGCCACAGGTTAAATGGTGCTGATAACTGGAGATTGCCCTCCAGGAGGTCTACCTGTGGTCCACAGTCAGAATGGCAGCAGGAATGGTCAGGTGGGAGCCTGCCAAGTCTTTGCGGAATCTTCTATCCAGAGCACCACTGATGAACAGGAAGAGGACCGTTCCAAAGCAGAAGACGATGATTTCTATGATGATGATGACGACGATGACGTCTACCAGGAATTTGAAGAGTTCGATTTTTCCCAGTTACCAGACTGCAAGAGCATTGCGTCGGACGATTCCTTTTATCCACCAGACGAATCGATCACCTATCAGCGCTCCCCAACCCCTGAGAGTCCAGAACCCCTCACGCTTTTAAAGGCATGTTGCAATAATAATGCCATCATAGTCAAAATCATGATCCGGCAAGGAGTAACAGAACAGGAAGTGCGAGAAGTGGACAAGAACAACAGGGTGAGTTTTTATGGGGAAAATCCAACAGGTTGGTCTTGTCCCAAGACTGAACTGTGAGTGTTCACTTACTTCTTGATTGAGAACCCTCTTGATTATTTACTTATTATAGTGGTTTCTGGTCCTAAGAGTAGCTTGCCTTGCACATTTTATTGTTTTGCCGGTTCTAACAAAATGGTTCTCAAACTGCGGGCTGTGGCCCCCTGAGGGCACAAAGTGGGGTGTAGAATTATTTGTTGTATCTCTCCTTTTATCATTTTGTAAGTTTGTTAAATTTGCTTTGGCCATAAGTGGCACCTGTTTAAAAATGGTAGATGGTACACATTGTTCAAATTTATTATGCTTGCCAGCCAATCACAACTCGCAGGCATCCAGCTTAACAAGTTATATGTCATAGAACAGCGCCACGTCTCTTGTATGAGATCAGGTGCAGTGAAAAAGCTAACAAAATGGACAGGGCTCTGGTGGGTAGAAGGAGACGCAGGGGCATTTACTTTTCAAGAATGGAACCTTAGAATGAAAAGGTTTGAGGACTGCTGCTCTAGCACACCCATTTCAAATCAAGAAACATTGTTTATTAGTACTCTCCGTGTCAGAGAGAACACTAAAATATGCAGAGCAATATTCAGCACACGGTTGGGACCACTGGCGTAAAACAAAATTACTGCACTCTTTAACCCAGTGATCACTGTAAATCTATTTGAGGGTTCTTCGGCTTGTAAAGGAAGTGCATACTGGAGCCAAGTAGGCCAGGTGCCCTGTTGGAATGGTTCTGTCTAGCAACTAGATCTCAGAGCCCTAAATCTAAGAGAGGGAATGTTTATATAATGTTCTCTAGGATTACAAAGATACAGTGATCCACCAGAATGGAAGACCACTGTAGCTCTTTAGTACCATGCAGAATTTCAACCAGCTTGCATTACCAGCCAGGTTACACAGTCATATGCAAAAATGTAGGTGCCCCTGGTCAAGCGACTTAGCTTGTTAAGGGTAAATAAAGAAACATTGTCTACAGAGAACACACTTTAATACATGTTACAGTTACTGTTAATTTGATACATTTAGCAGATTGGATAAAAATTGAGCATAAAACGTGGCATGTGAAACATTTCTGGCACATTTAACATTTTCTATTATGTTTGCATCTGTATTTGAGAACATAACATAGCACTTTATTCGGTTCTCTGTACAGTACATACCTGAAAGAACCCTGATTACATCTCAAGAAACCGTTTGGGGAAACACGGGGGCTTTTTGTACTAAGGTTTCAGTTTGAACACCCATATACATCCAATACTTACTGAGAGCACTCATTTCTTGTAGATCATGTGAAATTATGCACGTTTTGCTAATTAGCAAATGCTCATAATCTCATAATAATTAACCGTATCGCATTCTAGGAACTATTCATGGCGCAGAGGATTTCTGGGTTTACAGAGTGATGGCAGAATGGTACTGTGGGTTGGAAATGAGCCCCCCCAAGCCCTAAGGAGCCCATGATTATGATATTAGAGCTGATAGGTGTAGATAAGGGCGTCATGTTTATGCAAAAGTTATTATCATATCAAAGAGCTCCGCGCGTTCTTTGGGGAACGTGCTCATTCACGCTGACGCTGCCGCCCACTTCCCTTTTGAAATTTCCTACTGCCGTGCACAATATGCTGCAGTAAAGTCAAGCAATTTAGCACATATATAAGAATAGCACATCACATAATGGAGGGCAGGATGTGCTAAGACACCAAAGGCATGGACGAAAACCCAGAAGAAAGAGTGCTGTTGATAGAAACCCACAACTTACAGTAGAAATGCTAATACCAATGCTCTCCTGTGCCAAATTGTTGAAGTGTCAGGTTTAAAGTGACAGTGTGGTAAAAATTTTCGTTTTAGTGCAACAGATCAAGAGAGTGACTGGTGCCTGAAGTGTCTCAATTTTTGCACTCAAGGTATGAGAGTAATTAAGCTACAGAAGTACCATAATGAACCTATGCAAGTAATGGAAGTTTATGTACACCAATTAGCATGGAGCAAGCTGCATGCCCACATCATTACACACTTGCCTCAAACCTACGAGGTGTCCTAAAATAGACTTGCTGATGTGGTTTTTGATACTGTATGACACTTTGTTATCTATATAAATGAAAAGAAAAATGGACAGTGCATTCAAGCTTGGCTGCAATTACTGTTGTGACATACTTTTGTATTTATTTTTTTTCCCCCAAACTCTTTAAGTGGCCACCATCTTAGGATCCTACGGAAGTGTGTTTGGGTGGTCCGGTGGCACATTCACTGCCAACAACCAAGCCAAGAATAAGTGTGTTTAATAATAGACTGTCAGGTTGAAGTGACCTTAATCCTTGCACCTGAAGTGCTTGTTCGCTGGCTTGCTCCTAAAGCCAGTGTCCTCCTTGTTGTCTGCTTCTGAGCTGCTGGTGTGTGATGCCCTGTTGACCGTGTAAACCTCAGGGGGGTGGGGTGCTCCCAGTTAAGTCGCGGAACAGATGGGAGCTCAGATTGCAATGTGCGATGGGGCTCAAGCACGTCGTAATCACGCCAGAGCTTCTAAAAGGCTCACAAAAACATCTACGTGCTTGGAGTATGCTAGTTAGCCATCCAGCAATATGCTAGACACACATTATCATAAGAGAAGGTGCTGGCCTTGTTTTTATAATCCAAAATGTTTTAATACACACCTCTTAAACCTTTAAAACTCCAAGGCAAGGGTGCCCAAACGTTTAGATTTTTTAAACGCGTTTTATTACATGATACTATATATTTCTTACTAAAATATCTCATTTAAAAAGAAAAATGAGAAAGTTGATGAGAAAGACATACAGAGGTGCACATGTCCTCTGACAGTTCATGTTATTAAGTGCATGTGCCTCATAACCACACTCATATTTGTCAGCGCCACTGACCATAAAGGTGGAGCTGGTGGCCTGGTGGTTAGGGAGTTGCCCCTGCGATCAGAGAGTTGTGTGTTCAAATCTCAGGACTGCCAGTGGCACCACTGAGGTACCGTCCCCACACGCTGCTCCCCGGGCGCTGTGTTCCTGGCTGCCCCCTGCTTCACTTGGTGAATGGGTTAAATGCAGAGGAAGAATTTTGTGCTGTTCACACTGTGTGCTGTGGTGTGGTGTGTTCAGGTATGACAAATGGACACTCTAAAGGTGCATTTTGTACTTTACAATTGCAGACTATTATCCCCTTTACCCCATGATGGTCAGGACCACCACTGCAAAGGTATTATTTGGATGGTGGATCATTATCAGCATAGCAATGACATTGACTTGATAGTGGAGCTTGTGTGTTTGTGTGTGTGTGTTTGTGTGTGTGTGCTGGAGTTTTTAAACACTTACTATTCCCTCTATCAGACACATCTAACACCTTGCAGATACACTCTGTGCAGCACTCATTCACACACACACATATACACACACATGCCACACCAAGATGCCACTACTGTGTCACTGCTGTACCACCCAAATAAGCTCACTGGTCATTCTGTGGGGGTCCTAATAGGTTTAAGGGAACTAACAAAGGATGCAGAGAAACAGATGGACCACAATCCACCTGTTTTTTTTTCTGTAAACTACAGTTTTGTAAACTACAGAGTGCACACCTGCGGTCAGTGGAGCAGATAAAATGGATGAATGTAAAGGAACTGTACCAAATGTATGCATGCTTGTATGTATGTATGTATGTTGATGCACACTCACACTGGTAGTCAGTTAAGGTAACTTTCTGACAGGCCAACTTGGGCCTGTCCAGCTCTAATGTACTTAAATATGTAATTTTTTGGCTTCTATTAAACTTTGAGAACCACTGCACTAAGGGATTAGAATGTGGGCCTGCATGTCAGTTCCTAACTCTCTTGACTACATTACCGTACAAAGCCAAGAGCTTATAGTGGAAAAGCAAGTCTTAAGACTGATAACTGAATAATAAGCCCAGAGTTTAAGGGGTTAAGCCAAAAGAGGTCTGAGATGGTGCCTGGAAAACAAAAGCCTGCAAGCCTTTTTAATGCTTGAGTTTGTGGTGGATTTTCTTTTTGTTAAGGATTATTTTAACTGAAATAACAGACTTTTTTTCTGAACACATCTTTGTCTGGCTGCAAAACAAAAGCTTATTATTGAGTGCAGAACAAAACTTCACCCACTGACCTGCTGCTTTGTGTCTCTCCAGACTCCGAGGGGGACAGAGGGTTGCTTGTAATGGAAGAGGCACTCTGTCACACTTTACTGCCTGGTACAAGCACTGAATGCGTTTTTCTTTGTTAACAGCTCCTGCAGCCGCACGTCGCATTACGTCGTGTCTGTGCTTCAAGTTAGCTGAGCTCAGTGGATGAGTCACTTCGAGCAGACAGCAGAGCTTTAAACCACACAGAGAAACAAACACTTCTCTCGCTGCTACAGCACCACTTTATAGTTTGCAAAGGCACAGTCAAAGACATACATGTCTCTGAGTCATTTGCTTTTAAGCTGTTCTCTACATAGGCAGATCATTTCTTCCTTATTCCTTCTCTCCTACCGTTGTTAATGGACAAGTATGCTGGATAACTTAAAACAATGGCAATAACCACTTTTTATTGACAAAAGTATGTCATGCAGTGTCAGAAACCACACAAAGATGATTCAGGGATGCAGTTTGCTAAGTGTTATATAGTTAACAGAAGGTTATACTTCACTATTTAAGCCTTGTAGCTCCAGTGGAAAATTGAAAAAGAATCTATGGATGTCACGCCTTGGCTGAATCTGTTTTTTTTTTGCCAAAATATTCCTTTAAATGAAGTAAAACGGTTAAACTGTAAAACAGTGCTCATTACCATTTACGTCAGTCCTCAGCTTCACTGTCGCTACATGACAAATAGCTGCTTGGCTCTAATCTTGTGCTGTGAGTGTGAGTTGAGGTCACCACAGCCTTAAGAATTAGATGTGTGTCGTCTGTGTAGGCACTGTTCTGGCAACCCTCACTTCTATTTTGCCTGCTGATCCTCAGGAGGCACGAGGCTTTAGGAGTTAAGGCTTTTCCTTTACACTCATCTTGAGAGACCTTGACATTTTCCTTCCCAACCTGAGGTTTGCTCACATAGGCCTTTGAAGGCCGTGCTGGGAGCGGCTGTGCTTGAAGCATCTCTAAATTCTGTGCTGTTTTCACTCTTCGGTGGCAAGAAATTGCAGGCACTTAAAATTTACCACAGGAACATTCATAACATCTAATGTAACTAAGATGCAACCTTAAAAGGTTTCTGCATGTGACCATTTAAAAGTTGCCTATGAATGGCTTTTTCAGCGAGACTGAAGAACTACAGTATGATACAACAGCAATAGTAGGATTCCAGGTCTTCACGTATATATATGTTATATATGGAGAGAGATATATAAACACTGTTTTTTAAAGATCAAAGGCAAGTGTCTTTGATCCTATGAGAGTTCCATGTTAACAGAGTTTGTGAGGATGACCGTCTGCCTCCACATCTACCCCAAAATCACCTCTTTACTACAGCAGCACTAAACTGAATAGCACACAGACCACTGCATGAACACTTTATCTCCTGATGATTTCTGTCCTGAATGGATAAACCAAATTGAGCCACATTTTTTAAAAAAAAGTGCAGAAATACATGCAGTAAGGACAAGCCTATATAGAGAAGTATTTGCTCTCCAAAGAACTAGAAGCACTTGTCTTTAAGAACTACCAGATCTCACTGTGCCATACAAACCGGTCTGTTTGTAATTTTTTTACTTTGCTTTCTAGTCTACATCTAGTCTAAATCTCACCCTGTTAAACACTGAAACTTATTCTAAAAGCAGACGGCTGCTTGATCCAGTCGACTCCATGACCCTCTGGATTATGACCTCATGGACCTTGGCTCTACGACCTACAGGCTAAATTATTTAATCTCATTGTCCTTCAGGGATGATCCACTCATCTTATTGCATCCCTGTCCTTAAATAACCTGCAGGTGGGGTAGTGATTCTCAGTTCCAGAGGACCTTTTGTCCCACACAGTTTCATGCAAAGATAATTAGCTGATGAGCTGCATCAGGTGTATTAGGGCTGGGATTGCTTGAGAGAGAGTGGGCTGGTACATCTCCAGGATTGGAAGTGAGAATAGTTTTACGCCAGTGGTCCCTAAATAGGAAGGGATTTTCACCTAGTCTCCTGGGGACCCACAAGACTGTAGAGTTCCATATAGTCTCAGCCTAAAATACCTTCTCTGCTAATTATGAAGCTTTTGTGATGTATGTTGGGCAGTAAATGCTCAAACTGTAGGGCCTTGTCTAGGCCATTGGTTCCTAAATCCAATCCTTTGTGGTCCACATTTTTGCTCTGTAACAGCTTTAATAATTCTTGCGTGTTTTGGAGCTGGGACAGAACAATACTTTGGACTTGCTGAGTATCCCTGGGACTGGTTTGTTAAACACTTGTCTTGGGCCTTTACATGTGCTTCTTGGAAAACCTCTCATCATCAAGGCAATAACATCAAGAATGGCTTCTGCACACTACAAAGGTGGTTCATGTTATGTGTTGTGGGTGACAGACAGGTCTGATAGTGGCGTGCTACCAGGGTTACGTGGATGTGGTCATCGCTCTCTCACAGTGTCCATATGTGGACGCGAACTGGCAAGACAACGAGGGAAACACAGCCCTAATGACAGCTGCACAAGCAGGTAGGATACTGAAGTAGAACTATGTATAACATCTGACATTTGAAAGTATATCATTACGTGTGAAAGATATGTAATGCATTTTGGTGTTAAATTTACAAACATGAATGTCTCAGAATGCCTCTGAGAAAAAAAGTGTACCGTACAGGAATGGGATATATTAGGGAGCACGTCAGTTATTAAAGCTGATGTGTTGGAAGAAGGAAAAATTGGCAGATGTAAGGATCTGAGACATTTTGACAAGGGCCAAATTCTGATGGCTAGACGGCTGGATCAGAGCATCTCCAAAACGGCAGTTCTTGTTTGGTATTCCCAATATGCAGTGGTGAGCACCAACCAAAATTGGTCCAAGCTGACCCCTGTCCACCCCTGAAACTGCATCCAACGGGCAAGTGAGAATCTGAACTGGATTATGGAGCAATGGAGGAGGGTGGTGCTGGTGGTTCATCTGATACATTAAAGCTTCAATCTAGACCCTAAGGGCTTTGCTAGAGCTTGCTTAGCCATATCTAGATAGTTATGGAGAAAAAAATAACTGGATTAATTTTCTGTTGGGTGATTAACCCAGTTGTTTCCAACTAAAGTAGTGGGTACAAAGTTTAAAAATTACCATGATACTGTTAAATAAAAATGAACTCAAATTTACATGCATTTTTTTCATTCCCTGAAGTCATTAAGCCCTTGAGGGTTCCCCTCTGGTGGTTACGATATTCACAAGGAGGACATATATTTGGTGTATTTCCTCTCTTTTCCTAAAGATGTGGACACGCAACGGTTTGCTGAAGCAATGGTTAAAGCCACATCTATAGTCAGGCTGCTCAGCCACAAAGTAATTTAGTAGACTCGTTTTAGGTTTAATTCTATCATGTCTATAACTGATACAACTTTCTGATATTCAGGTCACATTATGATCACCAACTATCTGCTGAATTACTTTCCTGGACTGGATATTGAACGCCGGAACTGTCACGGCTTCACAGCCATGATGAAGGCTGCAATGCAGGGCCGAGCTGACTGTGTTCGAGCCCTAATGATGTCAGGTAAAATACTTGAGAACTTCATTTTACATTAGTTTTTTTTTTTTTTTTAGAAATGGCAAATCCTATTTTACAGACATAGCACATAAAGCACTGTTCAGTTGAAACTACGGTCTTAAATTTTTTGAATATATGAAATTTTATAAGCTGATATTATTGGAATTTCTGGCACCTAGAAATTGATTTCAGTCGCATTTTTGACCTGTATCAGTCAGGTCCTTTTTTTAACCATCATTGTTTATGCACTGCACTTTTGCAGGAGCAGATATCGAGGCGAGAGACTATGGACGCAAGCTGACGCCACGTGAGTGGGCCCTCTTCACTGGCCGCTATGAGACAGCCCGTATGATATTGAGGCTGATGGCGCAACCATGTGCTGAACAGTTCTGTGACTCCTACCATATGGAATGGCCTGCACTGAAGGAGCTCGTGGAGCGGGCACAGGAGCCCAAGTCATGCTGGAGGACTATATCGGAGCGTGCCTGCACTGCTTTCGTCTTCAGGACGAAGACGGCGCCAACAGAGGAGGGCGTACTGGACTACATGGTGCGCATGACTACAGCACTGGCCAGCCCGCTGGTGGCCACAGCCTGCCACACTGTGTGTCCAGGGAGCCCACCTTGTGTGGGTAAGCGGCGGCCAGCTGTGCCGGACATACTGCGCAAGCAGCGGCTAGATGAGCTTAGGAGACTGGGGCCTGAGCGCCTTACCAACTACAAACGACTCTTCCAGAACTCTCGTGTACTGTTGGTGCCCAAAAAGCGGGAGCGGCGTGCCAGCCTGCAGCCTCCTGCACTGCACGATATGGCGTTGGCCTCAAGTGTGGCGCTGCGCAGGAGCAGCCTTTTGCCACTGCACATGATGCGCAGGAGCAGTGTGCGACCAGGCATAGTGGTGCCTAAGGTCCGCCTATGTAAGGCCCCGCCACCCACTTACGTGCCCGAAAAGATCCAACACAAGGGCACCAAAGAATCACAGCATCTGCAGGTGCCCAAGTGGAAATACAAGGCTCTGAAGGAGGAGAGGAAGCATACAGATCAGAACAACAAGCCGAGGTTTTCTAGTGTGAGAAGAAGATAAGGCTAGTCAATGAATATGTTGCTGTGATGATGTGTGGGATCTTCCTAGGAAAGAGTCGTTCTTCCAAAAGCAGTTGTTCCCAATCCTGATTGTGGAGTAGTCCTGCCGTGTATAGGCACTCACTTCAGGTGATTAGTAGGATATGGTGTGTTCAAACAGGGAAAACACCAAAATATGCAGGGATTTCTGTAATCAAGGCTGAAAACTGACACTCTCATTACTCCAAAGACAGTGGACTGATCACAAATGGCCTTTGAGAAGTTTAACAGTGATTGGCTTTAAATGATTTTGACAATTGCAGACTTTTTGATGCCCATCATATAGACATACCACATTATAGCTAGAAGTGCATTTACCTCATTTTAAGTATCCTGTTCATTATGACCAGATCATACTTGAAATTTGATACTGATTCATTTGTATTTATTTTTTACTTTAACATTTGTTTCTTGTGTTGTGCTTAGAGACCGGATGCAGTACAGGATGGCACTGTTCGAATCCATTCTTGTAGGAGTACTCACTCAAATATATTTTACATTTACTCTATTAATAAAGGCAACAAATACTCTCGCTTGTTGTCCACTTACTAGCACAAACACTGGTCTTCGTACACTTTCAGAAAAAACTTTGATAAAACTCTGGTGTCGCCCTGAAGGGTACACTTCAGGACTTTAGGCGCAAGAATCTGTCATGTGTACTATGACTCAAGTCTCTTTAATTTACTATTCTATTTAAAAAAAAGTTGTGTATTTAAAGTACAAATATTGGGAAGTGAATGTCGTGTACCTTTAAAACCCATTTAAGGTTCCAAACTGGACCATGTTGTACCTTAAAGCCTACATTTACCCTGCACTTAACTTCACAGCTCTCTCTTCCTCTGTTCAATATTGTGTCGTAAAGTAAATGGGTTGTATGTCATTCAGATTTGAGCTGATGCTGAGAATACTGCAAGGAGGTGTCAAGACTTGTAGTCTTGTCTTGTGCTCCTTTAGAAGAGCTCTGCAGCATGAGGATATAGAGAGTTTCCAGTAGGGGACAGTATTGTAACTACACAGTAGGGCAGATGGTCCCAACACATAACCCAGGAAATATTCTCATCTTTGTTCTCTCAGTGGGTGGGCCTGCAATTAAAATCCTAAAAAGATATTAGAGAATAAGAATGATCACAGTGAAATTAACAACAAAGATGAATATCTAGGTGACTGCGACAGGCAATAATCATAAGTAATTCCTAATTTATATTATGACTAGGTATTGTGACAAACCAACAATTACTGTGTGCATATTATACATTGTACAGTGTAGCAGCAGAGAAAAATGAGTGCTGAGGATGCCTTTGTGCAGTTTCACATCAGAATCTGCATTGTACACTATACACCAACAGCTTAATAACAATTAATTAAAAAAATCTAAATGCAGTTGCCTATATTCCTGTAAGCATACTGCATTTAAGATTTTGAAATTTGAAAGACTGAAGTATTTGAGTCTATGCTTTTGCATGCCATCTGGATTCGCTTAAAAAAAAGAAAGAAAAAAAAAAAGCACATCTGTGATATGCCTTGTACCACCAGTCACAATGCTCTTTTTAAAAAAATCTCTGATTTCTGTGGCAAGCTGACAGCCACATACTTTCACTGTCAAAATATCTATTTGGAAAAGTACTGAAAGCACTAAAACTCTAGTCAGAGCCAATCTCTTCTGGCCCATCTGGATCAGAGGACTCCATTTAAAGTAAATTGGACTGAAACTCACACCAGCACAACAAATCTCTTCTGTAACTCGATTTATGTTTTGAATCTACAAATAATATTTAAAAAAAAATGGACATGGTCCAAGCCAGGAAAGGTGTTTCTTGAGTTGGTTTAGGTACATAAATATACATGTGCACACAATGAGGTTCAGTCTACACTTTATGGGTTAAAATCACGGTGAATGAACTTGCCAAAAGTATAACAAATAAATGACACAAACAAAGAAATCCATTTTGAAATCCATTTTCAGATTCATCTTACCAAACAAAATTTCTGTCTTAATGACTGACACTCAGGAAAAGATCACAAAACTGTTATTTTGATAGTCAGTTTTTATCTTAGAGCAGTTGCAATCTGGCAATAAAAAGGTTCACAATTCTCTCAAACACTTTGTCTAGCAACAAAAAAAAAATTGTACTTACATTTCCAATACAGGTCGTCAGACATGTCTACTTTTTCCACAAATATTTTGCATGTTTTTTTTTTTTTCCATGTTCACTATTGATAGTGCTATAAGATATGTGAGACGAATTCAGGAAATATCATTCCGTTTCCTTGCATCTGACAGTTATCTCTAAATTCAAAATGATATGAAGGGAAGACCAGGGCTTGCCGCCACACTTCAAAGGGTCCTCAACCATTTCAGATTAAGTAATAACTTGAGCAGAGGCAGTGACTGCTGCTCTCACCATATGTCTTTCAGTCTGGAAAGAGGGGCATTCACTCAGCTGCTCCTTCAGAGGATGAAGGTAATATATCCTGAGATAAGAAAGACTGAAAATCGTAACTGAAAATCTTTTTTTTTCAACCAGCACGTCTGGACTTGCGGTGCAATTCCGAAAGTGCTGTACCTTCGATTTTTTAGGAAAAAAAAATAAAAAAATCAAGGGGGCCTCAATTTCACTCTGTGTACGAAACGCTTTCGAAACTGCTTTGATATTTAGCAAGGTAGCGACATCAAATGGCAAACATTATCTTGACACCTAAATGCACAGGGACTTTTTTTTTAGCACCGTTTCTGATCTGCGACAGAAACTTGGAAACATTGGTCATTGGTCTGTGCCTGGAGCCCTGGTCTCACCTGTTTCACACAGCAACAACATGACAACAGGAGGGCAACAGTTTGTAGTGTAAATTTGGATCAAAAATGAATGTGAACAAAAACCTACATGTATTCAATTTTTTTTTCTTCATAATGTTGCTGCATTAGATGACATCCACATCTGCACATAAAAAGTATATATATTTGTATTTATATAATATATATTCATACTCTATTGACAATAGTCTACGATGAACTTAAGAACCACTGATTTCTGGAGGAGGAAAAAAGCTGATTTGTTCAGTTGTCTATTTTACAACACAGCGTAAACTAATTGTACATTGCAGGAGGGATTTTAACTCTGAAAGACCGAGTCCCTCCGAGTGTTAACCCAGCCTTGTTGTAGTGTGTGTGTGTGTGTGTGCGTGGCTATGTGCCGTTGAAAGATGTTAGAAAACAAACAAACAAACAAACAAACAAAAAGCATTTACAAACTGGTCTCATTACAACCAATGACGTCGGCATTCAATGTAAACGTCAACGTCAGCTTGATGGTACCCCCTGGCTCAGGGATAATCACGTTTGGCACATTTTACAAAAATGGAGCACAGATCACTGGGAGCTTAGTGGAACGAGTTTCAGTTCAGTGTGATTAAAACACATAAAAGGAGAGCTTGTTGCTGAATCTTTACAGAGTGTAAAAAAAACTGAGCAGAATGAGACTAAAAATGTTTACCAGGAAACTCTTGCCAGGCAGTAAAGCACTCGGCACATGGAATGATGCTTAGTGTTATGACCTCAGCTGTTGTCAAAAAAATGGCATCTGAGTAAACTACAGCTTCTAAATCACAGCCTACCGTTTCTGCTCCCAAAACATACCTTACCTACAGAAGAGAATGTTTAAGTCACGTATCCTTTCCTCTGTTTCCCAGGTATACTCAAAAAATGATATTTTGAGCCACAGGGGAGGACACAGATTTTTTTTTTTTCCTGTAATATACACAATGTAACTTGTATCTACATCTGCAATATACAACAAATACTTTACACTAGAATTAAGAAGTTAAAAAGAGGAGGTACAAAATAAAGATAATGAACAAAAAAGATAAAAAGGCTCTGAGAAGCTCCTTCTCCATTAAAAAGCAGGTTGAACGCAAACAAATGTCCTAAAAATGCGTCAGAACTATTTCCTCAGCTTATGTTAAATGACTTACCAATTTCTTGTGCTTCACATACCCACCTCTTCTATCTGCCATGTATTTACAGCTTTCCCTACCACTTTCTGAACATTCCTGCATTCTCTCTGCAGCCCTGAAGACTGTCCTTACACATTTGGGGCTCTGTCCAATTAAAACACATTCCCTTATCCTTTCTCCACATCATCATCTTCTTCTTCAGACAGTCTCTAATAGCCACCATAAATTAACAGCTCAGCGGGATCCTCAGTCCAATCCAAAGTAAAGAGGTGTGTCCGTGTGTGAGGGCGTTTGTGTCCGGTAGTGTTCATGCACATGCGGGGCTGGTTTCTATGCGTGTCAGTGTGTCCTCAGCCCGGCCCGCTGCCTCTACACCCAGGAGTCGGGTGAGGCGGGGTAGTGACTTGTCTCATAGTTGAGTTCGCTGTAGGGCCTGGAGGCAGAGTAGAAGTCCACATAGTTACCAGTGGACTTCAGGCCCAGGTGCAAGGTGCCATCGGCGGTGGTTGGGGGGCGCTGGTGCGCTTGGTCCTCATAGTAAGTCTCCTCAAAATTGGCTCCTGGGGGAGTCTGGAAGGGAGGGTAGGCCTCTGGAGGGTTCCCTTGAGCTGAAACCTGACAGCAACCAAAGAAAGGAGAGTAAGAAGAGTACATGGAGAAGACATCCTGACAGACTACAGCTTCAAGCAGTAAAGCTGAAACAATGATGTGGCCAAAAATCTCATTTACACAGTTTTCCTTTTCCTCCAAATCCAAACCGCCTGTTTTGTGTCAGAACTTTATTTCTTCAGTTTAGTTTTCCAAAACAGCCCAAAATTGGTCACATAGCTAAAAACAATTAGCAGCAGCTATCCTGAAACTTGTTATCCTAAAACATCCTGAATGACGTCCGTCTTTTGACTATTTTTATAGATAACAGTATGTCAGAAACTACATAAACAAATGTATTTGACATTGTTTAAAGTCACAAAGCAGTTTGAGGCCAGTGTGTGATGACTGTTACTTGTTCCATCACAACATTAGCCAAGTAGCTCCAGTGCAAAATGAAAGTTCAAACATGTTTTACGATAAGATATGTGGCCCCTTATAGTGACGCATGAACACCACAGCACACAGTGTGAACAATGTGAAATTCTTTCTCTGCATTTACACCATTCACCAAGTGACCAACGGAGGGCACCTGGGGAGCAGTGTGTGGGGACGGTACCTTACTCAAGGGTACCTCAGTGGTATCACTAGCAGCCCTGTGAAACTGAGACCACATCGGGAGGTGGTCTCAGTTAGGTTTGCTTTAAGTGCGGTTAAGGCACGGTTTGTTTAACTTGCGCATTATGAACACAAAGCGCCCCTGGTTTGCTTCGACAATTTTTGACCTCTAGCCTTGCCGTAGGTAGATCACGTGGTACAGCCCTGGACAACGAAAAGATTTTTTTAAATTGAACTGTAATAAACATACAAACATGACGTGGTACACCTCCATTACAATTTCAATTATACTTCAGACAAGCAAAAATAAGACAACAGACAACAGACAATACAGAAATAAACCAAAATAAATGCAAATGAATAAATGATAATAATAAAAAAATTAAAAATCAAATAAATAAATAAAAGAATGAATCAATAAATACATAAATAAAGTGGACCTAGAGATTCTTGTCAAGATCAAGTTTCTCTACCAAGTAGCCTCAAAGCATTCTTGCTCTCCATCAGTTTCAGTGAAGAAAAATAGTAGCATAGATCTTTGTGGAAAATGTAGAAGTTTGCTAGAGCTTTTAACCATCTACTCTTATGTAGAAAAAAAAATCCCAAGAATGGGGAACGTGAAGAAACAACGGTGGCAGGTTGGATGAGGAACTAAAGTATGAACAGAAAAAAGAACTAAGACCCCATCTGAGCTGAAGTGGAGCAGAAAGAGAACCGAGTCCCCTTTCAAATGAACTCACACTGAGAACATAAAAAGAGCTGAGTTCCCTTTATGTTGGTCCACTTTTTGGACCACTTCTAGAGGACTCAGTTCGGTTCCTTTAAAGAGGACTATATGTGAAAACACCCTAATATTTCAGACTATTATTACTTTAAAACAACAGCCATGGAAGAGATCATTTATAAACACAGGAGTTCATTTATGAATGAATACAAAACCTCACAAACCTTTAAGTGCATGGGTGTTTCACTTATATCTAACACCAGTAAATATACATACTCCATGGTAGTGTAAAACAGTGAAACTATTAAATTGACAAAACAAAACAAAAAATATTTCTTGACACTTTCTGGTATTTTGTTTAACTGCATGACCTCTGTAGAAGATGTGCACTTATTTTCGCTTAGAGACTCAACAAAACATTTAATTTGACGATAAAACTTTTGTGTATGACTCTCTTTAATGGCTCTTAAATCATTTGTTAATTTGGTGTGCTAAAGTTGCTCACCTGGTTATGCTTGAGGTCATCACTGGGAGACACATAAGCACCTCGGAACAGTGTGGAGGTTCCACTGGAGATTTGAGCTGCATGGAGAGAGGAGGCGCATATGGGAAGAGATTCATGAGAGCATGCTAAGCTTCTGGATCAGCCGGTGAGTAATACGGCTGGAGAGGAGGATGATTCATTGTGACTGTAGATCAGGCAAACACACATGCAGGTGCAGTCTTCTGAACACAGCAAGTAATGTTTACTGTGCAAAGGCTACACTGAATCCACAGAAATCTCACATCACTGCTGGTAAATTTGCTATGGTACAATCAAACAAAAGTAGAGGCTCTGTGCACGAGCAGCAGCTGATCTGAGAATGAATATCAAGTCTCATTATATTACCAATGACAATGTCTGGAGTTCTTTCTCGGTACACTGCCTGGGATGCAGAAGAAATAGAAATGGAGGCTTAGGGTGGCAACAGCCAGGAAGAGGAAGACTGAAATTCGAAGCCTCACCTGCCATGGCATCCTTTCGGGAGGTGTGCTCGCCTTTGTTGCCATGGTAACCAGAATTGGTTCCAGTTGACTCGTAGTCTGCCTTCCTCTCTTTCAGACTCATCATCTCTCGAGGGGAAGCAGGGGCGCTCGCTTCAAACAAACAAACAAGCAAACAAACAAACATACACAAGTCAGAATATCAGCTCATCACACCAGAGGAGAGGAAAACAAACAGCTGAAGAATTTAAACCTATTTTATTCTTCACACTATCCTGAGTTATTAAACCATGGTCACTTAACTCTTTGGTTATGTATGGAGGGTGAGCAAATGTAAGTTTGAATGAGAGTCAGGCAGTCAATTGTTTGTGCTGAACTTTTTCACTTGAGTCCTGGAGCCAAAGATCCATTTTCCCCTTTTTGCTATTTTTGTGTTTAGCAAAGCTGATGGTAACATTGATGAGATCTGGCAGAATATCTGATCACTCAAGGTAAAGTAGAGAGAAGCAGACAACTGCACAGTTCCACAGTCAAAGAGAAATGTATCCAGCCTCCAACACAGCATGGTAAACAAGCTATGGAAAGGAAAAAGTAGCTTTGGCTGCTAACATAATCTTTTGTATTCAGTTAACACAAAGGGTTCATACATTTACTTATGTGGATGCGAAAGCAAATGCAGTGCTAGCATGCGTTGAAGCTTAATATTTCTCAAATACATAAACATACTAAACACACAGTTAGGTAAAGTTGTGTTTGTAGCAAATTTTCCTTTTAGACAGTTTTCTTCCAGACATCTGAAGTTGTTCTCTCTAATTACCAAAACCTTTGGTTTTAGGATATAGTAAAAAGTATACGATGACAAAGCCAGATTTTTAGACATAATTTCTGTGTGCCGCAACGGCACAGCGTATCCCCCCCCCCAGCCTCCCCCTGAGTGAGGAAACTGTGGGAATCTTAGTGTCTTGCTATGGTTTGCAGAAAATGAATCAATAAATGAAAGACTAGTTTTTAAACCGTGAGTAAATGAGTTTCTACCATCACTGGGGCTGTTACCATAGCAACTCTGTTAACTGTCACCAGGCACAGGCTTATCTTTAGGTGAGCTTACAGGATTATATCACTGTAATCTTTATAATACTGACTTTAACGTTTTGGGGTATATTGCCACTACCAAGGTTTTGTATTTTGCCACCGAACATAAACAGAGTAGAAATATGAGATTTTAAACACGACCTAGAGTCTAGCCAGAAATAGCAGGTTAAATATGTGTTCTCATTCAGCAATGCCTTCACCAGTCTGATAGATGGTGGCTCATAGTTACCATAGCGTTGGGCTATCTTGCTTGTAAACCTATTGATTTCATATCAGCTCCTTGAGAACCACAGCTCAAGCCACACTGAAAGGTGTGAGAGTGATTCTGTTCTGTAATGGGCCTGTCAGCAAAAGATTTATATTTACTGCTTATTAAAGGACCACAAACGTCTCATCCTTTGATTTTCACTATATTTGCTCTACGGCAGTAGTGCATAATAGGGAGAGAAAAAAAAAAGTTTTAAGGTTTAAGGTTTTCTTAACTCTTTTTATTAACATCCAATGTTGCTCTACTGTCAACAAAATAGGTTTACTTAGGAAAAAATTGCCTTTACTTGCAACAATTTTTTTTGTATTTATACCATTTGTAAAGTGAACATTTTTATGCAAAGTAAAATGGTCAAGAATAGCGCTTACCTGACCGATTATTGGGTGAAGTCCGCACAGGAGAGATGGAGGGAGTACGAGAAGATGAATAAGGTCTCTGCCTGTCTCTCTCTATAGTAGAGGATGACCCCACAAAGTGGTACTGAGAATAGCCATCCTGTAAATCAGGGAGATGCAATGTGGCAGCCAGTCAGTGTAGAGTAAATGTTAACATTAACAGCTTCTAACAGATCCTTCATATTCACTGACATGCCTCTTAAATGTTCTTTCTTAACCATTTTTTTTGTTTAAAGTTTTGCTGTAGCCCTGGTCACTTTACTGGACAAGGCCCTCACAAGACACTGCAGATGACAAGGAAACCTTCCACTGTTTCCCCCCTAAACTAATAAACCACATTTTCAGAATAAAAACTTATTTATATACGCATTTTTAACAATCTGAAGCACCCAGAAAAAAAAACTACAGTTGAGCATGAAAGTTTATAAACCAATATGATCCGATATTACATATCTGTGAGTGGTAAAAATATGTAAACCTTTGCTTTCAGTGTGACCCCCTTGTACAGCAATAACTGCAACTAAATGTTTCCGGAAACTGTTGATCAGTCCTCCAGGTCGCCTTGGAGGGATGTTAGCTCTTTCCTCCATATGGAACAGCTTCAGCTCTGTTGGTGTCTTTCCGCACATGAATGATACACTTCAGCACTTCTGAGTTAAGGTCTGAATTTTGACTTGGCCATGCCAAAACATTCACTTTAATCTTCTATCGCCATTCTTTGGTAGAATGACTTGTGTGCTTAGAGTTGTTGTGATGCTGCATGACCCACTGCACTGAGATTCAGTTCACGGACAGATGTCCTGTCATTTTCCTTCAGAATTCACTGATATCATTCAGAATTTAATGACTGTGAGCTGTCCTGGCCCAGATGTAGCAAAACAGGTCCCAACCATTTTACTACCACCACCATGTCTTACAGATGCTATAAGGTTCTTGTGCAGGAATGTAGTTTTTCTTTCTCCAAGCATAACACTTTCCATTTAAAAAAGTTCTTTTTTGGTCTTACCCGTCCACAAAACATTTTTCCAACAGCCTTCTGACTTGTTCACATGATGTTAAGCAAACTGTGGATGGGCAGAAATATTCTTTTTGGAGAGCAGCGTTTCTCCTTGCAATTCTGCTACTGTTGTTCAGTGTTCTCCTGATGGTGGACTCATTAGCATTAACATTAACCAGTGTGAGAGAGGTCTTTAGTTGCTTAGATGTTACCCTGGATTCCTTTGTGATCTTGTGGGCTAGTTCACACCTTGTTCTAGGAGTGGTTGATCACTCCAGAGGAAGACAACAATTGAATTGAATTTTCTCCAGTGCTACAAAATCTGTCTCACTGTGGACTGGTATAGTCCAAACTCTTTACAGATGATTTTCCAGTCTGATGAGCATCAACAACTCCTTTTCTGTGGTCCTCAGAAATTCCTTTTGTTCGTTCCATGATACATATCCACAAACATGTGTTGTAAAGATCAGACTTTGATAGATCTCTGCTCTTTAAATAAAACAGGGTCCCCACTCACACCTGATTGCCACCCTATTGACTGAAGACACCTGAATCTAATTTAACCCTGAAATTCAACACTAATCTTAGAGTTTCACCACTTACAGATAAGTAATATTGGACAATTTATGTCAATAAATAAATGACCAAATATAATATTTTTGTCTCTTTTGTTTAAGTGGGTTCTCTGTATCTTCTTTTGGGACCTAAATATGATTTAGGTCATATTTATGCAGATGTATAGAATATTCTAAATGGTCCCCACACCATTTTAAACATCAAATCCAAATACTTTTTAAGGGCTTTCCAAGCTGAATTTCTTAAAATTTAAGGACCCAACACAGCAGTTTCCAACATGCATCAAGTTCTTGTTACAACACTGTTACTGTTACTGTTTGCTTTCTCTGCTGCTTGCTGCTGTTTAACCTGCATCATTCGCCTTGAGTCACTTGTGCAAGCATGTGACTGCTGGACTTTCTTAAGGAAGGTGGCGTCTGAATCAAGGACAACGGGAGACACACAAATATTATATATAATTTTTGCTCCCCAAATTATCCCAGGGCCTATGTGAGGTTCCTTGTGTTGTTTTCAGTTTGTTTTGCAGCATATAATTCAGTAAATACTTATATTTACAATGTTAGCTAACAAAATAAAACAAAACCAGGTTTTCAGTGGTCCATTCAAGCAGCATAACAGTCCATTCAAAGGGAGTGGTTTTTAAATGACTATAATACTGAATTCAATGGTTTTGTGGCAGTCACAGGTGACTGCATATTGAGTGTTTTACAATGCCTTTAAACAGGACTAATTGAAATTTCAGAAGCGGATCCGTTTTCTAAAAATATTTTTTATTACTATCTCCCCTGCTACTATTATCAACCACATTCATGTAAGATTACATACTGATGGTAAACGTGTTTAAATGCATTGAAAATGAAAGTGTGAGAAATGTGTGTTGTTTGCTGAAATATGACCCTGAAATACAACAAGTTTTTTCTCGACATATTTCACATATAATCTGCTTTCTCTCTATCTTGCTTTAGTATGCGAAGTGAAAGCAGTTTCAGTCCCTTTATCTATATATAAACAGCTTATCTGGACAAAGGTGTCAGAGCTGTGGTATAAAAAAGAGCTTTTACAAGTGTGACATTCTAAGAGTTCACTACCTTTTTATATAGGCTGCGCAGATCCCGGTACTGCCACATACTGTTGAGGACTTGAGATGCTGCTTTCACCACCTTAGGAGTGTGTCTATAAGGGAACATTCAGAGGAAAATGGTTAGAAGTTGCACACACTGCAAACCTAAAAGACGGCGAAATAGCTTCAGAAAGAGACATAGGGGGAGAGAGCGAGATAGAGATAGAGAGAAAGAGAGAGAGAGAGAGAGAGAGCACTTTCTGTTCTATAAATAACAAAGTGCTCATGCTCTTCTGGCTACATTTGCACATCCATCTGTAAGTTTACGTTTTTTGTACAAATTTACCCCCTGACAGTCACATAGTAAAACCTACTGTTGGGCTAAAAAAAAAGGTTATTATTTTGATAACTAAATAAAAACAATAAAGTCTGCCACTGAGGTATTCAGTAACACAGCACAGCAGTCCATTACAGAGAGGATGTACTTAAGGGAAACACCTAGAGTCCACAGCTACAATTACCAAAGATGAATATAAAACCATCTTCTCCTTCCTTGGACTTTTGCTCAGGGCTTGTGGAGAGTCATTTTCATTTCCCCAGAAAATCTATTGCACTTCTTTAACCAAATGACAGCATCGTACATTGTCATTGGTCTCGCATGTTAACATCTCTGCCAGGGGGACGAATTATCAAGCACTTCTCCATTATGATTCAGGCTGGAGATAAGCTGTTTGAAGAGAACACCTTGCAATGGGAAAGCACCGAAGGCTAGCTACAAAAACTTCTGTGCAAAAGGATGGCTTGATTTGGTATTAATTCCATGCCCAACAGCGCTCTCAATTACTTTTAGTGACATTTTAGTGACTCTGTATTTGAAGGACTCTTTTAAAGGCCTGTAAAAAAACTGATAAACCTGAACAGACATTTCAAAACAACAAGTCACTTGCTTTAACCAGTAATAGGTTTTCTACGGTTGTCTACTTAGACATTCAAAATGGACAATAATTATGGATCATGGATAATAATTAATACTTTGCTGTGGAGAACATTGATATCAATAAACCATAGTTGAACTTCCTTGCATTTACAACAACACTATAATCACACTATAATCTATATACAAGCAGTTTCACAATTACTGGCAAAAAAATGACTTTGTTTATGGCTCTGGTTAATTAGCCCAAAGTCACACTGAAATAATGATAGAAATACAACCTTTAATTGGAGTAATTTAAATCTAATAAAACAAAACAAACATTTTTTTTTTTACAATAACTGCACCCTTATAATTTCCTATTAACAAAATGAAGCATTCTAATAATAAATACTCAAGATAGTTCATGAACAGTTTTTCATAATCTTTATCCATCTTTACCAAGGATGCCAAATTACATATCTGATTGAATTACAGTGAGCGCAAAACTTTAAAGACGACTGAGAGTGAAAGGTTCATTCATTTTAAACAGGTACAACAATGCTTAATCAGGCATTTTTTCAGAGAATTGTTTTAAACCAAGTTTTCTGTTTTTAGCAGACAATATTATCTACAAACATTCACAGTGACTACAGGTAAAGCTGGGAGTCTTTTTTTTTTACTGTTATATTTTTTACATTTACAGTGGAATTCAGCAATATGATTACAGGGGAGAATTTCCCACTAGAAGTAACTATGTGTCACTGCAAGTGCAAACTAACAACAGGACACTGAATTATCAGGTGTTACTGCTCATAAATCCCACACGGAGCAAATAATAACAATAACGTAGTAGCTGAATGATAAGTCTGACTCGAATAACTCGAGTCTGCAGTGTAAAGGGTTAAGCAGATCCCTAAGCTGCAGAGTCTGAAAGCAAGGTAAGTTAATTTCCAAGGTACGTCTGCTACATACTTGTCTCCTTTGCTGCGTGCGATACCAATGAGCTTCTCGATGCCTCCAGCGTCACGCAGGGCCTTGGTGTTCTCCATGTTCTTGGTAATGACCTCGTGCAGAGCGCAGCAGATGGCAGTGATGGTGTCGTCGGACATGCTCTTTCCCACACCGCTGCTGCTGTTATTGTTGCCTCCCGGCAGCCGATGGACCAGGTCTCTCATGGCGTACTTGCCTTTAAGAAAGAAGCAGAGTAGGAGGCAGAAGAAGAACAGAGAGAGATCAGACCTTTGATTTATTTAGCAGATGGGAAGGGAGGCGTTTGAGAGGGTGGGGAGGTGGACAGTCTGTCTGGGAATCAGCAATTTGGGGTTGAGACTGAGATTTCTGCTCTGACATTTGCTTTGGAAGAGTCTGACACATCCATTGTAGGACTGATGGGGCTTGTCAGTGATTTGGCTGATGACTCTGCTAAATCTCGGAGACTGTAGCCACCACCACAGCGGCAACACCAAGCTTATGGACCGGTCATACAGTGGCACCGAGATGCCTACATGTGGCCACTGTTCAGTGGGGTGCCAGCCACACCAGACAGTTCATTCTCCAGGTCACTGATGTATTCAAATTCATAAATATTTCACTGAACCACTCAAATACAACAAACCAAACCTCACACATTTTTATTAGAATATTAAGGAGTCTCGTTGGAAAGAAAACCCTTCAATATGCTTTCAGAATCCTCAATGCCTCATATTTGTCAAATAATAGAAAATTTCAAGACTGAACCCACACTGAAATAACCGGAATGGTTGCCATGGAGACTTGAGGCCAACACAGGCACTGCAAAGATCAATAATTGTCTATTAGCGTCACAAGGAACACTTCAAATAATAATATGCCAACTGTCACAGCAGTATACATTTATTCAATAACCAATTTCTCTTGCTGGATTTATTCAAAAACCAAGACTGTGTATTATGTAGACATACAAACATGAACACATACATATACACACACACAGATATTAAAATCTCTAAAGCTGCAGTAATTGCCAAATACAATAAAGGATCTATAAAGAGCTGGCAAAAATATAAAATGCTTTAGGAGCACTTGCAAGAATAAACCAGAAATAAGAGTACATTTTTGACGGCACATTGATTCGATGTTGGTTCTAGAAGATACAATTTAATGTCTTCATTAAATGTAAATTGCACCATGATTTGATTTAATTTGTTTGTACTAAACCCCCCCCCCCACCCAAAAAAACACAAAACTGAGCTCTCCTGATCCTCTTCACTCAGGGTGTTTTCACATATAGTCCTCTTTAAAGGAACCGAACTCAGTCCTCTAGAAGTGGTCCAAAAAGTGGACCAACAGAAAGGGAGCTCAGTTCTTTTTATGTTCTCAGTGTGAGTTCATTTGAAAGGGGACTCGGTTCTTTTTCTGGTCCACTTCAGCTCAGATGGGGCCTCGGTTCTTTTTCTGTTCATACTTTGGTTCCTCATCCAACCTGCCACCGTTGTTTCTTCACGTTCCCCATTCTTGGGAATTTTCTCTACGTAAGAGTAGATGGTTAAAAGCTCTACCAAACTTCTACATTTTCCACAAAGATCTATGCTACTATTTTACTTCTCTGAAACTGATGGAGAGCAAGAATGCTTTGAGGCTTTGCAACTTGGTAGAGAAACTTGATCTTGACAAGAATCTCTAGGTCCCCTTCATTTATTTTTTTATTTACTTACTTATTAATTTATTTATTTGTTATTATTATTATCATTTATTCGTTTGCGTTTATTTTGGTTTATTTCTTTATTGTCTGTTGTCTGTCGTCTCATTTTTGCTTGTCTGAAGTATAATTGAAATTGTAATGGAGGTGTACCGTGGCATGTTTGTATGTTTACTGCAGTTCAATAAAAAAAAAATCTTTTTGTTGTCCGGGGCTGTACCACGTGAGCTACCTACGGCAAGGCTTGAGGGCGAAAACTGTTGAAGCGAACCAGGGGCGCTTTGTTTTCATAACGCGGAAGTTAAATGAATCGTGCCACAGACTTAAAATGAACCGGACTGAGACCACCTCCTGATGTGGTCTAAGTTCGGTTCGCTTCAGAGGGGTCTGAGTTTGTTTGGCGTGTTCACATATACCCAAAAAATGCTGACTAATCGATCTGAGTTCGCTTTAAAGGATGAAACGGACCAAGTGTGAAAACACCCTTAAAGTGAACCGGACTGAGACCACCTCCAGATGTGGTCTCAGTTCGTTTAGTTTCAAAGGGGTCTGAGTTCGTTTGGCCTGTTCACATACAGTAAACCCCCGCGAATTCGCGGTTCAGAGTTTGCGGCTTCAGTTATTCGTGGATTTTTTCTTAGAACCTACCTAATAATTGTTCGCGGAAACTCCCGCAGATTTGCGGAAACCACAGATATCCTCTGCATTTTTTTTTCTTTTGCTTTTTTCGTGGCAAAATATAATTTTTCATGCATTTTAGTGCTAAATTATTAAGAAAAATATAATTTACTAATTTTGTTACATAAGTATTAACGTAAATTCAGCTACATTTCCATATAAAATTTAACTGTATAAATTTTTTGGTACTGTCGAGAGAACACAAAGAAAGCGCGTCTTGGGATGCTGAAATACCCTGTACACAGAGGAGGGAGGTTTGAAAGTAGCCAATCCAAGCGTTATTCATTTCTCCTTGCTGCTGCTCTGTGACGCATCTCTGGCAGATGCAGTCCAGCATTCCCGCATCAGAACAGTTTCCCGCGTGTTCTCCAGTGTTTCGTTGAGTGTTCTCGTGTTTTTTGTTTTGTTCTTCTTAAAGTCCTGTATTTTCATTACTGCAAATTTAATTTAATTATCACTGTATTTACCCTGCTTATACCAAAGAAAATGACAGCGCATACCAAAGGAACGCACTTGCATGAAGTACAGTATAGTATATACAGGGGTAACATCGGTATTTTACATTCTAGCACTGTGGGAGACAGCATACAGTGTACAGTGTACACTGTACAGTACGGATACGGGTTTACCTTTACATTTTTTTAAGGGTAATTTATTAAGCTGAGTTTAAAATGAAATTAAAGTGTTTTGGGAGCATATTTGGGGGCATATTTAGGGTTTACACTATAAGAAAAGGCATTTTAGGCTTTTTTTTTTTTTACCACATCACAAATTTGCGTTTTTTCACAATTCGTGGGTGCTCTTGGAACGTAGCCCCCACGACTGTTGGGGGTTTACTGTATATGCAAAAACTGATGAAATGAAACAGACCAAGTGTGAAAACGCCCTCAGTGTCCGGTAACTCGCCAGCTCTTACCAAGCCATTTATGGTTAAGGACGGCTGAATGCGCAGCCACATCAGCGGGCTCATTATTCTAAATTAAACCTCCACAAACAGTGACACATGTCTTTTTTTATAGCAGACCTGAGCTTTAGCGTCCTGAAGTCTGTTTAATAGTCTGCTGTGTGTTTATCTCCATGTTTGTTTCCCCGCATTTGTATTTCTCTGCGTTTTGTCCCTTTCCGACCACCTTAGCCGTGACATCATAGACTCTCTCTTGTCACATATTTTGATATTAACGGACGTTTTGACATTGGAATTTTTCCAAAATTCAATATTTCATATGGGTTCCAAAGAGAATTTGCACCAAAAACAGGTGGAAAAAATCAAAAAATAAAAATAAAACTTAAGAAGAACAATAGTATGATTGCTTCCGCAATCACACAAATTACAACTTACCAATTAGCTCCTTGTTCCTCACATCCAAGGCCATGTTCCTGAGTGCTGTGGCCACAGCACAAACCACACGGTCGTTATCAATCCTCAAAAGCTCCACTAGAATGGGCAGGCCTTTCTCTTTCCTCACTGCTGCACGGATATACACTGACCACTGCAAGCCACCAAGGACAACAGCTCTTACACACGGGCTATGAACTTATTTTCATCTACAGAAAAAGCTGAGCTCTGATGTAGTATTTGACTAAAAAAGTAATGTTTCCAAAGTAAGCATAAGCTGTAGAGCTTGAATTTAGATTAGAGAAGACACTGATTTGCAAATTTGGACTGTAGAAATAAGCTCATTTCTAAAGTCCAACTTTGGACTTTCTACAGGGTACTTCTATAGGGTATTTTATGAACAGTAAAGGGTGTCATAGTGTAGATTTCCATAACTGGTCAAAAACTGGTAGTGAAGCTGTTACTGAATGTATGTCAGCGAAAGCTCCTACTGGGTGTGTGTGGCTGTGTATGTGTGAATGATAAATATGAGCCAAAGCTCAGGAGACTACTGATTTTTATCACAGAGCACAACAGAAGAGCAGCTCGAGCTGCATGAATGTTGCACAAGTGTGACAGTTATAGTGTGGATTGACCTGGTTTTTCCTTGGCTCTGAGTGGGGTGGGGTTACTCACTGGTTTTGGGGTGGGGCCTACCTTCCAGCTGCCCGCTGCAAGATTCTGTAGGGCCCCGGCCGCCCCCTCCAGCGTGTCCGGGTTGGAGCATTCCGATAGTAGTGTGAGGTATGGCTTCACGATGGATGGATGCCAGAGCATCTGCAGCCCCTTCGGAGGATCACCAGAGTCTGGAAATGGCCCCACTCCGTCCCACTGAGAGTGCAGGAAGAGGAACAAGTCCCATTAGAAGAACAGCTAGTTTGAATTAGCTCATTTTAAGAAGCAGAGAAACAAAAACATCTGATATAAAAATTAGACAACCATGGCTTGATAAAATAATATGAAACATATGGCAAGATCTGAAGACGTGCTAATCTGTTACAGTAAAAACAGTCATTTACCAAGCAGAGGCAATCAAGCTGTCCTAAACAGGGCTTCATTCATCACCTTCCCAGATGTGCATTTGCATCATTGTAAATGATCGGTCTACTCTCAAACATTTTGCAATTTAAAAGCTACAAAAGAAGATAACACAACCTTATACCTCCCCATTCAGCCCACGCGGCTGCGGGGGAACTCGGCCGTTGCCCTTCTCTTCCTACTGTTTTCAGAGCTTAAATGAAATCAGCCCACTAAAGTAAGTAATTATCTCCTGCAGGGGGGGTGGGGGGTGATTGGCGACGTGGGCCGCCTGAACGGCAGCGCCGCTAAATGGTGCTAATTGCTTGCAGCTGCGGCGCTTAGGCCTGTGGCCCACCTGATCATGGCTCTTCTTTTTCTTTTTCTTCTTGCCCCAGCAGCCGGAGCTCTCGGCGTCCTTCCCGCTGGCGTCGGTGCACAGCACCCCGTCCAGCTCCTCCGAGCCCAGCTGCTGCCCCTGAGATGTCTCAGCCGCCAGCCGATAGGACAGGTTTCTCAAGATACACACGCAGTTCTCTATTGTCTTTTGGGTCCACAGTATGCAGGAGAAAGAGGAAGGAGAGACAGGTGAAGTTGAAAGAAATACAATGTTTTCTTATTAGGCAACTTCAAATTTGCAAGAATCGATCTGCACTGTAATATATGAATTAACGTTTCAGTTTAAGTTAAGAAGGAACTTAATCTACCTGGGCTGACACTATCTTTGCTATGACAAAAAGCACCGCAATGTCTGTATGGACAAGTTCGGCTTTGCCAGATACAGTATTATCCAAATGCCTCTTTTTTTTCATTTTCAGGAGACAATTTATCCTCTTTGAAAAGCTCATGCATAACTGCATCTGTGTTCTTAATAGTTTTTTGTTAGATTGGTCCTCTGGATAGAGTCCAATGGAGAGTAAGGAAAGTTAATCCTATTGTCATGAGCAGTGAGGCAGGGCAAAACAAAAGAGAGGACTTTGATCTTGTAAACGGTTTCAGAGGGATTTAACTCTAACGGTCTTTTTTATTCTCTGACTGGTTCTCACAAAGTATTACTGCAGTAAGAAAGAGGTCTCAAAATTCAAATAAAGTAGAAACTCAATATAGGAGGTGTCTAACTTTGTAACTTAATCTATGCAATTACCACAACCCATTCTTAATATTGCAACCACTAACACAATGGCAAGGGAGGAACACACAGTAACACTCTCTGTGGCAATTACCATCAGAAGGAATAAAAACAAATGTGTGCATCTGTGCTAAAGCACTCCTTATATTCTTATATGCCTCCATATATGCCTCTAGTTTCTGTAATCTATATTGAATGATACTGTAGTTTTTTGTTTTTTTTTGAAACCTGGCTACAGAAAGAGCAACTCTCAATCCTCCAACACTCAGGACAGGGACTGGTAAAAGGCAGTTTGTGGCCATCCCCAGAGTCTGCTAAGCATGTTGGTAATATAGCAGAGCAAAGGGCCAGACCTTGCTGTCGATCTCACTGCTGCCCAGAGCAGTCTGGATGACATAGAGGAGCGCATCTGTCAGCCCCTCACACTCCCGCATCCTGCGCCGGGCTTCCTCTCCAGCAGAGCTCACGTTCCTAAGGAGAAAACCGCAAAGACAGTGACTGTCACTGTGATGATTACACTGTGACATGTAAAACAAACTGCCCTGAAACGCAAGTATTTAGGCGTTTTGCTAACTATGATCATAATCTGAAATAAGGAATAGTTTGGTAAACATCACATTCATCACATGTTGACTTGGTTTCCCCTTAACATAAACGTAAATACTCAACCCAGGTGCTTGGTCCCAATTAGCCTCAATTATGTCAACTTTTGGCTTTTGTTCAGTTATATACATAACAGTACGTTATATTGTGTTGGAAATGACAAGCAAGTCTACATTGGCATAAAAAAAATACTGTCCTGGTCAAATTTAGCCATTTAGGGTACAAACAATATAAATGCATGCTCAAAGGTACAACATGGCCCATAAGGTCCAACTACCTTGAGTTACCTTGAGTACCTTGAGATGAAAAGGTATCTTTCATAACTATTTGAAACAGAAAAATGAAACAATAAAACTAGCCAGTCGGGGTCAAAAGAGTCCGTGCAATGTACTATACTGGTAATATAACTAAGGGTTCTGAGGATATACCCTTGAGGGTATCATCAGTGACAGCACATGTATCCTGAAAGTTCTTTCTGAAAGTGTTTTTTAGGGACCTAATGCAGTTTGAGGCATGAGCATGTTAATATTTAGCCGTATTTACTATTTAGCTTCCAAAACGTGTCAACTCCATCAGAAAACATCAGACGCAAAAAATGCTGAGGCTGATTGACTACATTTGAGGGGTTAAAACTGTGCTAGTTTTATCACCAAACTAAAACTCCTAAGAGGTTTTAAGAAAAGCATAAAACACTGAAGTAGCATAAAGTCCTGAACAGTGAATGCACAAACATGGTTTTTGACGTAAAACCTTTATTGGACAGTGCTGGAATCAGGAGTAGGAAAAGTGCTATGTATCTATTGTGAACTGTAGATCTAGTGGCTATATGCCTGGAGCCTGTAGAGCTTCAGTATTGTCCAGGAGGACTCATCAGAGGCCGGCATCCCACACGCCAAGATGGTTTTGAAGAATCAAAGGCTACATCCTGATCCCCTGGCACCTGCCAAGCAGCTTCCACCATGCATGCAGGTGCCGTGGCAACCGCATTCGACCATTAAATATTAAATCGGGCTCCTGAATCCTCGGTCAGCCGTGAAACAGATTAATTAACACAAAGGGCTTTGGGGACAGCTTGGGCCAGCTAGCTCACATCCAACATGACTCAGCACTTCCTCCACTGCCAACCTGCTGTCTCAAAAACCCGAGAGGGAGTTGTCTTTGCGCTCCAATCTCGACGGCTTTTAACGCCTAGTCAGGGTGAAAGAAGCATGGGGTGGGTATGTGGGTATCTTTCTGATGAGCACCAAACATACTAAAAGATAGTGGTTCCGAATCCTGGTCCTGGAGTAGCTCAGTCTTGCATATTTTCTTGTTTTTCCTTCTCTATTACACCTGCCCCAATTAAGCATCTAATTAAGTCTATCAGATGTATTGCTTTGCCAGCAGTACATTCAGAGACATTGCCTTGGTCTTCTTCAACTCATTAAAATCACAGGTCCACGTTGGGCAGTAAAATGAATGAGAATGTGTAACTGCTTTCTGTGTGCTACTGTGTTTTCCTTCACTGAATAAAAGAAATACAATTCGTCCTTTACTGTTAGGAGCGCAGCAACAGTTTCAGAGCTTATTCAGAGTTGATTATTAATTTGCTCTTCAGAATAAAGGCCTTTACACACCAAGTGTAATTTATTTGCTCAGGGGTGTGACGAGACGCTCAGCTCAGCTCAGTTCACGAGACAATACACGATACTGGGTTCACGAGAACGAAACGAGAGGAGATTTTAACAAGATTTTTCAGATAACTTTGAAGATGAAATAGATGACTGGAAAAAGCCTTTCATTTGACTGTGCATCGTCTGTGCTAATGTGTTTATAGTCTGTGAGAGGGAGGGACAATGGAGGGAGGGTGTAGAGTTACATTACAGAGTTCCAATTTAACAGTGGGCTGTATTCCAACTCAACATCTTCAGGCCAAGGTGAAACTGATCAATTAAACTGAATGAACAATAAATGCATTCATTCACCAGTTCACACAAGTAACATGTAAACTACAAGGCAACATAAAAACCATATGTTTTGTTAATATTTTTTGTTGACAAAAAATAATATTTTGTTACATTATCAGAGCCATCCTCGACTAGCACACCAAACTTTTGCACATACTATTGTCAGTTATTGCTGGGCTATGTTCCTGGGCTCTTGCACTGCACAAATAAATTACTTATTGTTTACTTCATTTTATATGAAGCATCAATGAGCAATTCAATTTCCTTGTATTTTTATAATGACGAAGACAATTTTTCTTTGTTACCGCTCTTCACATTTATAGTCCATGTTTTGGCCAATTAATTTAGTATTTGTAGATGAACTCACACGAGTATTCAACTGTATATCAAAATAATACTCTAGGACCAGGATTGGGAGTCACAGCTACAAAATGCAAAAAACATGCATGTTTAGCATATTATTAAAAACAAAAAAAAAAAAAAAACAGAGGATGGTGGATCAAAATAGTGCACAGTCATGGTCAATATAGCTAAAATTAATACCTCCCCCCTCTCCAAAAAAAAAAAGAAAAGAAAAAAAGCAGAGGCAGGCGAATGCATTGGATCTCATTACTCTTCCTGGACAGGCGGCTCTCGCCACACACGAGGGGCAGCCCGCATATTAGGAGCAAAAATGCCTGACAGACTGCCAATTGTTTCCCTGTGTCAGTTCTATAATCATGCAGTCTCTGACACACGTCCAGAACTATAGAATCCTATAATGAAGCCCCACAACAGATTCTGTCCCCTGCTGAACTGGCTGAATCAGATGCTATACTTTCATTCTGAAAACATAAAATAGACAAAAAATAAATATCTAATAATAATAATAATAATACAACTTATCACAACAACTCAAACGTTTATCAAATGTAACTGAAACCTATTTACTCAAACCAATTAGCTTCCCTTATCAGCAGAGTGTTTCCTGCAGGCCACCAAGCTGATTAGCAAATTTATCTCAGCTACAAAAAAACGTGAGTCCAATACACCCTGATACTTGTTAAACATTATATGCCACTTAGTTTGGAAAAGATGTAATCCTATGAAGTACTGTACACTCTGTTTGCAAACACCTGGTCTAAATCATAGCCTGATAGGGCAGTAAGTCTTTCTGAACAAAGGCTAAGCCACTTAAAAGCCGGGCACAGTAAGCAGCATAAGAGGCTTTCTCATTACACACTACCTACGGAAACACCCCATTGGTGCTCGGCATGTATTAGTCATGCCCCATGAACAAGAGCTATGGAGGCTCTGTATATATGAATTCAGATGAAGATGTGTTTACATGTTTGTGTGTATGTTTATACACACACATAAACACGCACTAATCAGCCATAACAGTAAAACCATTGACAGAAGAAATGAAAAACATTTATTATCTTGTGATACTGGCAACTGTGAGGGGGTGTGATTTATTATGCAGCAGGTAACCAGTCAGTTTTTTTACGTTGATGTGTTGAGAGCAATAAAAGTGGGCAAGCTTGAGATCTGAGTGACTTTGACACAAATTGTGAACTGTCCACCACTGAAAAACCTTTTAATGGAAAATGAGAATCAGAACTTTATCATGGAGCAGTTTACTTTATGTGAATGGCTGGGTGTGTGATGCTCTGGACAATGTCCCGCTAGGACACTTGGGGTCCTGGCATTCATGTGGATATTATTCTGATAGCACCTACCTAAACATTGCCCCACCTCTCAACTGTGTGTGTGTGTGTGCGTGTATGCTGGACACTTTACCTGAGGCAGCCGGTGGCATTACGGAGCACCTGTGAGGAGTGCAGGTGCAGCTTGCGCTCGTCTTGGAGGGGCGAGGAGTCCCAGCCTGAGTGAGGGATAATGATGGTGTTGGTGAGCACTGCCAGAGCATCCTGGATTATAGGCATCTTCAGCGCATCACACGAGGATAAGTTCCACAGTACTCCTGCATACACCCAAACAAAAATACCACCAGCGAGTGAAGCATGCTTCCAGAACAGCTACATACATACCCGCCACTGCGTCAACAGATTTTACTCAAATGAACGTCAACAAATTTTACCCAAAAACACAAGCGGTATATCGATTGCCTTAAAAGCTTTAAATAAGCCATGAAAAACATCTTAATCAACTAAAATGATTTGGAAAAATGTTCTGAAGTGCTGTGCTGCAAGCAGAAGTTGGAGCTTCCAGAAGTGCAGAGAGTGTGGAACACACAGCTGATCTGCCTAGTCCCATGAGGCAACATCCAGCATGCACTCTGCAAGCCCACAGGAGGGGAGCAGCAGCCTAGGATTCTCCTTGCTTTAGCACTCTGAAATCACTGGCACACTCGCTGTCCATCCTTTGCTATCTTTTTTTTTGGCACTTATTACATTCCATTCTATTCCATTTATTTGTCTAAGCAATCAAATTTATACAACTACCCCTTACCCCACATATAGGTATTTAGCTAGTTTATTTTTTCTAGTTTTGCTCGAGTTATAAGACTAATGTACAGACATACAGACTGCACGCCTAAATCACCACACACTTGGCTCAAATCACATCAAACGGTTAAGTAGTCACATGAGAAAACTTGTGTAAACTTGTGCTTTTGTGTCTGATTGTCGTACTACATCAGAAACCACATAAGCAAGTACACTTCTCATCTGGATTCAGTTTGTGTGTGACGGTTAAGGCATGTAGTTTTCACAGTGGGGAGGTAACGTGAATATGTGGGGATTGCTTATTAGCTACATCAGCTTCACAGCTCCAGTGTAAAATTAATGAAGCAAACCTCAGACACCAAACATCTCTTGACTGATTGACTAATGTAAGAATGAAATTGACTTTTCATGAAACTACTGCTTTAATCATATTTCAGACAGCAAAGAAACGCTTTCTTCTTTCTTCACTTGGCCATGTTAAAAAGTTGATATTAATGAGATCAGCAGGAAAACGTGAAAACGCACAGGAATTTGTGTCCCTCCACATGCAGCTTTAATGAAACACGGCCCTTTGGCTCAGCTGCATCTCGCCTCTGTCGATTTTAAGTGCTTTGGCTGTTCCTTCGAACTCTCAGAACATACTGATTATTACGTTGATGGACATGTTGATTACTCCCTATGTTGAGGCTGTGTGGGGGACGTCCTCTTATGCAAGCATTTTTCAATTTTTGTGTTTGACATTTATGAAATGTCTCGGCTGGAAAAATGAAGCGCTGTTTTCTCCTGTGTCCTGAGTGAATGCTACTGAGAAGAACTGGCATGGAACCATGGCTCCCTAAACAAAGCGTTATGAAATAGGCCTTTATCTTTTGCCAGTGTCTCATTAATTAAATGTCCTTCATAAGGCAGTGTTAAGTGTGTGTACTATCCTTTGGTATAATTTTCCTAATTGTAAACAATTAGCAGATCATTAACAAACCATCTAATAGGTGTTATTTTAACCTGTAGCAAGTAGATGATTCAATGAGAGCTAATTAACAAATGAAGCATTCCATTTCAAAAGATACTAAAAATAGAGCTACATGAAAAGCAGGGCATAATGGCATAAAAGCATGGGCATGGTGATAAAATACGAGAAAGAAGGAGAGAGAAACAAGGAAATAATTAGCAATAAACAAGCAGTTCAGCAAAAAACTAATTCTAACTTACGGAATTTCTCTATACCCCAATTTCCCTCAGCCAAGACATGTTTTGTGTCTAAAGGTGACTGACGTTTAAACACTACCAATTAGCACTGGACAAACTGTCTATCATTAAACACTTGTTTCTCATTGCAAGTTGTCAAGTAATATGAAATAGACTTACTTATGTGGTTTCTGACACTGTATGACCCACTATTACGTATAAAATGACAACAGTACAGACAAAACTGAGGCTTTAAAATGGTTCTACTAAATGCTGTGATTAGCTATACTGCTACTACTACTACTACATACTATGAAAGCCTATTTGAAATTACCTGACAGATTTTTAGGCAAGTGTGAGATGATTTAGGCAAGCAGTTGGCACGATGCTAATTAGTTTGCATACATTTCCACCATTTCTTAGCAACGCACCTCCAAAGAAAAACCAAAGTAGGAAACGTCAGACACCAAATATATCTTGGCTGATTGACTACATCTTGGGTAAGGGGAAAATAGTGTAAAAACATTTTAGACACTTTAAACACAGGTCTCATACCTGTGAGCAGCTCTCTGATTTCCACGTCGGTGGTCTTGCGGAGGAGGCGCACCAGGGCGGGAATGCCCCCACAGTTCTTCAGGGCAATCTTGTTGTCATCGTTGGCTTTGCCATACACCAGGTTCCTCAGAGCTCCGCAGGCACTGCGGTGTACATCAGTCATTCGGTGATCCAGCAGATCCACCAGTAGCTGGATGCCCCCCTGCCTCCGGATCTGCCCCAAACACAGCACAGACCACAAACTAAGGATGCACTCACACTATGTCTGAACTATGTACAATGTCTAGACACGTTTGGTCCAAAAAGTCCAGTTTGGCTAATGTGATCGCTCAAGCGTGTCCAAGCATAGGGATGATGACTCTGATCCACGGCAGAGGTGCAGAGGTTGCTCGAAATTTAGGCAGATAAGAGAATTCAGGAGCAACTGGGCAAAACACACAAAAACCCAGAGATCTTTAGTAAAATGGCGACTATCTTCATGCTTGTGGACACCAGAGAATCACTGAACAACGTGGTGAGGAGCTGAAAAAACTGGAGGTTCAGTAAATAAAGGTATTGGATGCACTCAGTAAATCTAGCAGCTCGCTGGATGAATAGGACAGAGTGAGTAATGTGATGATGTAAGCATTCCCGGGTCCAGTGCAGGGTGAGCAGAGGCCAGCAGAAGAATGGGAAAAGGGCACCATCGTGCCTGGGCATGTTACAAGGCAACTGGGCCTAGGATGTGTACACCCTAATACCAGTGGTGGAATGTAACAAAGTATTTGTACTTCGTTACTGTACTTACGTACATTTTTACGTATCTGTACTTTACTTAAGTAAAAATAATAATGCATACTTTTTATTTTACTCCATTACATTTTG
>JBBPCZ010000012.1:17359303-17370917 GCA_037974445.1 Brycinus macrolepidotus
AGAGAGAGAGAGAGAGAGAGAGAGAGAGAGAGAGAGAGAAAGAGAGAAAGAGAGAGAGAGAGAGAGAGAGACAAAGACAGCATGCCAACAGTAAAAGGGCATGGGCGGAGGCAGGGACAGAGAGAGTGAGAAAGGGCTTTGATGCCAGTTTTGATTCAGGGGCTGTGAGGTTACAGAAACAGCTCAAGATGGACAAACATCTTCAGCTAACATGAGCCCTGGGAGAGCTCTGTTGAAGCTCGTTCCATTTCACTGCCATCCAACAACATAACCTTGCGAGCCAGACTGCAGCCATAAAGGAGAAATGAACTACTGGGAACAGGTAAGAAAAAAAAAGAGACGTGGGAATAATTCCCTATGATGAAGATTTGGTTTTCATGCTGTATTCTATATACTCCGGCCTTGTGCGGAAAAGAGAGATGTAAATCACGGCCGGGGGCTCTGCAGGGCTGCGCTGAGTCACGTACACGGTGCACCACCACAGAAAAGAGAGCACAGCGTCATACACAGCAATGAGCAGCCCATAACAGTAACCTGTGTAACCTCACTATTCGGAACTGAGGGGTACACTGCATGGCCACTTCGAACCAGACACGCTGATAACAAGGCAAAGGTGCATTATTATTTCCACGTTATTTCTGATGAGGAAAAAAAAAAAAAACATTCAGTTAGGACTGCCGTTTTTAGCGATGCTACTTGATATCGATTTTTTAATTTTGAAACATTGTATTCATTAAAAAGCGAAGTATGTAAGGAACAGTCTGGCGAAAACTAAAATTTAGACTATTTTCTTCTTACCGCACATTTGGTCAATCAGACAAGGCATTCTTGGATTATTCAGTTTAAAACTGTGAGGCTACTGTATCTTACAAACACATTCACATTGTCACATCGACTGACTGTACCACCTTAATAAAGAGCTGGCTGTGATTTGAGCAGAAAAGGTGGACTTTGGTTGGTCAGTTCGTTAGTAGTAGTACCAGTTCTAAACTAAAGAAGCAAAATTGGACAGCAAAGATGTCTGGGCTGATTAACTACACGTAAAGTAAGTGCATTTTTGTTTTCACCAAACTAATTCCTAAATGAACAGATCCATTAATTTCACTGGATTTCATTACGCTCTATATACAATCTGGCTTCTGTGGTTTTGTTGCCCCAAGACAAAAACTGATTATGTTACAAACAGAACTTTGAATGATGGCATTGTCCTTTGACATGTTCTGGTGTTGATGTGCATTTCTGTTGTTTCCAGCCACATATAACACTGTGCACATATACATAAATGTCTAACTTCTGATTTAATCTGTCCATGGAACACTACTCCAAAAATCCTGCTGACATTATTCTTTCCAGCTGGTCTGTAGCAAACTCAAAAACACACTCAAAAGTTCTGTTTCTGGAGAACTTCTGGAGTCCCTTCTATCTGTCTGACTGGAAGTATTAGCTGAGGCCCAAGTATTTTGGTAAATCATGTAAAAATCAAGATTATTCGAAAGTACTCTTACAGAATGGTTCAGATTGAAGATGCTCTTTTGAACATTTAGGTGCATACAGAAAGAACCCATTAACAGTATGGCTCCTCTGTACCAACACGGAACAGCTTTTTAATCAAATGGTTAAAACGGTTATCTAAAGTGCAGAAAAATAGCACCATGTAATAGATACATACCAAACATTCCAACAGTGGCCATGGAGACTGAATAAAAACTGAATAAATTGTATGTATGTTAAATTGAACTTTCTCTAGTTTTTGTGTAAGGAACTGTTTCTAAATGCATTGTATATTCCCACAGGAATATACAAAAAAAGCAGCAACAGTTTAGTTGTATAGCTTTCACCTTTAATTCAGTAGACTATGGTTGAAATAGAATTGAGGCCTAAAGACGTGTCACACTGATTACTGAGTTGACACAATTTCTCCGAAGCATGTTATCATTAATCATACACATAATTTACTGCTTGACCTTTTTTCTGCCGTTTCCATCAGGTTATAGACCACAGCAATCAACACCCCCATCATCATCATCCCAGATGATCTGTTATAATTGTTCTCCATTGGACACTCTAGTGCCAATGCCAATTAGAAGGCTGCAGGATCAGCTTAAGCAGTTAATAGCTATTATAGTTTATACTTACTGCATAGCTTTGTAGGATTCCCTTAATGTTTATAGCAGAAGGAGACTAATTCTGATTGAGGGGTGGCCATATCATGGGTAGAGCTGGTAAATATGATGATACGTACAGCTATCATGGTACAAAGAGATCCTAATTAGTCATGTTTAATTAGATTAAGTGTAGCATCACCGTACTCAATTCTGATGGCAAACATCTGTCACTGCTACAGCAAAAGCACATTCAAAATGCCACTGTATCCGAGCATGTTAATAATAATAAACAGCCATATCTTAGGTTCCAAGTATTCTGTAGTGGTGTGCATTTTTTTAACTTTAATTTTGCATGGTAATCTGAAATTTTGATTGCGAACAGTAGAAAACAAATCATTTCTTGAGTGTTAATCATAGTGCTGAACAGGAACTCAGGAACAGACAGTTAGGTGCAATAGGCTACATTTAAGAGAGGGATAGAAACAAAAGACTAAGTATGTGGTACATTTCATATCACATTGTTGGTAGCTTGCTTTCTTTTACGTTCTGATAAATCTGCAATTTAAAATCAATTACAATTACTTAAATTAAAAAACATAAATAAGTAACAGGAGTTGATGAAGGCAGATCCAGCGTTAGAAGAGAAAGAAAGGAGGGGAGAGAGACAGTCATGTATCCAAGGTAAGCTGAAACTAGCCAACAACCAGTGACAAAGGCAAAAGGGGAAAACATGAGAGAAGAAAGTGGAATGGGAGAGTGAGGGACGATTTTTGGCTGATTTGGCAACTCTTGCTTTTTAGAGCGCTGCATTAAAATCTAGCTGTTAAAAGAAGATTTTGTTTGTATAGAGTGCAGTTGATGACACTGAGATGTATATTTCACATCAGGTATAGACTTACATTGCTCTGCTTCACCTCATATGCTAATGCATGACTTGTGGAAGCCTGCAGTTAACACAGCTAGTTTCTGCTAACATCTGTTATCACTGAACTTTACTTTTTGTAATATTTTGTCATTTGTAATGTTGTACTATCAATGTTTGAAAAAGTCTTCACTTTTACATGCAGTGTGAATTTGAAACGCTTGGCTAACTGGCTATAGGTGGAACAGGTGCTAAACTGTGAGCAGAACAGAGAGTTGCTTTATGTTAGTCGCCTGATAACCACAGTAAAATGTTTAGGGATACAGCCAGCATTTGCAATTGTTTTAAGCAAACTTTGCTAATTCAATTCTTAAACAATTCCTACATTGGAAGATTGAGCACAGCAATACATCCACAAATGATGCTAAATGGCATAAACTCTAAAATGAGTTTCCCATTTATTTTGAGTTTAGTAAGAATCTGAAGCAGCGCTATTCTTCAGTAAAACAGTCAAGTTTTCTCTCAAAATGTTGAAAGATATTGCTTGTCCAGTTCGCATTAACTACTAAGGTGTATGTCCAGTTTGTGAGCCACCAGTTAAATGTTCTCACCCCACATAAACCTATAATGTCCTGCCGTAATGCTCTACCAAGTATCATATGCTGTTTATGTAGTGCATTACATTAGTGTCAACAGATATAGTAATGCATTATGGAACCTGACTTTAAAAAGTCACTCTCGGTTTATTAAATCAGCAAGTCACTTCAGACTGGATTACAAGGATTTTAACAGAGTTAAGTGGGTTTTATGCATGGTGTTGTGCCCAAGCGTCTTTACCCATGACAAAATCAATGTAACGCATGGCCTGAAGAGTCAATGAGGGACAATAAATAATTTAAATTATTATTAATAACAAACAATTAATTTGCCAAGAAATGCAGTAAATTTCCATTATGCTACTGTCACCAAGGAACCACGGTGTGAGGTTCAGGGTTGCTGTTCACACTCTGCACTGCTAGGGGAGCTGGTGAGCACAGGAGAGAGTTAATGAAGGACTTCCTGTCTTAAAACTATTTAAGGACCGAAATGATTATAGGACTTTGCGAAGTATTGTCATTCTCAGTGTGCCGAGTGTTTACATCCATTGCTCTTTTTGCCTTGTGTGTTCTGACCTGATACTCCTGTTTTCTGTTTTCGACTTCTGCTCTGACTACTGTGGATTACGTGCCTTGCATAACCTTCATGAATCTGTCTGCCCCCGTGTTACCTGGAACTGTTATTGGATTTCGACTGTGGAACGTCTTTGTTATATCTGTCTGCTGGATCTTGAAGTGGAATTGTTTGTATCGTGTGATTTTGAGTAAAGTTTTATCTGCAACTGAGTCTGTTCTCTGCCATTCCTTACACATGGATTGTTGAAGGAGGACAAAAATGAAGGCTGCTATACAAATCAAACTTGTTATTATTAATAAAGAATTGAGTTGTTGTGAGGCAGTCATTGGTGTGTATCTATTGAGTATTTTACACCTTTGGAAGTGGCTCAGGAAATCAGATTTTAAGGCTGGAACTATATTTTTAATACAAATTGTTATACATGTAATTAACCACTCAAAAAAAAAAAAAAACAGGCTTCTTCAAGGTATTACTGTGTGCTGTGCAATACCTTAACAATGCATTTATATTGCACTACGAATACCGGATTCATAAGAAAAGTTACCATATGATATACTGCATACTCTGTATGTATGGTAACACTGTGAAAATGTCTTCAAGTACAGTGATACTATTTTTTTTTGGCCATATTGCCCACACTTAGTGTTGTTGGAGACACTGCCTGAGATTGTAAAGCAGACTGCTGAATCATCCCCAGCAGGGAAGTCAAACAGGGATACACACACACACACACACACACACTCTCACACACACAGAGCTGGTGATGCAGAGGTACTGTCTGTTTTTGTCTCTCTCTCTCTGCCAAGTCCTTAAACTGCTAATTCCACCAATTAGTGCCTAGAATGAAGCTCCTCCCTTACTCACAGGTTCAACGTGTCTCTACTATGATCCTACAGAGAGAAATGAACCCATCTTTCACCGCTGCACATAAATAATCCAACGTCTGCTCAAAGATCCACCATGATGGCATCCCCCTCCTGGGGCCAGGGACGACTTTGGCTGAGAAATGGCTTCTTCACGCTACAGAGGTCAGAGCAGTTTTTCATTACTGGCTTGCAGATTTCAGACCCTCACCATCCCTCGTGTAGGTGCTCGGAGTGAGGATAAAATCTTGGCTCTGCTAGTCCTATTAAGTTCATCTCCCTGAAGAAAAGGTAGTAGGCTGCTTAATGCATCAGAGGAGGTGCTACTATTACACTGGGAAGTGACTATGACTAAAGTCAGAAAAACATCCTTTCACTGGGGTATTTCAAAATAAGCCCTGCTTCTTATTTAAACAGCTGATTAGACACAGCGTGAGACAGAGAGGAAAGGAGGAGGACAGGAAAAAGAAAAGAGAGAGGGGGTTACTGTTCATGCTCTTAATAGTCTCAGCCTTAGACGCTCTGCCCACTGAGGCACACTGACTGTCTGATATTTATGGGTATGCTACGGTGGCCAACTTTTTCCCAGCACTTTTTAAAGTGGTTCCCTACTCTATACACCAGAAGTTAGTGGCTAGTAAATGAGGTATCTACGTGTGTTTGTTAACTCATACAATCACATGCACCATGAGCCTTCTGACTAATATTTTAAAACATTGATATTTGAGCATCCATAAGAATTAAGCAACAAGTATTCAGTTCAAGGGCGGAAAAGTATTCAGTATCACGGGAAAACAAATTTTCTTTGCTTTGTTGAAATTACAGTATATCCAACTGTAATTCACTATTTTTCTGATGTCACAAGAACCTATGAGCTTACATACACCTGCTATTATTACTATTATACACACACACATACACATCTAAAGCAGTTTAACCCTGTCCATTACATGCAGAAGTTATGTTCGTTTTTTGAATGAGACACAGTACAGGGCAGCTAATCATAACAGAGATCAATTACATACAGTTGAATTTTAGCAGATAAAGACAGCCTCTCTGGTGATATGAGGATGTCAGGCTTGCAAGACTATACTCATAGGAACCCCTCCCTGCTGTGTGTGCAACAGTGTGGCCGTCAGGCAGGGAAGCTGAAATCCCTCAGCACAAACTAATGTAACATTTGGATATCCACTCGGCTGAGACTAACTCTGCTGTTTGTGACAGCTCTTTGTTTTGGGCCTTTGTCCTGGTTCAGTCAGGTGAGCCTATCTTTCAGCCCCACGGCAAAAACATTAACACCACAATACCCGGCGCCAAACTGCATCCCCTCAGCTCAAACAGCACCCCAGGGCCTCTGGCAGGGTGTGGCTGAGCTTCTCATGGACCACTGACTGGGTTGCATGAGGAAGGCAAAAAAGGAGACAAATGAATGAATCATAAATTATGCATAGAGGATGCCTGACTGAGTGTGATTATTAGCAAGAGCTAATGGAGTGGTATTTTGCAAAGGACGGGGTCTATGTAAATTTGAGGCAGCCCGGGTAAAAAAAAGCCCGGGACCAAAAAAGTGCGCACCCAAGCCATGCTGAAGGAAAACGCTGAAAAAAAAGACTAATATGTGCCAAAAAGAGCAAGGGAATAAAATTGTTTTGATGAGTCATCCGCCCACTCAGACAAAGTTGCTTTTTTGGATATAAAAGGCACATAGACAGCTGAATCGCTGGGGTAATGACTTGTGAATTTTCACTCTTCTCTTGCTCTCGTAAAATGGCACTGATGTCTGGTTCGTCGTTTCACTCGGAGCCATGAGTGTGTATTCTGCAAATTTACTACGCACTTGACAGCGAAGTGACAGAAGCAAAATATTTGCGTGTCGTACAACTAGCTTGGGGTAATCTGTGCACGGAGAGGGACACGCTGAATACACTGAATGTGGTAAAAAGGATGGAGCTTATCAGTCCATGTAATTGCTGAAGCCCTGGCTTGTGGTTTAGCCACTGAAGTGTGCGCAGTGTTGAAACAAGCACGCTAATGAGTTTGTGGCTTCCCTACTTCCTCTAGTTGTTCTTTCAGCGCACTGCATAGGTTCCCTACACATAGATAATGCATAGCCTTACGCAACGAATGGTTTGCCTTCTGGTACTGCAATATTAGTGGGTATGGCATGTAAACAACAGCTAGGACAAAATTTAGGCCTTGAGATGGCTGCTACTAATGCTCTTAGCTATTCAATATCCATTTTTATAGATAGCCGCAAGTCAGTGAATGTCAGAATTCATTATGTTAGAGATTACTTGTGGTTTGAGGGAGGTGTGTGATGATTTGGACATGCAGTTTACAAAATGATGATTGGTGGTGTAAATGCTTTTAATTACTTGTTAGCTACATTACCCTTGTAGCTCCAGTGCACAAGTAATCAAGCAAAGTTCAGACAACAAACATGTCTTGGCTAATTAACTGCATTTGGGGCAAAGGGGAAAGTTTTTCAGTCAAATGATAGAACTGAGGTTGCACAAAACTAAAAATGCAAATGAGTCCTCTAGGCATTCATACATTTTTTGTAAACATCCTGATCTAGTTCAAATGGGGGTTTGATGAATTTAGGCATTCACTTGTTCAAACACACATGCGTTTTGCTAAAAAATAGTCAGTAACAATTTTTCATTGATCAATAACGTTTTTACATGTTGCACGTCTCTTGCATCTAGACGGCAATAAAATGACAAGCAAGTTTCTAGCGGGTTGTATATTCTACAAATTCAGATGTTTGCATTACAAGCAGTAATAACATCACGGAAAACCATTTGTTGATAATATTGTGAATATAAAACAGTGGAAAACAAAGAGTATAAGCTGGAAGTAAAATCACAGCGTAGCACCAATAAAAGAGCAAATTTACTCCAGGACCCCACATAAATGTAATCCTGTTTGAATAGGGCTCAGGTCTATGTAAGTGTGTTTTTATTATACTGTAAAGCATTCCCCAACTGCAATATGTACCAACATTATCACAGTCTGATATTCTTTATAGCTGTTCAGATCATCCATCCCTAATACTCGACTCTAATCTGTATATCAGCCCAGCATGGATCCCGAACTACTGTAATCATTTGCTTTCTGTGTCAGTTCAGGGTTATGGGTTAATTCTCACAGCAGCAGCACACATTGTAGTAGAATGAGTCACTGGCATAATGTTATGACATTTCAAAAAGAGGGATTATGATCTGAGAGAGTGGCTAACAGTCACATATACATGACACGGGCAGCTGGCAGCAGTACAGAACGAAGCGGCTGTAACAGGGTGTGAGGGGCTGACCTGTCGCTGACTCCTCTTTAGGAGATGAAGTGGTTGACAGCATCGGCGATTCAATGCACACTAGCATGAACAGCCCCACTGGGCAAGCTGAGGTCAGAAAGTGCCTTCATCAAACTCAGTGACCGCACAGTCTCCTGCCACTGACACTTAGGGTGTGGAGCAGAAAGTCAGCACATTCTAGAAGCAACACTGTTCTGAAACCACGATCTTCCTAGGCTCGCATACAAGGATGCCTGCTGGATATGCAGCTTCACGACTAGATGCCATAAGCATACTAACGAGCTTGTGCGGAAGCTCTACTTTTTTTTTTTTTTTTTTTTTTTTTTTACAGCTAAGCACCCTATGGACCTCTCTTGTAACTTACATACATGCATACAAGTCACTCTTGTTTAGCAGGCTGAAGATTTCCCACAAAGGGGAGCTGTTAGCACTTAAGTAGCTTTTGAAATAGAAGAAACTGGCATACACTAACACCAGCAAGATCTCATGAATGTTTGGATGTTTACAAAGTTTTATGTATATGAAGGTCTGAAGCCATACTTAGCGCATACGTAAGTACGTGAACGCAGGGTGCATTTAATGGTACCGCAATTGCTGCAAAATAGTTCTCTGTTATAAGAAAAGTTCACTCAGCTGAAGTAACAACACTTCATCTGGGTTGCACAGATGACTGCAGGCAAAAAAAGTACCAGGAGTGCTATGGAAGAGTGACGTTGTGCATTAGTGACACGGTTGTTAGTCCTTGTTTTTTTTTTTGTTTTTTTTTACACATTTGACCAAAATCAAAAGTGAATGAAAAAATAGGAACAGTATCATAAAAGTGGAAAAACAATAAATAAAAGAAATGGCTTTTAAATGACCTTTGAGAAAGAAACTGAATCAGTGCTGAAACAGTCTTTGACAAAGTACTTACGCTTCGCTACTAAGAAAACTAAGAATTAATGTACATAGCTGCAGCCAACTCAGAGTTTTATTTAAACACAGCAGAAGGTCAATGCAAAAATATTATGCCAATCTGAAACTCCTTCTTTTTGAAGAAATGCATAAAGCACCAAGGCAAATACTGAACACACCCCAAGGCTAAACACTACATGAAATCTGATACGAAACCAGACGACTACTTGTATTTTATAAATAACTGGACAAACTGGGTTTGCTACATTAACGTAAGATTACATTTGCTATGTCTAAATAAAATGGGGAAATAATCATGCTGAAACATAAAACGATAAGGAATGATGGAGCAGAACAAGCTGACACAGACGCAATGTGATGCTCTGCAGCAAAAGGACAAATTAATCACATAATCCAGGACATCCCTTACTCTTTGGGAACCAAGACACTGGCACAGCCTGGACTATGACACTGTCCATACAATCTCTGTTGAAAACCTACCGACTCTAATCTACTAACATAAATTAAACTCATCCAATTGACTATGGAAGAACTAAAGAGCTCCATGGTAAACTATTAGATGTTTTCGTGAGAAATCTAATCTCTTCAAACACACTATGGAAACGTTGGACGAGACATGGATTCAGATTTACATTGAATCTGCAAAACTACTACAAAATTGGTCCTAATTTTCTTTTATTTTAAGTTTCATGAGATTCAAATGTAATTTTCTGTAGAGCTACTCTTATCTTTATAAAGCGATATAATAAATCTCATTCATGCAGTGCTGTCTGCTCTTCCCTAGTGCTGTATCTGTTCTGTCATTGCTTTCTGAATAGAGAGGAGAAAAGAGGAGAGACTGTGCAGATGAAAAGGAGAATGTAAAATAAATGCTGGATTACTTTGTCATTCTTTGTTCGGCTTGATTTTGATTCCAGACAAGGAATTCAGGGTCGTACCTATCAGGAGACAGGCAGAGAGAGAAGGAGAGAGAGAGAGAGAGAAAGGGTAGGTGGCTGGCACAAAGGGGTTTGACATTTTAAAAAAAGAAAGTATTGATTTTAAGTTTCTTTTTTTTTTCCCTCGTACAGCGGAAACACATTACACACTTGCATTTGGCTCTGGACATGCACTTTCAGGTTTCTTGTTTGTGTTTATTAAAGAGGGGTCTCACACATTGCAGAACATCTCACCTATACAGTTCTAAAGGAAATCCTAAGTGGACCTGGGCAGTCAACCTTAGGTCTTGGTGTTGCTATATGGGAACCTCCACTGCTGAACGTCAAAGTACATTATGCCTATTAAAGAAAAATGTTGGCTTACTTTGTCATCTCTGAGCTGTACAAGCTATGCATCTATGCCCATTAGGGCAGCTGGATGAACATTTTGTTAAGGGCTGCAAAGACAGAATGGATCAAATTACATTACTCGCGTGCAGCATGAGAACGACACAATGAAACTGGTGGAAATGCAGCCATCTCTAAAATTAAAGCAGTGGTGTGCTCCACTGAACTATGATTGAACTTTGGTCTCCTACGTGTCTTTTAATTACTGGTCTGTAAAAATGCTATTTTTACAGGCCTGTAATTGACACCACAATGACTATTTTCACTCCTAGAGAGTGAGAATATGTGAAGCAGTAACGGCTACTGTAACAACAAAAGCGTATCACCATCAGGAGTGTTTACATATATGTCCAATATTGAATGGTAATTTTAGGGCTGTCACAATTACTCGATTATTCAGTTAAAGAAAACATCCTAAAATGCACATCCTCAGTAAATCGGCTTAGTGATAAGTTTGCAGTTTGAATGATTAAACCATGCTCTGCAGCCTGGACATTCTCCAGAAGGGGGAGCTATTAGTATCAAGTTGCTTTTGACTTGGTGCTTGAAAGAGTGTTCAGATCACAGCTGCTGATTATCAGATACAGACAGAGGAGTCTTGATGGCATTTCTACTTAGCTAGACAACAGCGATGACATGTAAGTCAGATTTTTTTCTTATTTTAGCTGCCAACTTCATTTTCCACCATGAAGGTAGGCAAACATAAATTTTGTTCAGTACTGATAACTTGGTGAGTTATTTCTGTTTGTATAGATTTACTTGTTTAGATTTATTGAAACATTTCATAGCCTACAAGAATCAGCTAAATCTTTCAGCTAGCCAGTTATCTCTGAGTTTTCCATTTTATTCTCCCCTCAGGTACCCTAACTAGTGAGTGAGGATTGGCTTTTTTAGCACTGAAAACCAAATTAACTTGTATTCTGTTGTTTCCCTTTGTATAAATGGTATAAACACTGATTAGTTTTTCAGATCTCTTGCCTCAGCCTTTAAAGAAACGGGTAACTGTAGTGATGTAACCTTTAACCACATGAGTATTAAATTATGTTTTTATAAAC
>JBBPCZ010000012.1:17371017-17390226 GCA_037974445.1 Brycinus macrolepidotus
CTCAGCCTTTAAAGAAACGGGTAACTGTAGTGATGTAACCTTTAACCACATGAGTATTAAATTATGTTTTTATAAACCAGTAGACTATCATGTTTTTTTGTTAGAAAATTATGACGCAAATGATCAATTCATATTCAAATTTTCATTATGTATTTACAACATAATAACTATGATGTCTATTACCATTTCAGTGCCCATTTTCCCTTCAGCCCTGGACTAATATGTAAATGATACTTTGGCTTACGATAAAAGGTTGTGTTTTACACAGTGATCAATGAGCCTCTAATTCTAAAAGTGTATGAAATTCCAAGGAGTGTTCTAAACTTCTGATGGGGTCTAGAGGGTTTAAGAAACAATTAATTGATAAAATAATCAGTAAATACATGACTCCCAATATAATCTGCAGTATAAGCGATAGAGCGTTCTTAAAGAGGTTAGCTAAATTTCTGATTAATTACACCGAAGAAAAAAAAAAAAAAAAGCTTTATTACTTTATCGTACGTCACATTTTATGTCGTGGATCCCAACTGCATTTATAACATGCATAGCACATTTCATTCCATGTCAGACCCACCCTTTAATACACCAAACCTTAGAAACGAATCAAAATACATGTTTACCTTAAGAAAGTTCAAACAGTATAAAAATTGACTGTGCATGTTGTAGATTTGGCTGCAGCCAGCAAATGCAGTGCATCACACATCATTTGGTTCTCATTCCACGGGCAGTGTGCACACACGAGAGAGAAACTAAAACATGAGGGGTAAACGAAAGGGATGACAAGAAATCAACAAAACAAACAAGGTCAACGCAAAACAATAGAAAGAAGTCACAGCCCTAGTACAGCTCGCACTCCACGATATAAAGGTTCTGTGGCCTCTCAACTCATCCAATCCAGTAATGCACTTAATAGCAATATGAAGCGGTCATAAACGTTGTGAAACATTTACAACTCATTTATAACTCAGCTCTCAGTGAAGTCATGCTTTGCTAACACTAAATCATAACTATCATGTATGCACTGTGCAATGTGAAGTTTGTAGACATGAATATTGTAACTGAAGTGAGCAGCGTAGCTGGCTTCAAGGCGGTCTGAAAGTGAGGGGACTGTTGAGTGCACTCTAACCCATGCTGTCCAGTGCTTTCATTAACACTGTGTGCGCGTGCAACTTCTTATCTCTCAGCTAATCACCCACTGGGGCCACCTGACTGATAGCTCCACCCTAGCTCTCCCAAGCAGAGGTGACATTGCTGGCTGAGGGAGCCGGTCAATGTCTGCATATCAAACAGCGGTGCCTCTCACCTGGGGTCCTTCTGGATGCTGTCCACGGAGGGTGACCTGACCAGCGTGGCCTCAGGCGGCAGTGTGGGACCTGACTTGCTGTAGGGTGAGTCTGCTGAGGGGCAGAACTGCAGAGTGCGGTATGGGTTGGCGTAGTCGGCTGCAGAAACGGCAGGTCCAGCGGCGTAGCCAGAGCGAGGGAAGGTCCCTGTGGCATTCTGGCTGCCCGTGCGCTGCAAGGGGATGGGGTCAACACCAGGGGAGGATGGGGCTAGAGTAGGAGAGTATGGACAAAACATATAGTTCAGGACCTGCTCACAGAAATGGTTCATTGGATCTTTAGGGTGTCGCAAGGGAGTGATTACAACAGGTACATTCACAAACACAAACAAACAAACACACACACACACACACACACACACACACACACACAGTTATGTACGGTGTAAAAGGAGATGGGCAAGAGCCAAGCACGAGCATTATGAGGAGAAAACGAGAAGAAGAAGACAGAGTCAAACAAAGCAAGGCCGTATGGCTGCACAGATCAAATACCATACTGTAGTAATGCGTAAAATGGATTATGTGAATGCTGTCAATCATCAAACAAGCCCATCTGGATGTCTAGATTGGTCAGGATGCTCACAGAAGACAACAATTTTGCGATTTGTTAGATGGCTCATTTGCATATTTCGGCCTTCAATATAACAGCAAAGACTAATCTTGCGATAAAAAATAACAAATGATACCAGCCCTACCACACTCATTCCATATACCTATTTCATCTGAAGGACACTGTCAGATTTATATTACTTTCCAGGCTTGACATGGGCATCAGCAATGCAGATTCTGTTTGCCCTGATTCTTTGTCTGGACTTGACTTGCTTCCCAAACCCCATCACGTCGTGCTATTCATCCTGATTGCAGAGCTTTCCAGCTGAGCTGAGCTCTAAAAAGCAGAGCTGTGCTCCAACCACTCGCAGTTAATGTGACAAGCTGGATCGTAGACAAATGTCTGCCAGTAAGTCCTCTCTCTCAGCCACTTTGAATTTTCAGTTAGGTCGGGCTTAAATGGACTTATCCAGTCACTGCTAGCCTGGCAGATGCTAATCCTAAAAACGTATTGTTTCGTGTCTGTGTGTCTCAGGTAAGATGCAAATTTGGAGGTTAAAAGAGACTACACACATTTGTCTAGATCAGTCGTCACCAAACCTCCTCCTGCTTTTTCCTCCACTTCCTCCTACAAGCTCCAATCTGCATCTAACATGATGTCCCTCCCTCTTACTTAACGCTCCAGCCTACAGAGCAGGTGTTTGCAGATTGTAGCTAGACTTCTCAGGAAGGGAGATCTCCAGGCCCAGGGTCGGTGACCACTGATCTAGACATTTATACAAAAATTAGCAGCTTCTTAAAAAACAAAAATCTAGAGATCTGATGCGCTCCAAAATGTGTCAAGCATAAATACAACCAAAACTGTCACAGTCTTTCATGCACTGTTTTACCTTGGCCCTGGCTGAAGTTCCTCAGAGGGACTTTCTGATAGACTCTGTCCTCATAGATGGGGTCAATGTGGTGTTCGGGGGACTGCAGGGGGCGCAACTCCCCACCCAGGTGGCTGTGTTGGCTGCTGTAGGAGCCCCTTGAGCCTAGTCACAAAACACACATACCTCTATGCATCATATTATCACCATAAGGGAGATAAACCTTAAAAAATAAACCATTAGATCAGCCTAGATATGTTTGATGTCATTTAATTAGCATTGTGCAAAGTGAATGCCTAATTCATCACAGATTTGCCTCAAACTCTGTGAATAAGACTGTTGTTCTCCACTTTCCCAGTTTTCATAATTCAATTTTGTGAAATATAGCCTTCAATCACAATACTGGAGATTTCTTTTTCAAACTAATCCCTTAAAGACCGTTTTGCCAGTGTAGTATACAGCTCCATCAAAAAAGTCCCATGAGTGGGAAATTTGCATTGTTACAGCAGCGAAGTGGACAGTACAAAAGACGAAAGCAGAAGCACCATAACCAATAGAATAAAAACTATACAATATAAGAGGATAATATAAAACACTGTACACGATACAAAATGGTCATGGGTTCGAATCCCAGGACTGCCACTGGCCCCACTGAGGTACCCTTGAGCAAAGTACTGCCCCCACACACTGCACCCCGGGCGCTGTGTTCCTGTCTGGCTGCTGCTTCACTTGGGTGAACGGGTTAAATGCAGAGAACAGTTTTGTGCTGTTCACACTGTGTGCTGTGCTGTGGCATGTTCACGTATGACAAATGGACACTTTACGTATATACGTATGTATATACTGCCATTTGTGTCACGCTTGTGTATTAAGCTAATTAAGTTAGGATATAATTGGTGGCATTTATTCAAAACAGATAAATTCTATTCTTTTTGGGAAAGTACTCTTCTAAGAAGTGGCTTGTGTTTTAGACTGTTCTTGTCTGAACAACTTCTCTGCAGACTCATGCAGGTTTTCATCCAGAATGCCTTTGTACACTTTTGAGTTCATGATCCCATCAATAAACACAAGCTTACTGACATCACTGCAAGAAAAACAGCCTCAGACTTTGACATTTATACCTCTGTGCTTTACAGTACCTTTAGTGCAGTATGTCTGGAATTTTTCTCCAGCCTTTATCCACACAAAGAGTCAACCATTAGTTTAATGCTGTGCTAAAAGTGTTTTTCTCAGAAACAAATATTATTTTGTAAAATCTTTTATGAAGTATCTAAAAAAATCAATACATTTTACCAAATACTTTTTGGGACCATGGTGAATCTATGTTTGGCCACTTGAACATGGATTTATTCATCATGGTTATTTAGACAGCTGCTATCCTATGATGGATCATTTATACTTGCATCTACACTCACTGACATACAGAAATTATGCATACAACATATACAAGTGCTAAATCTTGTGGACTGTATTCACAATGGACGATAATACACAACTATACTATATACTAACTGTACTATAATACACAAAATCAATATATCGCGCTGCAAAAATCACATAAGATGTACGATCCTCTTCTGCAGTGCGGTGTATTTACCTGCCAGGCTGCCGGGCCTCTGTAGCGTAGCGTTGGCATACAGGTCATGGGAAATTTTGTACTGATCAGAGGAATGCAGCATGCGCTTAGTGGGTGACAGGGTGGCGTAGCTGCCCACGACCGAGCTGAGCTGGTGGAGGGGGGAGGAGCTGGAAGCATTGCCCTGCCCTGACACAGTGTGTAAGGGGGAAGAGGCAGAGCCCCCTCCACCTGCCATGTTGATGGGTGAGCTGGTGCTGTAGGACTTGGCCAGGCGGCTAGGAGACTGTTTGGGCGAGGACACACGCTGCAGAGTAGCGTAGCTGGGCATGTCAGAGGCTGAGCCCAGCCTCTGCAGCTTGGAGGGCGAGCCCAGGGCCTGCATGGAGAGAGGGGAGCTCACGCGCTGGGCTGGCAACGTGGCGCACGAGTAGTAGATGGAGGTGGCAGGCTGGGCATCAGGCAGGTGGAAGGCGCTACCATGGCTCTGGGCAAAGGAGTCTCGGGACTGGGAGGAATCAGCACCTGCCAGCTGGGTGGCACGGTTTGACGTCACCTAGGAGCAGTTACCACAGAAAAAAAAGTTAAATTTCCAGCTTAGTCTCAGTTCTCAGCTCTCAGACCCAGTTTTGTTGCTTTTCCTCTTTCTCTTAGGTCAAGGCGACAAAGTCCAACATAAAGCTTTGACATGCCCAGAAGCTAATGCAGCTAATGGAAGTTTATACCTCACCATTTACCATTGTGTATACTAAATCATCACACACATGAAACCACATTGAGTCAATCGATCTTAAATACACTTGCTTGTGGTTTCTGAAACTGTATGACATGCAAAGCTAAAGAAGCAGACTTTGAACACATAACATAGCTGTTTGATTGCATTTTGCTGAAATATCACCTTAAACTTACATCACCAAAACTTCCTCTTGACTAGCACTGTGAAAATAATACTGTTTTCAAAACAGTATTGACGGCTGAGCCCTACCTGATTATAGCTGTGCACGGCTCCTCCCACCTGACCACTGCGTGGAGGGGGCTGGGAGGCTGACGGGTCACCCAGGGCCAGGGTCTGGTTGCTATGGTAACCAGCAGAATAGGGGAAGGTTCCCTCCTGGTTATTGAGCTGTAGAGCACTCTGAGACAGGATGCCTGGTCCTGGGTGAGGAGAGACAAACATATATGATATGAGTGACCAGTCACAGTCATTCCTCCTTCTTCTCTCTCTCCCTCACTATGAGACACCCATAGTACAGTGTTTTCTCTCTCTTTGACTGTCTACCTTGCTTTCTCCCACAACGTTTGCTTGTTTTCTTGCTTATTTTTTCTCCAACACTGATCTTTAGCCTCCATCCTCCTCCTCTCCATGCATTCCTCTGCTCTCTCTCTCACTTGGCCCTCTCTCTCGCAGGCTCGGCGAGTGGAGATGGATGGAGTGGGCATGTATAATTAATCAGGGCTGGAGAAGTCAGCAAGCTCATGCGCTGAATAATGGGGCCAGCAGGAGCAGAAATCACGTTTCCCTGTCCACCCCTTTCTCTTCCTCTCAGCAGCCACCACTGCTCTCTCACTCGACACAACACAGGACGAGGTGAAAACGCCGGAAAAGCTTTGGAAGTTCAACGGATTCTGCAGCACAAAGTCTGGTTGAAATCCTACAAAAAGCTTCTGCTTTGACGAACCTGTCAATAAACGTTTCCCAAGCAATAGGTGCCAATCAACACCACACTGTGGTGTCTGTTGTTACCGGGGCTGCTGCGAAATGGTCGTATTGACAGAGCCAATGAAGACTGGATAACGAAGATCTATTTTTGTCACAATAGATAAGTTAAAACTGAGAGACACCTGAGTGTTTGCTTCAATTTTGGAGGAGCAAGTTAGAAAAGTCGATACTGGTTCAGAGTCAGCCAAAACAGGCCACATGAACTCAGAAACCCAAAAGACACAGAACAGTACACTTTAAAAGTCCCTGAAAATGACAACTAGGTCATTTCAAACTGACCCAGTAACATCAAGAATTAGGCAACTGAAACCTTTTTAAAAATTGCTTTGGTTTACTATTAAAACCACTTTATATACTCTGAGCTTCTGTAGCACAAGGCCCGGGTTTCATAAATGTGTAATTATACTTAGACTGTGTCCTCAGCCATCTTAGAGTCCATTTGTGTCGTGTTCTGCTGTCAGGTAGGATGGCGGTTAGATGGACTGCATTCGTCCAGGTGGCTGGTGTCTGAATATGCCTTATCTCTGCCTCATCTCTGTGGAGTTTTATCTCTCGGCTCCCTGACCTGCATTTCAGATATAGCCTCTCAATATTTCATCAGCCTACTATTTTACCAGACGAGCAGAGAGAGAGAAAGAGAAAAAGAGAAAGGGAGAGAAAGAGACAGAGAGAAGGAGAGAGAGCACTACTATTGCAAAGTGCATGCACTGCCAGCGGGCTCCGAAAAGTAAACACAGGTTTGGGAGAGAGGGGGAAAGGTTGCCCTTCTATCTCAGCTTATCACTCGATAACATAACAGCACGTAACCTTCTAAACCCACTCAGTGTTAAATCCATTCTGTTTAATAATGACTGCTGTCCTAAACTCATTTTCGGTTTTAATTTTCAAAACCATCTGAAAACAACAGCTGCTGGCAGTATACCAATGAAACAATTGAACAAAATAAACATACTGCAGAACACACTGTCGTAAGTATCAAAAGGAAGCCTATGTGCTTCTGATACTCAGCACCCCTAGAAGCCCACTCTATGCTGTAGCACAGACAGCTATGGGACATGTGGACCAACTGCAGTCAGTATATTGCTGGCTTTACTCAGTTGGAATAAAAATGCATTACTTTAAACGCACATTAAAGTTTCCTCCCCTTGTAAAGTTGGCATTTTGGAAATATGAGGTTCTATTATGACTGGAACTATATGCTGCTCTATCCTTTAGAAAATGATATTCCTATGAAACTTGAAATGTTGACAATGTATGTAAGACACTTAAAGAATGCACTTTTTTATGACATTTAAAACAAAGATATTTAATGTGTCAAAGCCAAATACTTTCCCAAGGCCACGCATGAGCTAAGTAAAAAAAAGAGAGACAGAGAGAGAGAAAATGCCTAAGTAGTTTCTCAACCATCTTTAGTCAAATACCAATGAGAATAACATTTGAGAGCAGCAGGCATTAGCTAAGAGGCTTAGCTGAACTTTTCTGCTTTTCAGGCTGTTCTGTACATATCTCTCCCTTTCAGAGGAGATCGGCCTGATCTTTTCAGTGCAATGAATGCACGTGATTACATCTGAGTGTCATTATTTGATGTTTATCTCAGTTTGAATTTTTTTTTTTTACCAAATTGTGGGCATAAAGAAAACCTACAAACCGCGAGTGGTGTCAATAACCCGAAGCAGAGTAATTCACACATCCAGCTATTGACATTCATAATGTGGCATGACAGGTAGTGTTCTGTGGCGCATCTGCTGAATAGTGCCGAGTGCGGAGGGTTCTCCCTGTGAAAGGAGGTGAATGCCAACTACAGAGGGAGCAGGCCCTGAGGAGCGAACACCTGCAAGCTTCCATTATCTGCTCTTGCATCTGGCACATTTAATTCTCACTCCCATCTTGTAGATTCAGTTCTTACTCCAAACTATGTTTGTATGGCTTTGTCGGTCTATCAGCAAAAATCATGACCATACCTCTTCAGGTAAATGCATCTCTACTTGATCTGAGACTGCCACAGATGATGGCTCTAAATGCTGCCTGTTTTGCGGCTGTGTGAGCACAAAACCTTACTACTATGTACTATGTATCTAGTGAAATTTGGGAGCTCACAATTAACTAACTCATGTCCTAAAGAACTGTTAGTTAAAACATTCTGTCAAACATCCTTTATACCCCTACTGTAAGCGGGTTTCACTTTCACCTGTCGCAAATTCCTGGGAATCCAGAATGCCGGACTCCTGTAGAGATCTGATACAGGAATCCACAAGCTCGAGACCAGTAGTGAGCTCTTCTTCTATATCCTTCGGTCCGTCTGCAAAAGTACAGTACAGGAGGAGGAAATTACACCAGCTTCAGTCTGAAAGGCCATCACCAAAACACAAAGGCAGACCTAAAAAAGCAGTGCCCTTTCATGAGTGATGGTTCAGCAGCTAGGCTATGACACTGTGTCTGAAAATGTCGGTAGCTGGGACAAAGTTGCCAGGGAGAAAGTTTTACGCCAGCATAAAATGGCCAAATGGAGATATGAACCAAAAAATGCTGCAAATTTCAGACGGCAGCTCATTCAGAGACCGTACACAATAGTGTCTATATTCATATATAATGTACACCTGAACATATGGAACTTGTTCTGTTACTCCCATCACTCATTAGTCATGTAACCGTAGCTACTTGATTAACGCACCTCATCCACGGTACCTGCAAGGAGGCTGAGATTTGAAAAATTCTTGAGTTAACCACCCACCCACTCTGATAAATAATTCATGCACTTTAGCATTCTCCACGTCTCAGCCTCTCTGCTCTCTTCTAGCCATGCTTGATTGTGCGCAGGGTGGAGGGCGTTATCTTTGGCTAACGTTTCTGCCATTACAATCAATCAAGTCAGGGGGGCCATATTTCTATTTGACGAGCAAAGTTCTGCTGCCACAGGCCCTGACTGATGGTGACAGCTGTCGTGAACTTGGGTCTGAGGAGCGGCTCTTCACCTCCTCATCCTGGATGCAGTGTCCGTCAAGGCACAAACTGTTAGTTGCTTCTACAGTTATACTGTCCGAGAACAAGATAGTGCAAAACTTTGTTTTAAGCACAAATAAAAAAAAAATTCATGCACTGACACTATACCTTGATTGTTCCAGCGAAACTTCTCATCTGCAGAGCTGCAAAGGAAGAAGAAGATAAAAGTTGGAGCATCATGAAAACTAATGGTGTGCATTATTAACCCTTAGAATCCTGAGGTTATGACTGTTTTGTTATATTTTTGATTCTATATTACACAACTATTTAAATGGAATACTAATATATATGCTACATAATCATACCATTAAATTATGTAGCATACATGATTGAGATGAATTACATTACACACACACACACACACACACACATACACACATACACACATACACACATACACACACACACACACACACACAGAAATTACTATTTGTATCTGATCCCAGGTATGATCAACAGTGAAAAAGGCACTTCTTGCCTTTAGCCACAGCAATAACCAGTCACAGATCATACCATAAATACAGCGAGAGTGTATACATACACTGCAAAATTGATTATCTATATGAGTGGCTCATAAAACACTGCTATTTTTGTACATAGTGTTTTTTGAAGCACGACTTCTCACAGATCAATGAAGGACATTGGAGCATCCAAACAGTGGTAATGATAATTATAGATTAGGAGGAAATAGAGGCTTGAGGAGGCCCATACTGCTGGTCAATGATGGTGTATGATAAACACAGCTATGTTATCAGAAGGTTAAATGCTTGCTCATTGTCCCCTCACCCATGTTGCAGCTGCTAAATCATTGATTTTACTCCAATGAGAGCATGTGTAAGGATTCAGGCTGCAAAGGGGTTCGTGACCGCACAGGGGTGACAAATCACAGTAGAAAACACAATGCCGCATGTTAATAGGGCTACAGTACATCCCTCTCCAAACCCCAACCATTAATCAGCAATTCTGCAGCGAAATCCAGACAGAGGCTGCTTGGTTGGGCAAAGGTGAGCTATGGGGCAATTTCACTAAACGTTAAGCTTAATGAGAATGCCTGCAGTACGTGAAAATGGTTATGCTACTGACCCAAATCCTTCAGAAGTTATTATAAAGACAAACTGCACTATTGCTAAAGCAATGTAAAACACAAAAACCAGTATTTATGGTTAGTGAACTCATCATCCATCATTCAATCATTCATGCTTACTAATAAGAAACGGTTATAAATTTCAAGTTATCACACGGTTTCAATTTTTTTCCCCCCACAATTTGAAAATACTAGTTTCTTTTCAAATTGTATCAATATTTCATGACATATGGGTGACCAACATTAAAATGTACATGTTTAAAATATTCATTCATGTAAAACCAATTCTGTGGCAGACACACAAACACAAAGGATTCTATTATTAGTCTAGTACTTTTCAACTGTATCAGTTTCAACAAATGTTTCGAAAGCTGTAAAAATAAGAGTGAACCGAGCTTAAATGATTCTAAAATGACTGAGACATGAAGGTACAATAAAGTTATTATAAAATTAACATCCAGAATGCCTTGTATCAAACCTCGAATCAGATAACTTATTAAAACATCTACTGTATTTTGATATTTACATTATGTTATTTATCGTGTAGAAGTTCTTGCCTTCCCCCAAAAATATACTTTAAACATATTAAAATTAAGAAAGGCATAAACTTAGCATTTCTTAGGCTTTGAAGTTGGTGTGTTTCCGAATAATTATTCTCAAAAAACACTTCTGTTTATGCTTCACATATAACAATAATAGTTTTATAGTTAGTTTTAAAATTCAGATATTCCAGTTTTTGTTCGATTTAAATATGTATACATTACTTTTTACAAACAAGCCGAGAGAAATATCAAGCTATGTTCTAAACTAACGTTCAGATACAGAGACACATGAGTTGGACTGAATATTTGCTGACCTAGATAGCAGTGATAATAAAGAACTATGTTGGAGACATAAATCTCTTAAAAATTAAGTTTTTGCTCCATTGCTGATGTTGTGCTCCAGGTTCATTACCATCATTTTGCGGGAATTTTTCCTTTACACTTTAAATGGTGCAGCAGTCTGAGCGTAAGGTTGGACCATTAAAGCGTAACAGAACATGAGCGAAATTAAAGTCAACTTCAGCTTTATAAATGACATCACAGTAACTTAAGATAGCCGACTGACTCAGCAAGTTATTACAATGTTTTACACTAAATTCATGATGCTAACAAACACTAGAAGTTAATCTCACCCAAATACATCATCAAAACTTCTCTCAACTCGCATCCACCACAGGAGTTTGAGTGCTGATCCAGAATCAGTTTTTTTTAAGGCAACGACTGTCATAAATACAGAGAATCCGGAGCTTCCAGACTGATGTTTAAAATGACTGTCTGTAGCTGTTAAGTTTTGTTCATTTTTATAGGTCACAGTAGGCCATACTGTGTCCTAAACCATACCCACAGGTCTTTGCCACCTTAATGAAGACCTGGATGCAGTCTGGGTGGATTAAGAAAAGTTTTAGGGATGTATTTACAGAAAAGATTTATGTGACTATAAAAACTTCTTACGTTTGTTGGCAACGTCTACACTAAAGAAGCAAAACTGGGACATCATGCTTTCAAACTCTTGGCTATAAAAAGTCTTGATAGAATATCATCAGGATAGATGAGTCAATATCTTTGAGCCTGCTAAGGGTCAGTGTGTGGTCAACAGTTAATCACTGCTCTTCACAGACTCCATTTTCATAATGACAAAAACCTTTATAGCTACAGCACTGTGATTTAGATTAGTAAGACAAGTGTGCAAGTTTTAGTTGACATTTATTATAATTTAGGCTAAATCGACGCCCACCACATCAAGGGACAGAAGAAACATGGCCATGAGACTATTCACAGTACTTACAGTTTGAAAATAAAGCGTGCTGAGGAATCACATCAAAGGCTTGGCAACTGTTTGTTTTTTATATATATATACTTAATTTTTTTGGCAGAACACTTCAGTATAAACATTTTAAGACTGAAAATCCCTTTTGGCTTAAAAGTTGGATACCTGCTACATGACAGAGACATTCAGGTAAATTTCATCAAACACATCTAAAAACTGTCTATGAAGAATTGTATTATGTTTAAGTTCAATGAATAAACCTTAAGTGTTCATCACTGATGTGGCTTTAAACACATTTTGTATTGTGTGTACAAAATTATGTATTGTTAAATTGTATTGTGTGTGTTTAAAATGGTGTGTGTGTGTGTGTGTGTGTCTGTGCGTGCGCGTGTTAAAATGTGTGCTTTGGAGTGTGAGAGGGAGGAGAAAGAGAAGAATGAAGAGTGAAAGAGAGAGAGTGTACTGCTATGACAGGCCAGAGCAAAGCTGAGGCTGGCCTTTGTCCTCTTCTAATGCATGTGAAAAGGGGAGAGCGAGGGAGGGAGAAGCAAGAGGGAGGGATAGAGAGAAAGAGACAGGCAGACAGATAGAAAGACAGAGATAGAGAAAAAGGGAGTGCATTCAGGCCCAACACTGCTAGGGGTCACAAGGTGCCTTCCAACAGAAAAAGACAGAGACACAAAAAGAGAGGAGACCACTGTCTAAAAATAGCTCTGAGCCTCTGCTGCTGAAAGTGCTTTCAAGTACAGGGCTGGGGCTGGAAACAGGGGCGAGAAGGAGAAGAATCATTCCAGCTAGTGGACACACACTTCAGCATAGCACACTTGAGTGGCAGCTGCGTGTTTAGCACAGAAGATGGTCTCTGAGGGTCCTGTGGGGGTGAACAGTCCTCTTCTCACAACTGCTCTGACTGGACCACAGTGGAGCTCCACACACAGCAGGCAATGGTGCCTAATACAGCTGTGAAAGGGATTCCTATAATGGCTCTAATGAGTGCAGACCAGAAGCACTCATCCATAAACAAAAAAAAAAAAAAGAAAAGAATGGAGCCGGGAGACCCATTGGCCAATGCTAGGTCAGGAGGAGCAACCACTCCCAGTCTGCACTGCTGTACTTGTGTGAGCTAAATGCAGATACTGGTTTACCAGAAAGCATGCCAGCAGCACAGATAAATCTGACCATTTGATCCACTTAATAATTCGGATTCTGAGAAACAGGCTGGAGCTTCCCGAAGAACGAACTGCAGCTAGACAACATTAATATAAATACATGCCAGAAGCAGGATCTTCAATGTAATGAATTTGGATGTATCTAGTGAGTAAGACGCAACAAACTGTAAAGCTAGAAAGACAGAATATGCTCTTACATAAATACCTCAAATGAAACTTTCATGATACCACCAGGGTATCTTGACAAAAGTTTCCTAAAGCCTTATTCTCCAGTCTTTCTCGTAATTTTATGTTAAGTGTAAAACTTGTGATTATGACCGCCAGGCAGGAAAAATAATCTTAACCAACAATGTCACGTTTCACCTCCCACGCCCACTAGCCCCACATATCATTGAGCGAAAACGCTCAGCTACCTCAGAGACACTTTTTGTTTCACTGGAAATATCATGCCAATTATTGATCAGTAACAATGAAAGAAAATAAAACATTACATGTAAATACCATCTAATATTAATAATTTATCATAGTATTTAAATGGAGCACTTGTATGTAGAGAGAGAGAGAGAGAGAGAGAGAGAGAGAGAGAGAGAGAGAGAGAGAATCCAGTAATGTGTGAGTGAGGTGAAAAGTGCTGAATTATGTCATGTTGTAGAAGAGAGGGAGTCTTTAGACCCTGTCTCAGAGTCAGAGGAAGGGAAACCAGATCTGGATCGTCACTGCACAATAGAGCAAGTCAACAATGCTCCCTGGCCACAAGTGTGGACAACCTTTCAGAACAGAGGCTCTAAGCACAATGAGCCAGACCACAAGAACAACATTTTACTTTTATTTGGGTGTAAATGGCTCACTGCAAGCTGGAACTGCCTACAGTGCAACTCACCAAGGTCCTCAGTTTCAGTGCTCCAGGACACAAAGAAAAATCTCTGATCTATAGGCTCGGCCACTACTGTTGAAGCCATTGTATGAGGACAGTATTCTGTCTCTTATATCCATTAAAGTCAGCTAAACAAACAGAGAATAGCCTTGGTCTGGGATTTCTTGGTCTGTCTGCAGGAGTTTTGTATGTGATACCGCCATATATACAATACAGGAACAGTTGGTCTGAACAGTTGGTATTTGGGAGCTTGTCTCACGACTTCTCTCAGTGTCTTTCGAATCCTCTCTACTGCAGATCTCTGTCTCACACCATCAAATTCTCCTCTCTGTACCCAGAGTGACAATGACGACCATACTGCTCACATACTGCTTTTTCTACTCTTACTGGACACCTGAAACCTGTTGATCACTGCTGTTCATGAGAAATCAGCGGCTGCAGGCAACATGACAAGAACCTAGGGCTTGCCCTTATAATTTCTAATGTTTGTATTTGTTTCTCTATTTGGTATTTTGAAGCTTTGCCTTATTTTCCAAGCCACAAAACTGTAGCACATACTACATACATTTAATCAGCAAAGACTTGAATCATAAATCTTCGCCAGGTATCCACGTCACCTCAGCTCCAAGAGCAACAAACTGCATTGCTTTCCACATAGGCATTGAAGCAAAACAAGTAAAGATGCCCAAGAAATGCGTGGAAAGCACAACAAGTTTAATCAATCATTAAACAGGTATAGCAGTACTTGTCCAGATACTGCCATACTCAAGCAATACTTATCCCTCAAGTACCCGCTTCAGGCTACCCGCTTTAGCCCTTTTTTCCTCCTTTTTTATAATAACAGTTTAGTAATAAAAAAAAAAAATTGAAGAGTAACCTTGACACACTGTATAGCACAAGACCTGCTCTGCAACAACCACACTAACAAGATCATCATTTACAGTTTGTTTTGAGACCAAGTATTCAGGTACTTTTACATAAATATCAATGAGCATTCAAAGCCTGTACTATACTGTTCAGGCCTATCCTTCAAAAAGTGCATGTAAAAACATCGAAACCTGGGTCTGAATTCTTGAAGCTTCTCAGAGTAGGAGTACTGATCTAGGATCACATTTACAGTAAACTAACTTACTGGAAAAGATCCTAGATCAGCACTACTACTCTGGGAAGCTTCTTGAAGACTCTAGTCCCAGAATCTCTTGGGAGATCCAATGACAGTCAGTTTCCCTGTCTCCACAACCCAATAGTAGGTGGTCAGTTTGATGCCCAGTCTTGACAAATGATACTTGATTTGTGGTGATAGTGATGACATGATTTCTCTGAAAGATATTTAAGCTCTGTGTTCAAATGGTGAAATCCATATCCATATTTTCAAGTGTATTTATAAAGTAGGTCTTTAGCTCTTGGTTTTTATTTAAAATCAGTGAATATCATTACATTTTGCTGAATATTGCTTACCAAGATTTTTGTACAAATGTATTAAAAGCCTCTAAAGCTTCTCCTGAGGTGTGTGGGAAGGAAATGTGGGGCTGAGGGGCTGACAGACGGAATGCAGTGGCACGTGCAGGGGGGCGAGCAGTGAGGTTAATGCCAGGTTAGGCTGGCAGCGCTGTGGCGGCCGGCAGCGGGCCATGCTGTCACAGGGCAGGCTGGGTGTGTGCCACTGCCCTGCAGTGATGCTCCAGCTGGCACGTAAAGCCATCAAATGGCCAATGCCGCCACTCATGTCTATGTGTGCCGCTGAGTCATGCTCCGAATACCACACACGCTGCTGCGTCGGATGTGATAATGAGCCATTATAATAACTTCGTGATAATATTAGCGCGCGTATTTTTATAACTTGTTAAGCAGTTTGTAGTTTACACCATGATCAAAGGAGCCTGTAGCTGTGTAGTCTGCCTAATTTTCTATTTCACATCAGGTATTCTCCTTTGATGCAATATTTCAAAACTGATTTTTCTGACAGAATATGACACCTACAAGCGCACACATGCCTACAATGGCTAAACGCTAGCCGGTTTCAATTAGCAGTATGTCTTTTTATTATTTTTTCTTCAGTGGGTGGCAGGTTGTTCACAGCTACAGCTCCTAAACTCTGGAACTTCCTGCTCCAATCTCTCCTTGAGTGCTCTCCTGTGTCATCCTTTAATTCTCTGAAGATTTTTATTTTTATTTTTTCTGTGGGTCAGTTTCCCAGGTATGTTGCCTAGTCTTGGACTAAATTGTAGTGCGAGTGAGGAATCACTCTCTGCTTACACTAGGATTAGGCTTAATCTGGGTAAGGGAAACCAGCCATCTATATCTTATTTTCCTGATGTAAAAGATCCTTGGGTTTATGAAAGTCATAATATAAATAGGATTACTAGTATTATTATTGCTGTTGTTGTTAATAATAATAATAATAATAATAATAATAATAATAATGTCATCATCATTTTTTTTTTAAGTTATAACAATACTTGACAAGGCCTTTACACAATGCACCTCAATGTTAAATTTTTCACAGGTTTGCAAACAAGTTGGATCAGACAAAATAGCACAATAATGGTAACATACTGTACCATTACTCACTTCTAGTCATTTTAAATACTTCCCCAGATGTACACTCAACATCCACTACTTTCCTACATGTCCCTGCAGAGATGCTGGGTTTCTGCCTCGTTCTGTAGAACTGTCTTCAAGTCAAACTGGGCTTAAATCAGTCTGGTTAAGCTGAAGTAGTTCAGCTCGGCCTAGTTTCTTAGCCCAGGGCCGAGTCGGGCTTTCATCTCCTCTTAAACCCAACAGATTGGCTGCCAAATCAATATGCTCAGACTTCCCTCTTACTGTACAGAGGGGTGCTTAGCATGAGTCAGGCAGTGCGGCAGACAGCATTAATAAGCCTAATATCCAGCCAGAGTAGAGAGGGCCTGTCTGTGAGACACCCTGGGGTACTCCAACAGACTGAGGTGGGGGATTGGGGGTGGGGGATTGGGGACTGGGGGTTCCTATGCAGCATCTACCATCAAACTTCAAGATGAGCACTCTTTGTCACACACTCAGATCTTTAGCAAGAGCCTTGCAGATTGTGCTGGACTGTGTCATTTGGAGTAATGGCACGTCTTAATACTGAATGAACATTCATATTTGTGTGTATATGCAGTACTTCAAAATGGCTTTGAACAGGCAAACGGATCCACCCCTACTGGTACTGACAGCAGACTGCAGGAAAGTGGAGCTGGAGGTTGCATTCTTAAAAACAACTGTCCAAATGGAGAACAAATTTAAGTGCTGCTGCACTAGCAAAATGTCATAGCGTATTTGACACAGAATCACACATAAGATGTGTGAATTTTCAGCTTCTGAAGTAGTATAAATCAGCACCCTTCTTATTTTTCTTGTGATCTTCTGGTGGTGGTGGTGTTCATAGATCCACAGGAGTGCGACATAATCAATTTCTTGTTATAGTTTCAGTTATTTGTTAACATCAAGTAAAATGATGTGAATCCCAAAGATAAAACCTATTTTTATGCTTTTTTTCTTTGAAAGAGAGGAATGACTTAGCCCTGCTAGCCTATTTATACTCGCCGCTCCTGGTTATTTGACATACGAGTGATGGATGTGTTCAAAGAAAAATGACTGTGGCTTTGTATGGGTGCTTACGTGGCTACATTAGTGTATTTTTGTTTAGGATTGTGTTTATGTGAACTGTTTGTGAAATTACAAGGGTGTACAGATGAATCAAAGTTCAAGAACATTTATCTGCAGCGGAATGAAACCTGGCTGTCCTCTGCTGTCAAATCTTACACGTTTGCCGCAGGTCTTATTTAATGCCATCTATTTGTGCGGGCTATATCCGTAAGTCAAAGTCACTGTCACGGTGCCCTCTCCGCAAAACTTACCTTCATGAGTCAATCGAGCATAAACATGCCAAAATTTGTTATGGTGTTTTGTGGAGATGACATTTAAGAGACAAATAATGCTATTCAATATAACTAAATTTTTAGAGGGACCTTCAAAAGCCCTTGTTTTGTCATTTTCTCTTTTATTTACGCTGTAGGTGCTCTGGGCTTTGCAGAGCTCAACCACACAATTCCTCCAATGCATCAACAAACAGAACACAACAAACACAAACAAATGGTACTGCACTTGCTTGGAATGGAAAATAAGCCAATGACTTCAAGCATCACTGTAAAACTTCTTCTAGTGTCCCCTGGACACTGCTCTGTACTCTGATTTAAGTCTCTTGTACAGGCTCACAAACTAAAATTTGATTTCAAGTATATTCTTATTTAACAGCACCTATAACTTCAAACATGCTAGCCTGAAGCCTTGTCACTCATACTGTAATAGCATCATCCCCATCATTCCCAGAAGAGCCTCCACAGCATGCGCCTGTCTCTCCTCATTCTTGACTGCTCCATCTATACAGAGCTGCTATACGCCGAGCCCACGGGAGGCTGTTGGACCTATCTGGCAAGAAAACAGTCTAACAGCTTTGGCTTAATACTCCCTTGCTGTGCCCGGCAGACAGCGTTTAGCGAGACAGCTCTGCGCGACAGGATGAGGCTCAACAGAGAGCATTTAGCAGTGAGTCAAAGGCCTCGCTCACACAAGCAGATGTTTGGGGCTGTGCCTGAGTTTGGCCCGGAGAGTCATGGTGTTGGACAATAAGACTACTTAGCTGATGTTGCCATTAGCCATGTAGAACAGAAGATTTTTTTGTTTTTTAACACCTCAGACAGTCAGAGGCTTGACAAACAAAATACTATTCAAGAGTTTCTGATCATTTATTTCAGAACTAGACCACAATTCAGCTATTTTAAAATTGAGCCTTTGCTGAAAAGAAAGACACTTCATTAAACTACTGGGGCATTTGATTTATGTGACAGGTTCTTCTTAAATAGAAATTAGAAGTCATTCTGTAATGATATTGGCTACTTCAGTACTTTGTACCAAAATATATAAATAATACAAATATATCATACTACAGCACTATAGCATAGTGGTGGGCAACATGACAATATCATTATTATATTGTGATTAATTACATCAAATTAATTTGCAGTATGGTTTTGGTGGATGTCCCCAGTACGTAAATACTGAGTAATGGTATGTTTAATTATAAAGAGAGCATAATTAGTCCTGTTTATTTGCATTTAAGTGTAAAGTGACCATTTGTCATACGTGAACACACCACAGCACACAGTGTGAACAGCACGAAATTCTTCCTCTGTA
>JBBPCZ010000012.1:17401812-17414119 GCA_037974445.1 Brycinus macrolepidotus
TGTGTGTGTGTGTGTGTGTGTGTGTGTGTGTGTGTGTGTGTGTGTGTGTGTGTGTGTGTGTGTGTGTGTGTGCATTGTGTACACACACACACGTGAACAGTCAATTTTTTAAGAGGATGTGTTGGAAGCAGGAAAAGGTGGCAACTCTGACAGTTTTTTATGTGTATGTGTGAGAGTGCCCTTCAGAATTACTGGCATTTAATGTAAAATGAGTGGAAAAGGCTGATGAAAATTTCTCCTAATGTTTATCCAATGCTGATTTTACTCAGCAAATAAAAATCTATAAATTCAATATGAGCTCATTACCAAAAGACAAAAGTCACAGGTTATCTTAAAAAAAAAAAGATAATAAATTATGAATTATTCAAAAACACCTTAGTCATAATTATTGGACCCCCGGATTTAGTACACTGTGCCACCCCCTTCAGTCAACCGAACAGCACTGAATCTTCTCTTGTAATGTTTTATAAAACCTGAGAACACAGAAGAAGCAATTTTTGACTATTCCTCTGTGCAGAATCTCTCCACAGTCCTGGGTCTTCACAAATGTCTCTTCTTGAGATCAACCCACAGGTTTTCAACTGGATTTAGGTCAGGGGACTGAGATGACCTAGGACGATTTTTGAGTGGATTTTGATGTGAGCTCTGGATCGTTGTCCAACTGAAAGAGCCAACAACAACCAACTTTTAGCTGTTTTGGCAGAGGCAGACAGCTTTTCATTTGAAATCACCTGCTACTTCTTGGATTCCATAATGCCATGTACGCCAACAATCCTGCCAGGGCTTTTGGAGGAGAAACAGCCCCACAGCATCACAGATTCTCCACCATATTTAGCATGTGGTATTAGGTGCTTTTCTCTGTAACCATCTTCTTTTCTACACCAAACCCACCTTAAGTCTTTGAATTCAATTTTTGTTTTGTGTGGCCAGAGCACCCTGTCTGAGTTAAAGCTCCAGTGGTGGCTGGCAAACTCCAGGCACTTTTCATATATATATATATATATATATACATATATGCACACAGTGTCCTATTAGATCTTCAATGAACATGAAACAAAAGTCAAACTACACATGACAGAAATCCTGAAAGCCGTGTCCTGCTATAACCCAGAGGGGTGAGGCTGAGAGTCTTCTGTGAACAAAATTGCAATTAGGAGGAGTACCCCGTTCGTTTTCAGTGAAAAGCATCAGAATATAGACAGACATTATTTTTATCTCTCTTCTCTGATAGCAGAGCTATTAGACTGGCCCAGTGCAGCCTATGGCTTTGGCCTACTTTACCATTCCCCATGAAGATTCTCGACCCTGAGAGTGTGCCATTTTTTTCCATGTCCTGTAGTTGAAAGCAAGAACACGAGCAAAAACACAGACAGGAAGTGGAGGGCCTGTCATGATCCATTTGCATCTCTGCAGGGTTTCACATGGGCTCTAAAATAGCTCCTGGCCATCCTGACACATACACACATTGAATGTGAAATATCATACAGTTTCACATACTGTCCTTGCATGTCAATACTGTATTTAACATGCCAGTTTGAACAATTCCCATCCCTCATCATATGGTTGCTAAAGGACACTGCTAGTCATGTATAAGTGATGGCATAGTATGTTACATAAAACCCAGTCTGAATGCAGCAAATCAAAGGTTTTTAAATATTGTATTAGTCTTTGTCCACCATTTTGGGGAGTTTGAAAAGAAAATTGCATCACATTCCAGTGATACATGAACCATTCCAACTTGAGCTGTAGTGGGAATTCCACCAAAGGGAAATGGTGAAGGCAAGCCAACGAGGGATGTTGGAAACAGCATTGAAACAGAGTGCAAGATGCCAGCTAGCCACTAGGAAAAATGCTGTTTTAAAAAACTGAGTAAGTATTTATTTGTTTAGGACATATGCATATTAGAACAAATACAACATTTACACAATGTCCAATTTTTAAACCAGTCTTTTCATTTAAAGTATCCAAAAGGCACTTTAACCCAGTATTGTTTGTAGTTATCATGCAATATCTGCTTCGGCAAATCAATGCTCTATATGCTTAATTCATTTAAATCAAGGGAATGGCTGATGGAGTTCAACAAATACGTGTGATAGATAGAGGTACTGAAGAGAAATCTGGTTCTGACTCCATGACCCCATTTACCTGGTCGTTTCGTGTGTCGAGGACAGGTGTAAACATGCCTCAGATGAATTTAACATAGATTTTAATCTATAAGTGATCTGATGCCAGGATCACACTACATGATATTTTTGTCTTTCATGATGGTTACTATGTCAGATTAGTGCCATAAATGAATGCCATGCTTTGGTCAGGAGACTGGCAAGACTACAAGTATGATCAGTCATTGTTGACAACATGCATGAGTTCATAGATTGCCTGTGAGGAGGGTCGAGAAGTTGTCAGTTACGGCTACAGAAGCATGCGTGATACTGGGGGTCTTGTGCTCCAAAAAGAAAAAAAAACAGCTACACACTGGGTTGCTGAAGTGCCTCCGCTATTTCTTGCCAACATCAAAGAGGCAGTGGTATTGTTGCCACAGCTCAAAAACCCTGTCCTTGGTTTTGTTGTTCCAGGCAGAAACAGCAGCATCCTTCTTTCTATTTGTCATGTTTTTATATATGTGTGCCAGAGAACACACTCATCCTATGAGCCAATGATCCGGTACAAGCCAAAGGAGAAGTTGCACTATGCGGAAAAATACCAAAAATTCTCACGTTCTATACTTTTCAGACATTCATATTCAGACCCAGGGCTGAAAATTTGTTCGCGATGGCAAAATGATGTCAAAATCCGACTGAATTTGTGTAGTCTGAACATGGCATTTTAGCCAGAAGGTAAAGTAGTGTAAATGCATTCGTCTCTTAAGCCTGTATTCAACAACCAAAGCCGTTCCCCATACTATGACAGCACTTTCCCCTGCTGTTCTGCTTATAGGGAGAGATCACACTCCCAACTGCTGTCGCTTAAAAGAGAGAATCGCTGCAACCCTTGTTCAACTCCTGTTCTGAGTTTCTTCTCTGAGTTTAATTCGGTAGCCTACTTTGGTTGAGCTGGTTAGCTTTAAAAAGCAGCAGCACTTTTACCTCATCCCACTGTTATTCACCATCACGCTACAATACGGTGAGATTTAACGCACGTGGTTCACGCCGGCGCCCGAGGCTGATTACTCTTCTTGTGAGCACTGACTGCTGGTGTAAGGAAATGAACAGTGTCAGGCAAAATAAAACGGAAAAGCAAGGAGCAACACATGCAGCCAGTGACTCATTACACTTAACCAAGTGTAATGCACGTTAAAATCAGATGAAAGTCCAGATACTAGTAGCAGGAAATGGCCAAGTGTAAACAAGGTCTTTGTTCTTCATCTAGTTCAAAAGATGTCAATTCAAAATAAAAATGTCTTGTTACTTTTTACTACATTAAAGGGATCATGTCCTACAATTTTCTTTGTATTTTATTTTTTCCCCAAGGTCCACTTTGACATTTGTGTGGTTTCACTCAGCAAAAACAGTCATAATTCATTAATACAAGACCATTTCCCAGCTCTCTGTATCCCTTACAATTACACAGGCTGTTTTGTTACTGCGCCTTTAGAACTGATATATATGTCAATGAACTCTGTTCTGATTGGCTACCCTGTATTGTGCCTCATACACAAAGCTCCTTCTGCTTCATTGAGGATAGGCAGTATCAAACTGCACAAGGCTGAATTGTTGGATATATGCAAATATGTTGGTTTTTCGTCACATCAAAAAACATTAAAAAAATTAAAAAAGGATTTTTTTTTTCATTATACGGGCCCTTTAATGTTTATTAGAATTAAGTCAAACGATTCATGATGTTTTTACTTCATGCGAAAACACAGTTCTTGTCATAATATGGTATTTGTCTAAGTCGATTCCACAGCACTGTACACTATCATAATCTCACTCCACTGACGACAGCTAAAACTAACTTCACGGACACTGATCGACTGTCGGCCACAAATAGCAATAATTTACGATCAACTGCTAATAAACAACTTAGTATATAGCAGTTAATTGACCTGTGACATCGATCAATGTCAACTATGGCAGCAGCCGACCTGCAAATAGCCGGTCTGATCACAGCAGCATTGACTTTATTGCAGTGTTGGGGCTGGAAGGGTTTCATAAGGCAGATTGCAGCCTGACATGTCATATATTACACCACATTTCTCTCTCTACATTTCCAAAAATAATCCTTCAGTTCCATGCGGTTTAGATCCACCCTCTCCCCATGAGTTTAATTCATACTGAGGTGAAACACTTGCATGCGTTATGTGCTCCACACAGACCAGCACGACAGTTAAGCGCTATTTGCATCCGTGACGTCAGACAATGCATATGTAAGCTATGTGCAGTGTGTGCTTTTATAGGAATTTCAAGAATGGTATTGGGGCCCCGCCTAATTACTGTTTACACCATGTAATGATAGCTTACATGAGTGGAGAATTTATAATGAAAGTGTTAGAAAATTAGAAGGGTGGCATGCTAAATGTCGTGGCAGGGCATGTCTGCGTAGGCCGTGGATGAGGGATGCATGTAACTGCTCGCTGAGTACAGCATGGAAGGATAAGCTCCCACGGCAAAGGGTAAAGGAATGTGAAGAGAAGAAATTAAGAACAAAGTAGGGTTGTACGTAAAGGGAAATCCCAGGCCAGCAGTGTTAACTGATATTTAACACTTGGTTGTGGCTGTTCCTGATACCAACAACTGATCATTTTACTTACAGCACTGAAAAGTTCCCACTATAACTCCTATATGTGGTGTAGTGGGTGTAGTGGGTGTATGACTGCTAAATCTCTGAAGAAGCTAGCTGCTGCTATGCAGATGACAGTTGTGTATTCAAATGTCTAATTTGAGTAGTGGTGTTGAAAGGCCTCCAGCAAAAGTCATTTTGTTACTAGCTTCCACACGACTGACATTTTCACTGAAAATAAGGGCACATCCTCCACAGGGAACAAAATTTAAAGATATAAATGAAATGCACAATTTCTATTTATTTGCTGAGTAACAGAAAAATGAAACCGATTATAGGGTGCCATAAATTTTGCACAGGTCACACTTTTTTTTTTTTTTACACATTTTATTTTCTCAGCAAATAATTGATAATTGTGCATTTAAATGTGCATACGTCTGTGCGCTGTAGAGGATGTGCGCTTATTTTTAGTGGAAAGGTCGGTCATGTTAGTAAGAAAATCAACAAAATAATTCGAATTTTTCATACAACTACATGGGCATGTGCAGAATCCTCTTTTTGGCCTAAATTCATATTCTGTTTCCTCTCAAACGTGAATGTATCCGCCATAGAACAGACTGGGGTTTGATCCTGTGTCAGCCTAGCCCACCATGCTACACCAGTAAGAGTCCATGGGCAAGACATCTAACACTACGTGCACCTACATCTGTAACATGACTAAACTAGCAACTATGCTGGATAGAGCATCTGCTACATGCATAAATGTAAATGCACTGATCATTTAAAAAAACATTCTTGGAGTGCTTTTAAATTTTCTTTGTGCTACTGAGCTTTATACTCTTGCTAACATAAGCACTACAGAGGCTACTAGGTGGCCTGAGCTGAAAGTTTGACTGACATATTAAGTAAGGGAGGCAGGACTTTTGCAAACCAGATAGATTGAATTACCTGCTCCTTGACAGAGGCCAGGATGGCGGAGGTAGTCTCGGTCTCAGATCCATCCCCGTTGGAGGCATTTAGGACTGGGCTCAACATGCTGGAGTTCTTGCTGTCAGAGGGCTGGTCTGGAACTGGCATTACTCCTGCAAAAACAGTACAAAAACAGCAGACAACGATAATTCAACAAAACATGCACTTGGTTCTTGGAGTATCAGAATCAGAAAACTTTATTGATCCCGGAGGAAATTGCTTATGTAATGACTGCAGACACAGAAACACAGAGACAAGAACAATATAAAATATAAAGTCTAAATAAAATCTAAATAAAATAAAAAAACAATATGAAAATACACTATACTATGCACAGAAATGCTGGATGTAAATACTATAGATAAGTAACACAGTTGAGTGAAACCTACTGACAAAAATGGTAGTTTGGAGTAAGTTGTTGCACTAGTAGAGAATCAGTAGTAATATTAAGTAATAAGTAATATTGACATAAGTAGTGATATTGCACATGAAGACTATTGCACGTAAGATACTGCACCTAATGAAACGATTCCGCACTCATTTAGAAAACGTCACATGATAATGAGTATTGATGATATCCATGACATACTCAAAAACAAATTGTGTATCATGATAATATTTAGCAAGATCAAAATAAAATACCATATTGCCCCCTCCTACTGGTACACATTAGGCATAGTTTGGTTTGTAAAGCCATCTGACCAACAATGACTGATGCCAGTTAATAACATGTATATGTCCTGTTTCACCCAGTCATAAATTACTCAGCTGCAGCAGAAGAATGCCCAAAAAACTGGGTGTGTTTCTTGCAAATATTCTGCAAAAACGTAAACATTTCAAACAGCCTGCTTTCACTTCTTCTAATGGGTTTGTGACTTTGGGATCACAGGACAGAGCTGGGAACATTTTGCAAGCAGTGCTTTTCTAGCCTCAAACAGACTCCTCATAAGAACTCAAGAAAGGTATTCAATATGTTTTGTCCTGTCACTGCTCTCCATTCTGTCTTGTGTTCTTCCTCTCAAGGTTGGGGACTCCCAAAAACAGTTCATAGCCATCAGTGTCAATTGTTTTTTTTTTTTAATCAATGTTGTGTTTCTTTCTGTCCATCCAGGTGCATGGGTGGAGGGGACCTTACTGACTCCCTCATGGGCTATTATACAAGGCCAAGCAGTGATATAAAACATTCTTTTATCTTTTCACAGACATTGCCAGTGTGAACGCCCTCTTCCTCCACAAAGACGTTGCAAAAGATCAAGGAGATGTACCTCCGCACCAGAAGGCATTTACAGAGACCCTTATCCAGGAGCTGGGAGCTGGCTTATCCACAGCCAGACCTGCACAATCCCCATTTGTGACTGATAGAATGACTAGCAGGTTGCCAATTGCTTGTAAAATTATGTAAATGTAAATAGTTTGCTGTGTGTTTATATATTTTCCATTATACCACTTCCTTTGATTTTTTTTTCAAGTAAAGAAAAAGGAAAAGCACTTCAGTGTGTTTATGCTTTAGTTACTCTGTGTCAGCAATACTGATCTGAATCTGGATTTGGGATGGGATACCCCCCAAGTGTCACCTTTCATTAGAGACCAAAATTCCGGCATAGTAGCCTTTTTTATCCTATGTATGTGACCATGTTTACCGAAGGGTCCTTTGGAGTCTCTAAATGGCCCTTTTGGAAAATGCCTACACATACTCTTTGAAAATGTATAAAATATTCATTTCCTGTGGTATTGTTACATTTTTTTGCAGAAATATATTCTGGGGGAACGAAAAACCTTCTATTTCAGTGTGTTTGAACTTCTATTACTCAATAACAGTAGCAGTTACAGTGATTCTGACTGTTGGGGAAAAACTCCAGAGTGTTACCTTTCAGAGAAAAGAGTCATTTATTCCAGATGGTTCAAGAACAGCTTTCACTTTACATTAGGTGTCCTTTGGAAAGGTGTTCTGGGCTAATTTTACAGGAACAGTAAGGGATACTCAGCAGCCGGTCTGAAGCCTGGCTGAAGTAGGCTCGGATCGCCACGTCATTCTCTCTCTTTCTCTCCTTCCATCCATCATTTGCTCTGTCTCTCTTTCCTCCTCTCTCTCCCTGTCCTTCTCTCTCTCTCCTTCCATATTTCCAAATCTCTCTTTCTCTCTTCCTGCTCTCGCCTTGCTCTCCCTACCTTTATCTCTCATATTTCCTCTCTCTATTTGTGGTGTTCTACCTCCTTTTCTCTCTTCCTCCCTCTCTCTCTCATCCTCTCTTTCTATTTTTTTTATTTCTATCTCGTTTGCCTTCTCTGTCTCTCTCTCCCTCTCTCGCTCTCTTTCTCTCTCTCTCTCTCAGCAGATTGTCTTGCCACTCTTTCCCTCTGTCTAGAAGCAGAACACCAAATGTTAGCTCTTCAGAACAAGCGTCTGCACTCGCAGCAGGAGGGTCCAGAAAATTGGTGGTGGGGGGGGGGTGTTTGCAGTATATACCATTCACACAGTCACAAACAGACACGCTCACATCAGTTGCATAACCGCTAACACACCCAAGCTAAACACCCCCCAAGGCAGTGTTTTGACTGTATACAAAGAAAGATTAATAAACAAGATGATGAAAGCTGGAAATCTGTCCTCCTTTCAGTCTGAAGGCTGAGAGAGAGAGAGAGAGAGAGAGAGAGAATGAGAGAGAGGGAGAGAGACATTTCTAGGTCAAAATGATGTCTTGCCAGTTAGGGGCGATCGCTCTGGACAGGCTGAAGTGTGGCAGCTTAACTAAAAAGATACATCAGCTGTTGGTATGTGTGGGATGGATTACACGTATTGGTGCTAATCTTAGTCATGTATCTGCATCTGACTGGTAATATCAAAAAATAAGCCTCAACAGCTTCTAATATGGAAAACATACAACATCACAAAATCACACACAAACCTGGACCTGACAGATATTAGCAGATGTTAATGATCTACAACTATATCTTTTTTTTCCCCACAATTTCATGTCACAACAGCCTTCTGTGCCTACAGTCGCCAAGGCTGTTCCTTGCTGTAATCAGTTTAAGGGGTTGCGGAGGGCTCCTCATCCAGAAGCTTTGCACATGTTTTTTTCTTTTCTTTTTAGCGTCATTTCTTCAAGGTACTGGCATAAAAAAAGACATAATGACTGCCAAAATATGAAAAAACACTGAAATTCTAAAGAGCATGATACACACTACTCAAATGCAAGTTATATTTTAATTTATTTTTTATTCTCACGCAATTTAGTGCTCTATAGAATATTTTTCTCAAAATATTGTTTTATTGCATTTGCCTTAGAATTGATGACATTTTTTGTTCTGATCAAAACGAATGTGTAAAATTCCTTTTCATTCTCACGTACATAGTAATTTAGCTGAGGTGTAGTGGGTTCCCCATATATTCATTACAGCAGCCCTTCATTACAGCAGTACAGACGAAATACCATCATGGCTAAAACTGCACGTGCAAAACGCTTCCAAATCCAGCCTTCAGTGTGGGGCTTATATACCACATTGCCAAAACTGTTCCGTGAAAAGAACAGATGTAAACTAAAAACAGCAGTGCAGTGATTGTTCTGTTATTTAAACTATACCTAGTTATTATTATTATTATTTTAATGATACATACTTATAATTAGACTCTGTTGTTTGAGCTGACAATCATATTTCATAATGCACAGCTGACAATCATAACAATCAGTAAAGCACTGTTTATCTAAAACTGGAATCTGTTTAGTTTTTGAGGGCATTAAATTCCTTGCTGTATGGAGTTTGCATGTTCTCCCATGTCTGCATGGGTTTCCACCGTGTATTCCAGTTTCCTCCCGCAGACACTAAACTGCCCCTAGGTGTGTGTGAGTGTGTTTGTCTGGACTCGCGACCTGTCCAAGATGTTTCCCTTCCTTTTGCCCTGTGAGAGCTGGGCTTGGCTCCAGCACCCCCACGACCCTGGTTAAGGAAAAACAGTTCAGATAACCGATGGATGGAGAGATGGACACTGTCGCCTTTTCGAATTCTGTTGCCTTAAAATCGCTTTCGACAAAATCAGTTGGCCTCTGCTACAAACTCTACTAGCCCATGCAAAGGGCCAGCTGTACTCAGCAGCGATGCACTTAAATAAACTTGTTTCTGAGTTTAAACACTGGTGTAATAAACAGGACGGAATACATTGCTGAGCGCAACAGCAGGTCAATTTTCTCCATGATAAATAGACAAACCATCCATGCATCATCCATGCTGGGGCTGAAACAAACACACTCTGTATGCTCTTTAGATTTATGCATACTCTAACCCAAACCGCAAAGATCTTCTCATACTGCTAGCAGACACAAACAGGTCCCTCGCTGTATCATTAAAATGAGCCATGCTGTTAAATTAGGTTGCACTCGCTTTCACTTGTCTAGTGTTTGCTTTGAACATGAGTTTGGCAATTCATTTTCTAAGCATCCTTTCATGTGACAAACAACTCTATATAAAACAGCAAGCACTGTGTCAGATGCACAGGAGTGCAGGTCAACGAGGATATCGAACTCATTTTGATAGGCTGAGATGTTTTAAGACTAGGCATTTTCATTTCATTATGTACAAAACATAAAAGAAAGCAGAACAATGGTTTAATGCACTATATGACATTTAATGCACACTGAGCCTTAAAATGCTGATAAACACAAATAATTAAAGCCTCCAGCAGGGACTAGGGATGCACAGATACGGCAATTGCCAGTGGCAACATTTCAGCTGCCGATGTTGGTACGTAAACCTTTATAAAATGTCCAAACTGAGACTGAACCCACCAGCATTAGCATTATAGAGAAATGAGCAATAAAGAGAATTTCTGTAGGGTTACAAATGCAGTAAAACGAATAAATGTGTACTAGCCCACTGTCACCTAGACATTCTGCTCTGATAAAAACACCATTAAATATCAGTATGAAATGTCCTCCAAATCTAAACATCTAAACTTCTCTGGCAACGCACATCATACCGTATTCAGTTTAAGCTGCTTCTCTTTACCTTTAAAGCTCTCCATGGTTCCACCCACCACAACCTCACTGAATTACTTCACTCATAAACTCCTACTCATTCTTTATGTTCGTCTGGTACTGGCTTGCTTAATGGGTCTTCAATGGGTGGTAGATCTTTTAGTGTTGTGGCTCCCAAACTACGGAATTCTCTCCCTCAGAATATTCGCAATGCCTCCTCTCTTGCTTATTTCAAAACCCAATTAAAAACGTATCTTTTCTCTCAGTGCTATGCATCTTCTCCTAACTTATGATTCTGCTCTATTTGTTCTTTCCTGCTTTCCTGTCTTGTTGTAGTTTGGACTCTTTAACGTTTTTGCTGTTAATGCTGTTTCTTGTTCTGTGTCTCCATTATTTGTAAAGCAACCCTGAGTATGAGAATCCTATACAAATATTATTATGCGTGCGTCATTAGCAGGAACATTGCAGTGCCACTAGAGTTTCCATGCACGGAGTACAGTAAATTTGGTAGTAGCAGTCGTGTGGCTTTGTCATTTGAAAGCCTTTGTGGTGTGGTACCAAAACGTAGCATGTCGGAGGCTGCAATTCTTGTCTGGAGCTTTATTCAGCTACAAAAATGGACTTGGTCTCGTCAAAAATGCTGAGCATCATCAGAGAAAAATCTGCATCAGAACCAAATTGACCACCATATCCCCTAAAGCACAGACATCCAATATTAGTTCTCAGAGGCCGGCACAGTTTGGTGATTTGCCTGCTTTAACTGGCAACGTTAGCATTAGCACCTTTTCATTTCAATGAGATCTGTTCTGTGCACATGCAGCCGCAGAAATATGTGCCATGGGCCTCGGCGGCAATATTTGGGCTGGCGGCATGAGCTGTTAATGTCACATGACTTACTACACTACAAAACGCAGAGAATTGACAGAATTGCCAAGTGGTGTTGCACAAATAAAAGACAAGAGACAAGATAATGAAAAAGAGAATAAAGAAAAAAGGACTGAAATGTTCTTTGGAAAGACTTTTTTCCAGAAATAATGAAAGTTTGTGGAAAACATGTTTTTGGCACCACACAAGATCTGCCAGACCAACCAAGCATTGCCCCCCACGCCAACACCAACTATACATGATAAGTTGTGTTAAATCAAGTGTGTTTGAGTAGAGAAACGCCAAACTGTGTTGGAGTACTACACTCAACTAGAACTCGAAACATGGAATTTCCAACCTCTGACCAGGCAAAAAACACCCCCTCAAGTGGGAATTCCCACTCGGAAAGCCGGGATGGTGTTCACAACTCCGAGCTCAGCGTGTTGAGTCATATCAACACAGCTGCTCATACCGTCAGCAGTAACGACCGTAACCAGTCAATGACACAGTTCTGAGCTTCAATTTCCCACTTCCAAGTTGAGGCAAACCAGTATGTTAGATTTTGTTGTAAAAAATATTTTACTTTCTGTCTCTGGAATCCAAAAGTGCTAGATATATGTAAATATGTGTGTGTGTGTGTGTGTGTGTGTGTGTATATATATATATATATATATATATATATATATAGAAAAAAATAAGAGACCTCTGCAAAAATGTTCAGTTTCTCAGGTTTTATCTTTTATAGGTGCAAGTATTGAACTGAACAGCTTTGCCTTAGTTTT